>RDPX01000236.1:1294518-1313373 GCA_003991215.1 Morbakka virulenta | reverse complement strand
ATGGAAGGGAAGCAAAGCAAGGCTTTTGGAAAGTGGATATAAGATTTACTACCATGGAGAAGAAAATAAAAGAAGTGGTGTCGGAATCATCCTAAGAGGCATCTATGTTGAGGGTGTGTTGGAGGTAAATAGAACGTCGGACAGGATGATTGGTATGAAAGTGGAAGTGGAGGGACAGATGTTGAACATCATAAGTGCCTATGGACCCCAGGTTGGGTGTTCACAAGAAGAGAAGGATATATTTTGGAGGGACCTTGATGCGGTCATGATGGCAATACCAGCAGGGGAGAGATGCTTCATCGGAGCGGACGTCAATGGGCATGTGGGTGAAGGAAGTAGAGGTGATGAAGATGTCATGGGAAGATATGGATTTGGCATGAGAAATGATGAAGGACAGGGTATAGTTGATTTCGCGATCAGGGCTGAGATGGCTGTATTGAACACCTATTTTAAGAAAAGGAAAGGTCAGCGAGTGACATACAGGAGCGGAGGAAGGAGTTCACAGGTGGACTACGTGCTTTGCAAGAGAAGGAACTTGAAAGAAGTGAGCGATTGCTTTGTTCTAGGAGGAGAAAGTGTTGCTACTCAGCATAAAGTGGTGGTGTGCAGAGTTGATGTTGCAAGCAAGAAGGGGCCAAAGAAGACAGTCAACCCTTGAGTTAAATGGTGGCGTCTAAAGGACCCACAATGCCAGAGAAGGTTCAACATCGAGGTCATGGAGGAA
This sequence comes from Morbakka virulenta, assembly GCA_003991215.1. Classification (NCBI taxonomy): domain Eukaryota; kingdom Metazoa; phylum Cnidaria; class Cubozoa; order Carybdeida; family Carukiidae; genus Morbakka; species Morbakka virulenta. The sequence goes on along the minus strand of RDPX01000236.1, from coordinate 1,312,649 downwards.
ATCAATTACAGGAGTCACGTTCTGGGAAATTGGTCGCACATTACAGGAAAAATCCGTGACATTGCAAAGGATGTGCTGGGAGTGACGAATGGAGGAAAGAGGAAGGATAAAGAGACGTGGTGGTGGAATGAAGCTGTAAAAACCAGCATCAAACGCAAGAAAGAAGCAAAGAGAATATATGATAAGACAAGCAGTTAGGTGAACAAAAGAGAGTATCACAAACGCCGATCGGAAACCAAGAGAGAGGCAGCAAAGGCCAAGGAGGAGGCATACAAGGATCTCTACGACAGGCTTAATACAAGGGAAGGGGAAAAAGGAGTTGTATAGAATTGCAAACCAGAAGGAAAGAGCATCAAAGAACATACAGCATGTGAGAGTCATTAAGAATCAGGATGGCAGACCAATCACCAGTGAGGAGGAAGGTCTACAAAGATGGAAAGATTATTTCGAAAGTCTGATGAACACGGAAAATCCCAAGGAACCAAGGGAGGAAGAGGCTGGAAGCAACGATCATGAATTTGAGCTTATAAGCACAACTGAAGTAAGGAAGGCAATGAGGAAAATGAAAAGCGGAAAAGCTGTTGGTCCTGATGTGATCCCCATATAAGTCTGGAAAGGCCTGGAAAATGAAGATTTGAAGGTGCTGACGAAGTTATTCAACGAAATCTTGGAAAGTGAGACTATGCCTGATGAATGGAGGAGACGCGTGCTGATCACAGTATACAAGAACAAGGGTGATGCACAGGAATGTAGTAACTACCGTGGAATTAAATTGATGTACCACACAATGAAGCTATGGGAAAGAATTTTGGACAGAAGGCTAAGGCAAGAGGTTGAAATCTGCAGGCAGCAAAATGGCTTCATGCCAGGCAAAAGCACCAGCGATGCCTGGTTTGCACTGCGTCTCCTCATGGAAAAGTACCAAAAAGGTCAAAGAGAGCTTCATTGTGTGTTTCTTGATCTTGAGAAGGCATATGATCGCGTACCAAGGAAGAAATTGTGGTATTGTATGAGGAAAGCCGGTGCATCAGGAAAGTATGTAAAATTGGTCCAGGACATGTATAAGAATAGCACGACAGCAGTGAGGAGCGCGGCAGGCCTGACTGAATGGTTTGAAGTCCGAGTAGGTCTCCACCAGGGATCAGTGCTCAGCCCCTTCTTGTTTGCCATAGTCATGGACAAGATGTTGGAGGAGGTTAGGAAGGAGGAGCCTTGGAACATGCTCTTTGCAGATGACATTGTTTTATGCAGCGAAACAAGACAAGAGGTAGAGGAGCAGCTAGAAAATTGGCGTGAGGCACCTGAGAAAAGAGGAATGAAAGTGAGCAGAGCAAAAACTGAATATTTGGCACTGAATGGGAGGGATGAGGATGCAATACACATGCAAGGTATCCAAGTGAAGAGGGTGGAGGAATTCAAGTATCTTGGGTCCACTGTACAGAGTAACGGAGACTGTAACAGAGAGGTGAAAAGGCGTGTACAGGCAGGGTGGAATGGATTGCGGAAGGCTACAGCAGTCACATGCGACAGGAAGATATCGGCTGAAGTGAAGGGAAAGGTGTACAAGACAGTGGTTAGGCCAGCTCTGCTATTCGGACTAGAAACGGTTGCAACTTCAAAGAAGCATGGGCAGGAACTAGAAGTTGCTGAACTAAAAATGCTCCGATGATCACTTGGTGTCACTCGGCTGGGCAGGATTCGGAATGAGAGAATAAGAGGCACAGCGCTCGTATGGAAGCTGGGAGAGAAGCAAAGAGAGCAGAGACTCCAGTGGTTTGGACATGTCATGAGGAGAGAAGAATATTACGTCGGAAGAGAGGCAGACCGAAAAGGAGATACATGGATGCTATCAATGAGGATTTGAAAGAAAAAGAATTGAGAGTGGAGGATGCAATTCACCGTGTAAGGTAGAGGAGATTGATACGCTGTGGCGACCCCCTAAAAGGGAGCAGCCGAAAGTAAAAGAAGACGACTTTCATGATTTCCGCTCTAATGTACCTGTTTGCATACTGCTACTACTACTACTAACCTATGTATTCGCAAAATGTTCCATTTCCAGTGAAAGTATCTCTGCAAGAGCAAACGTGAGATCCTTTGTCACTGATACATGTGGCATTTTTGTGACATTTGTACTGTCCTGTTTTGCAAAGGTGTGCAATAAAAAATATGTAACTTATATATATTGAAAACGCTAACGAAAATCTGTAAGCATTATTAAAGTAGTATTAGGGAAAAGGGAATGAAGAAAAAAGAATACGAAAAGTGAAATATAGGTTTTCAATAATTTTAGTAAAAAACAGTAGATATCTAACCATCAATGGATAGACCAATCGATCGAACTGGCCACTCAACCATTTATCCATGTAGCTATCTGTTAATCTATCTACTCATTGATCTATCTATCTATCTATCTATCTATCTATCTATCTATCTATCTATCTACTATCTCTGTCTCTTCTTTCTCTCTCTCTCTCTCTCTCTCTCTCTCTCTGTCTTTCTGTCTTTTTCCTTTCTCTGTCACCCTATTTGTGCAGTCATGAACAAAAGTTCAAGACCAAACTTAAAATTTCACGAAAATGACAGAATCATCGTACAGGAGAGTGATGAAATGTATTGCAAGGGATCAGTAATTGATAAACTTTAAGGTTAGCACCCATTGGGCAGGGTAAATGCAATTCACATAAAAATTATAAAAATTATTGATGCTATGGTAACAATAAAGTAAAGGTTGCTCCAAAGTTATGTGAAAGATATTGGAAGGTGTTATATTGAGTGAAAATTGGTAAAATTTAGAAGTTTACAAGGTATGGTGCATAATAGTATTTGAAAAGTAGCAAGAATTAAAAAAACAACATCCGAAAAAGTTGATAGAAAACAAAAGAAAAAAAATTGTATAACCCGCCATACTGTTGTGATTTGTAAAAAGCAAATTGCAAAATGATTTCATTTTATTTTGTTATTCTAGCATGAAGGTCCAAAGCCCTCTCTTGTATCAATGCACATTTAATGCAGGTTTACTCAAAAAGACATAAAAACTAAATGTGTATTAACATTAGGGAAAGTGAGATGGCACAAATTTTTGGTGACTTTTCATTGTTTATATTACATATACATTATTATATTTTCAGGTTTGCTCGCTCAAATACGTTCCACACTTGTGTGAACGCCTATTTCCCAATTATATTATTTTTAATATTTCCTGTAAAGATTTTAGCAGTCTTTCCACCTTTTCCATCATCTTTAATAAAAGAGTGGATCTTTGACCTCATACCGACGATTTCAGTGATTGGTACACCAGCAGCTTCATCTTTAAATTCACCAGATACTTTTTTATTACCATTATCATAATATGGTGACTTTTTTGAATAGCCACTATTATCAAATTTCTGGTTTTTATTTCAAAAATGTTGATATACATCATTAGTCTCTACTTCATATGTAAAAGAGTCAGTGTCTGTCAAAAGCAACTTAAAATTGTCACCATGTTTGTCAAATATAGGTGTAATGAAAGTGATACATTAGTGCTTTACTAAGATCCAAGATACAAATACCCACATATGCCGGCCTGTTCAAGGTTAGTGTTTCTTTGATCTTATGCATGGCAACAAGATTCTCATTAAAATTCTTACTACTAACATATGTTGGTTTACTAGCAAGTTTTATTAATTTATTTTCATCATTGATAAGTCTCACCTCAACTCTCTTTCTCATGTTTTCCATAGTTTTTCCAAAAACACTGTTATTTACTAGTTTCAAAACGCCTTTTTCAAAATTACTTTTTACATTCAACTCTTTACACGTTTAACAAGCTTGAGGTAGAAGGGCAAATGACGAATGTGATCAGTGCATATGGGCCACAGGTTGGATGCCCGCGAGAAGAGAGCAAAGACTTCTGGAAAGACATGGACGCAGCCATCCTGAGAGTACCGAGAGCAGAANCACAAATTTTTGGTGACTTTTCATTGTTTATATTACATATACATTATTATATTTTCAGGTTTGCTCGCTCAAATACGTTCCACACTTGTGTGAACGCCTATTTCCCAATTATATTATTTTTAATATTTCCTGTAAAGATTTTAGCAGTCTTTCCACCTTTTCCATCATCTTTAATAAAAGAGTGGATCTTTGACCTCATACCGACGATTTCAGTGATTGGTACACCAGCAGCTTCATCTTTAAATTCACCAGATACTTTTTTATTACCATTATCATAATATGGTGACTTTTTTGAATAGCCACTATTATCAAATTTCTGGTTTTTATTTCAAAAATGTTGATACACGTCATTAGTCTCTACTTCATATGTAAAAGAGTCAGTGTCTGTCAAAAGCAACTTAAAATTGTCACCATGTTTGTCTTAAATATAGGTGTAATGAAAGTGATACATTAGTGCTTTACTAAGATCCAAGATACAAATACCCACATATGCCGGCCTGTTCAAGGTTAGTGTTTCTTTGATCTTATGCATGGCAACAAGATTCTCATTAAAATTCTTACTACTAACATATGTTGGTTTACTAGCAAGTTTTATTAATTTATTTTCATCATTGATAAGTCTCGCCTCAACTCTCTTTCTCATGTTTTCCATAGTTTTTCCAAAAACACTGTTATTTACTAGTTTCAAAACGCCTTTTTCAAAATTACTTTTAACATGATTTCGTTTCTCAGTATTAAAATCAATGTATTGTTTAAGCCAAGAAGACTCATTAAATTTTTGTACTCTATGAACTTTTGTGACTTACAAATCATGATCTAAAAAAACCCTCAAGATTTCTATTATGCAGAACATACTTTTCTTTATTAGTTAAAATCTGTTGAAATATTATGCTTATTTGCCATTCTCTTACAATACGGAGAGGGCATATCTTCAGTCACTTTAAAGTTTTCAGGTCCTAAAGGATAATTATTATGAAGATCATGTAACTCATTTGCATATTTTGAAATTAACTTCTAGAATCAATCCTGTCTTATCATATTCATCATACTTACCTAAATCTATCTTATCAATCTGTTTTTTAGTCATCCATCTAAAATTACCTGCAGGTAGATATTGACTCATACCCCAACCATATGTTAAGATGTGTGACACCATCTGCATAATTTTTCTAGGTGTTGATACTGTTATTATGTTGTTGATACGGTTAATAATGTTCATCCAGTTTTTAATCTTTATGGTTGTGATGAATTAGGTGATGTTACACATATTATTAAAAAAAGGCCAATTAAAAAACTTAATATGGTGGTTAATTATGTGTTAGAAAATATAGTCAAAATTTTAAATCGTACTTAATACACAAATTTGTTTATGAGTGTTGTAATGGAGTTATTACTTCTAATAAAGTAATTGACCATATAGATAATGGTAAAACAAATAACAAGTTGTGTAATCAACAACTTTTAACACCTCAAGGAAATTGTATTAAACCTACTAAGGGCTGAAGTTTTAATTTCATTAATTTAATTAAGAGAGAAAACATTTTGTGAGACCATTAAATTATAATAATAATGAAGTAACCAGTTACAATAGCTTATATAGCACATGACATCGTAATATTAACCCAGATCTTGTGAAAATAGTTTGGGAAAGACATGGCGATGTTTTTAAAACAGCAAAGAATAAAAAAGATTGTTGCTTTTTTCAAATTTAAGTATGTTATAAAAGAGGAAATACCTGTTTAATAGATTAAATCAACTTATGAAAGAAAAAATTAATTGTCTCCTTAAGAAAGAAATGGATACAGAATTAAGCATATTAAAAATGGCAAACGAGGAATAAATCTGTTTAAAATGTGCCAATATTTATTAAAAAAATTATATGTTTATACAAAACAAATTGCGTAAAAAATAGCCAGAAACAATGAATCTTTTTGGTTATTATTAAATAGCAAAACAAATATATAATATTTTAGTTTGATATATTATATATTACAGATTTTATAAATATTATAATAAATTAATATTCTGTAAGACACTTTTATTTATCCTTTAATTTATTCAAATTGTATGAGATCAACAATACTAATAACATCTAATTGATAAGAGCTCATATCATCAAATGATATATAACAATCATTACAAATCATTGTATTACATTTTTTATCGATCTTAGGCGAATCAACAATATACATTTTTCATTATTAACTCACATGCTGATACATCATTCTGTTGTGTAATGGTAAACTTAGAGATCCTAACCTTGTCACCTTTTCTGAATTTAGGTTTCTGTATTACTATTTTCATATTGTCGTATCAATTAAAAAAAAAAGGTTCCTTGACTTTCTTTTTACTAGCTTCTGTTGGTGTCATTTAATACTTGAACATTTATTATTGTTATACTCTTTTACCAAATTAGGTAAGATATCTAATCACTGTGTATTATTTTGAATAGTAAACTTAAAAAACATGGGAGATGTTATCCAGGTTAATAAAGCAAAGCCAGATGGGAAACCCACCATAGAAAATAAGGTTGATAAAATAATTGACTTTCGTAAAGCCTATTCAGACAACAACAAAAAACCCCACCTACACCGAGTAACCAAAGAAATTATTTACTTTCAATTGAATTTAACAATATTCTAAATATGTGAATTTTGTATAACATAATAATATATGACACGGTTTTCAAATAATCGAGAAGGATATGAATATATCAGATACGAATTATAAACTTTTATTATGTAACTTGAAGCAAATATTAACCAAAATAAACCAGGTTATATAGATTCAACAAATCAATCGAAAGCTCTGGATTAGTACAATGCTTTTCTTAAATCTAATGTTAACATAAACAAGTATGATGGAAGTGGTAATTATTGTGTAACCAATAATATTAGTACACAAGTTCCTTTGCAAATATACAAGAATATACATCATTAACAGGAACAAGAACTGCTCCATATATTATTACTAGGAGTGTTAGTTATAATGCTGGTCACCGTAAAAGACAACAATTACTAAACAGCTTCTTTTGATAACACCCAGACTCTTATATTACCATTAAACAGATTTGGCTTTTTCAGTCAGCTAGAACAACGAATTCTACCAAATGCGAAAATAACTATTGAAATCCAATTAGAAACAGACGGTAATGCTATTTATCAAAATACTACGGTAACTAAGATAGCTAGATGTACTCTCAATAGAAAGTTATAATACTTTCCTACAATCCAATTCAATCCAATTATAAGGCAAAATATTTATCAACATTTTTGCAGAACCATATTTGGTCTTATTTGAAAGAGTTGGTTGTTACTTCTAATAGTACAACTGCAAGACAAGGAACATTCAAAATAACAATTACATATTACGTTTGTTTAAGATAATTTTAACATTGCTGTTCATGGAGTTAAAATTTCATCAGCGACACTTTAAATAAAAAGGGATGTATTTTATCCTGCTGAAAGAATGGAGCCTGATGAAGAAAACGACTAATACTTTTAGGACACTTTTAGAATATCAACATGGTTTATCACAATATCAGTTGAATTTATATATTAGTTTTGAAGAGTTTAAGACTATGTATGGTATATTTTATTTTGATTAAACAAAACAAGAATCTCAACTAAAGTCTGGTGATACTAAACTAGAGCTTGGATACACTTTATCAAGTGTTCCAGATAACAGTTATATAATATATTCGCTTGTATTACATGAAGAAGAGATCTATGTTTATAATAGAAATGATAGAGGAGTGTGACAAAATAGTGTTTTTTAATCATATGTCTTATACATTTTTCCCCACATATTAATATATAACAAAATACAATAGTTACAAGGTATCTTTGACAGATACTCAAAAAACAAAACTTGCAAAAGAAATTATAGATAAGACATCTATTGTACTAACAAATATTGAATTAACTAGTTCTGACGAATAGATCTTAATAAACACACAAATCAATAGAATTAAAAAAGCAATATCATTAAAATAAGGTATTGACCTCAAAATTTGAAAACCACAAACGAGTTATGTTGTTAAAAAAGTTGGATCATTGCTTTCTAGTGTGATTCACTTTTGCCAACAGTAAGAAAAGCAGCAACTTAATTATTTCGAGGATTAGCAACTAGTGCAATTCAAAGCATTTCTAATTTCACAATGGATAAAATACTTGAAAAAGGAAAGATTGGTGGTTACTTTATTTCCAAAAGTACGGTCAATCAAATAACTCTTCATTTTATTTAACGAAAACAGAAAAGGAATAGGCTATGAAAGCAATGATACTGGTTATTCAATTAACATGCATTCAGATATTAATAATCAAATATTAACATCAACAATGATATAGCGATATTTAATATATAATTTGTTAGATAAATAACTATTGAAGATGCTCTGATTGACTATGAAGGTCAAATAGATCTTATTGGTCATCTGATACTTGCTGTACACCTATATTAGAAAAACTTTTCGGAAACATACAATGTTGTCATTTACACAGTTGCATGCATTATGCATACATCAGGTTTTACAACACGTATTGTATAGGTAGGGAGTATTGCTATCTTCCATCAGAATTTAAGACAAAGATTTGTTTTTTGATAATTAATTTGGAATATATTTTAAGGTCATCATAAATGATGTTATGATAAATTCCCTGTAAGTAAATTTAAAGCCATTATTTTTAAAATAATTAGAAATGAAAAATATTGGAATAAAATTCTAAATTTGATCTCTAATCAAATACGTAAGATTATTAAAAAATAAATGACAATTTTTTGTTAGTTATTTTTATTATTTATTTATTACTCATGTTTTATTATTAATATATTGTAGTTTTATATATTATTAACTAATATATAAAACAACTTAATTTTGTTTTTATAGGGGTAAAAAGGTAGTGCTAACCTTGGGGTACTTTTGTACTCCGATAAAAGTAAAATATTAATTGTCTAATGAAATGAAAGAAAATAAATGAAATCAATTAAATGAAATAAATCAACTTAAATAAGTAGTATAGTAATTGAAGAGTTTAAGCATAGATTTTGAAAAATTTTCGAAAATTTTTTTTTGGTAAAAATATGAGAACCCTCAGCTACTATACTACTAATATGACAATTTTTCAATTATTTTTCTGCATCACAGAAGAAAGGTAATCTCTTGTAGAAAGGTAATGAGCATCTTGAGATTTTTGTGCTCAAATAACGAGGCAATGGAGGAAAAACAAATTGAAACTGAAACAAGCTGCAACTGGAGGAAATTAATTATGAAAGGATTGCACACATGCATTTAGAAACTAATATCTAAATGCTTAAATAGAATTATTTTCAATTTGTGAATAAGGAATTGCAAAAAGAAAAGAACTCGCGTAGTGTTTCTGTAGGCAAAGCAAAAGACAAATAATTTTCCAGGTAATTTGATGTTTCCGACATGTCATATACAATCACACGAACTTGCCTAGAGGAAAGCTAGTAAATCAAATTCCATGACTCTAGTTATTTCGGGAAAAACATTTTAGTGCCACAACCTTACCGTTATGGGTCGACTGGAAACATTGGAAGGTAAGGAGGAGCCTGTGTGGTGATAGGACTTCTGCTCGGAAGTTCTAGAGTTTTTGGAAATGTGGGGTTACCTTTAAATTATCACCACTCCCATGTTCCCTCTGATCCAAAGGGGTAGTACCTGTCAGGGTCCCAGATATGGGTTAAGTATCACAGCCATTGGGAACGAATTTAAACTATACCCTTCACTGCCTTGTGAGGGGTTCAACAGACCAAAGGCTAGGTCCATCGCTTGTTCTGGCGGTTAAGGTAAGGAAAGGCATCCTGCAGAAGAAACATATCCCGAAACAAAAAGTTAATTCAAAATCAAAACAAAATCTAACGTATCGGTCGAGGCTCAAGTCAACAACGACCACCAGCAGTGTGTGTCACCAGATTGGGACTGGAAACAATACTAACGGTAGGAAAGGATGTACGCGAAGTACAAGGGGAGGAGTTCAAGCAAGGAAGAAGCAAGCTAGGAAGAGAGAACAGATGAAGAAAGTGAACGTGATAGTAGGTACCCTTATGTTGGAAGTATGACGAAAGGGTCAAGAGAAGTTGTAGATTTCATGCAAATAAAGAACATAAACGTATTGTGGGTCCAGGAGACTAAATGGAAAGGGACATAGGCCAGGGAAATCGGAAATGGCTACAAACTATGGAACAGGAAACAAAAGAAATGGGGTTTGTGTCATTCTTGAGTGAAGCTAGATTAAAACGTAATAGAAGTTTGTCAAATCTGTGGCAGAATCATGAGGATGAGACTGGAAACAAGTGAATGTCAGAGAAATATTATCAGTGGCTATGGACCAAAAGTAAGCTCCGGGAATGCTAAAAAGGAAGAGTTCTAAAAAGATCTGATTGCCACTATGGCAAATGTATCAAAGGAAGACAGGGCGTTCATCGGTTCAGATCTGAATTGCTACGTCGGCAATGAGATAATTGAGATGAGATGAGATAATTATTATCAACTCCTACTTCATAACAACTAATGAAAAAGAATTACATATTGCAGTAGAAACACCTAGACACAGATCGATTACGTTATATGTAACAGTAGATACTTTAAGGAAGTCGTAGACTGCAACACAGTGACAGGGAAATATGTCATCTTTGATTAGAAGAGATGTCATCTCTGCATTGTGCATGTTAGCGAAAAAAACAGGAGCTTCATTGTGTATTTATTGGTCTACAAATGGCTTACGATCGACTATCACGAGAGGAAATATGGTTTTGTATGAGGTAAATAGGTATAACCGAGAAATTTGTAAAGTGTGTTCAGGATATGTATGCTGGCTGTGGTAAAGTGTACAGCTGGGAAGACAGAGCCATTCAAGGTTGAAGTAGAATTACACCAGGGCTCGGCATTAAGCCCGTTCTTTTTGCAGTAGCCATGGACGTATTCACAGATCCCATAAGCAAGGAGAGACAGGACCGATCCCTATGGAGATCAAACATTTGCTGTGGTGATCCCTGATCACAGATAACAGCCAGAAGAAGAAGATTTTGCTTCATTTGCAGTCTGTATTATCCTCTTTTAGTGTCTACATTCACTAATAAAGAAGGTTGGCTATGAGTTTTGGTTGCCTTTCTCATACTTAGACTCAAATATACGAATGGCTAAAATTTCAATGGAAAAAGAATGCAGGTGGTTTTGGCAAAGAAAAAGCATTTAGAATCTAATACTTTGTTAGTGTGAGTTCACAAAAAGAAATTATATCAGCGCAAGCAAAATTTGAAAATGTCTCTTATTATGGAAGATAAACAATTCTTGAAGATTAGTTTTGGGATTTATTTGATACAATTACTTTAGGAGAAAATCTGCGAATAATGTATCAGCATCATTAGCAGTGCCTCCCGCCTCATATATACATTGTTTTATAGTATTAGGAGTAAACTCCAAACAGCTAGATGTTAAATAATGCTAATTTGACAAAATAAAAACCCCGACAAACTCTATATATCACATAAAATTTCACACCACTCGAGATACGATACATAAATAAAGGTACAGAAGAAGTGTTTCAGAATTTGAAAGAAGAGTCAGACAGAGGAATAGCCATGTTGGTAACTAAGGTCCCGGGCTTGTGACCGGCAGTGGCTGCTTTCCACATGTGTTACGGGTACCCAACACTCAGCATTATATATATGTATATATATAAATATATTATTGTTATATATACATAATTGTAATATATATAAATAATTCATAATTGCAAGATTTTAATATATGCCCTACCTGGATAAACACAAGAAGAGAGTGAAGTAGATCCTTTGCTCATTGTAGTTTTATTGTCATCGCACCTGATACAAAACGATGTGCCCGGATGTGGTTGATAAAATCCCTTCCTACACTTTTGACAATTCTTGCCGTTACCATAGTATCCAGATATACACTGACCTACAGGGAAAAAATTGTTGTAAAATTTCAACACAAAGCCCTGAAGAAGTTGTTATGAACTATCTGATTGTCTGAATGTTAAAGCTGCTTATTTTAAAGATACAAATACGTTAAACAGCATATTATGAAATTTTCATGTATTGTTAATAGCATATATATATATATATATATATATATATATGGATGTGTTTATTGTGCTTTTAGGTGAAAGCATGTACCCTATTCATATAAATTAATATAAAATATGATTAATATGATTAATTCAAATTAGTAAAATACCAAAAATTCAATAAAAATAATCAACTAAAAATTGAAAGCATATTTTGGTTAGTAGTATCGACTTTAAGACAAAATTAGTTTGAGACTTACCTTAAAGGTGTTCCACACGGCTGTGACCTTCATCTCTAAATTATAATGTGGATTCATTTACAAAGTCAAGAAGAGAGCTAAAAATACCCAATTGCATTGCAATGACACTTGCCTTCCCTAAAAAAGACTTCTAAATGACTTTCTATCTTTATTCAGTAAAGTAGAATCAAGGTGATCAAATAAAGCCTGAGGCATCAGTAAAGATAAAAGAAATGTACATCGTTGTCAATTTGACATTAATAATTTATTCAAGACGGTATTACATTGACAGTGTGGTCTGTCTGTAGTTCAAAGCAAAAACATTTTGGCCCATTACTGTGATAATGAGTACGATAATGTGGATGATATCTTTCATTATTATTATTACTACTATTATTATTACTATTATTGTTGTTGCTGTTATGTTTAACATATAATATTCAGTAGATGGAATACCTGGGTATTACTTGTTGGCAGAAAGCAAAAAGGTTTCAAAGGTATCATGCTATATTCCTCTAGAATATCTTCCTGCACGGATAAAACCTTTCTAAGAATACGAGCACTACCCAAAATTGCTGTTTTTTGTATTATTTCTGTTCTTATATTATTTTCCGCTTTATTGAGGTGTTATACTATTATAATGATATTATTATCACTATATTATTACTACCATTATTATTACTTCATGTAAATACAATCTAGTTTCAATTTGCCTGGGGGTATATTTCGCAGAGGATCAAGTCGCAACCTGCAACCTAAGCTGTTCAACGTATATGGGAGTGTTCGTACTGTTTCTAGTAGGTAACCTTTCTGTAGTGATTCAAAAAAGATGTTTGGGATGACTTTTTTAAGCCAGTGGTAGAAATTCTATGATACGCAACCTAGTGCCCCGATACCGATGAGTCTAAGTTTCATATTTTTGCACTCCAAAATCCTTTTCACCTCCCATTACAAGTTCTGGTATTGTACACCCTTCTTCCTTTCCCTTTCCTCAACTCTTGTATCAAATAGGCATGCAATATCAATAATGTTACAGTATTTTCCTTCCTTTTCAAATAGTTAAATGTTCCAAACTTTTATCGGTCTGAATTAGCATGCCCTACAGCAATTAAAATTTCTCGTTCTCAACGGTGCCATTTTGGTTTATGCTCATACCACATCAGTGCTAAGCATATTATTAGCCCGTAGTTTGTGACTGCATTACCTTTTCCTTTCTCTTTCATAATTTGAACGGTCTTGCTCTTAGAGAACCAAGTTGGCAGATTTTCCTACTTGAAGCAATCAATATAAAAAATGCTAACACTCTTTGGCACAGCGACTTAAAGCCTTTTAACCATACTTCTTGAACTCTGGTCCTTGTGATTTCCAATTAATTAATTCAGTAGTACTTGCTTTCTTAGCATATCAGCCGAGATAGGATTTTTAGGTTGTTTTGTTGTTTTGAGACCTTTTGTTAACATCTTTTTTAACTTTATCAATACACTCTGCTTCTGTGTTGAGTTTAGAATTCTCGTCCAAAATATCTCTCCAGAATCCATTGCTTGCATTAGCATCCAGTATTTCATTATTTCCCAGTTCTTTTCTTTGTAATTTTTCAAAAAACTTTTTCCTGTTGTTCTGAGAAAGTCTATTTTGTTGGAATCGCTCATTTCTTTTTTCATATCTATTAATCTTTTATTTTATTCGCCACCACCCTCTGTTTTAGTTCTTCTATGACAAAACAAATCTATTTTTTATACTTACCATAAAATTTACCCCTTGCCCAATTACTTTGGATATTATCAAGACGTTTTAACTTGCTAATGTCTTTCCTTATCTCTCCTGTTTGTTTTGTCAATCTCTTTTTCTACCATGGGTGAGTGATCTTCGTCAGCTGTCGTTTCCTAATCCCAAGAATTATCTTAGCAAAGTTTGCCGCCACTTTTAGGACTTTATTTTATTATGTAAGTTGTTGACCTTCAAATGGGGAATAATTTTGTCGAATTAAGTATTCCTTAAACTTTTCCTTACAACTAATGGATCTTCTATTGCATTTCTTGTTTGTTTCGCTTGTAACATCCTTCATATTGTGATGTCTTCTTTATCACGTGGATCATTCCTTACAGTCTCTTTATTCAGTTCCGTTCTCATTTCTCTCTTCTCTACCCTTTCATTCTCATAATCTTTACCATAATCAGTAGTAATCTCAGTATCTTGTTCCCTCTCATAACTCAACTTATTTTTTATCTCATCCAACTCAATTTCTGAAAACCGTTCAATAGTACTTGTAACTCGAGCTTGCCCTACTGGTTTCTTCTCAGAGAGATCAACGAGTATCTTGCTTTTCCATATCTTATGCATTCCTTTTCTGTGACCTCTCTCATTTTAATCACTTTTGAAATAGCATCTCAATACAATCTTATTCATTTCTCTTCTCCAATCTGTTCTTACTGCATTACTAGAATTTTGAGTGATGACGAGCTGAGCGCCTTGTGCCTTCCCCTGCCAGACGAGGTACTTTCACATAAAATGTTGTTGTTTGTTAAAGTATGTCGCATTCATACTAAAATATGAGATATGAAGATTAGTTTGTGTCAGGTTTTCTTTCCCAGGTTCTTTTTCCTTGACATTATCACTACAGAGGTTGCAGCTCAAAGCTAAAGAGTCACCCTACCCATGAGACAAACTGAAGCCTGCCGAATGCCAGTCCCGTATTTAAAAATTTCGGGGTAGGCTAGAAGGTGTTACACATTGTCCTAGGGTGACTTATAGGTACTTGTGGTAAGGGGTAACCTCATTCTCCCACTTAGAAACTCCATAACTAGATCCAGTTTTGTGTCAATACCAAAGACAAATTACTTTTATTATTATTATTATTTTTATTATTTTTATTATAATTATAATTATTAACAGAACTATTGTTGTTATTGTTATCTATGTCATTCTTAGAAACAGAAATTTCCGCCATATCCCAGGATGGCCGACTACTGTGCACTCCCAACCATGTCGGGTATGTTTAACTTCCTATGACAGGTCTTTACGTTCTTTGAGATTTTTTAAAGTGCACCAGTCACGATTGATATTACTGTTACTTTTGATGCTTTGTGAATTTTCTTAATTTCGAATGATAGGTCCTGATATTTAGACACTTTCTCATCCTCAGTATTGATGATGTTCTGGTCTGCTGATACAGGCCTGTCAATTAGTGTCCATTCCTGTGTATCTTTCCTTACTAAAGTAATATCCGGTCGATTGTGATTCAGCTTCTTAACTGTGCAAAAAGTCATGTTCCACGTAATCCGAACATCTCTATTTTCTGCGACTGCCTGTGGCTGATGGTCATAGTAGTTATCAGTACATTCAATCCCATTGCAAACCTCTCAGTGTACCAGTAGGGCCACCTTGAAATAACATTTACTGCGCCGTCTCGGGGCAAGCTTAATACCACCACGGATAATATAGTATGATATTGCTATTATTAGTATTATCATTTTTACCAATATATAAAAATTAATAGACGTTTTCAATTGTTATTTCTATTACCTCCTTTTAGTTGTTATCGTTAATACTGTATATTCATATAGTATATTATAGTTATGTTATTTTGTTTTAGGTTTTAGAAAAATACGACCATGATTTTGTGAGCAATTTTATGTAAAATACTTTAAAATGTATTTTATTAACACTTAAAATGTATTAACTCTTGCAGTAGTAGTAGGCATTATCTTGTTTTTGATACCACTAGTATACGTTTGTATCTAAAAAGGCAAGCTGCATTCAAGAGCCCAAGAATTTTGGATTTCTGCAATAATCTTGCAGCCACATTAAATAGACCAGCTTCTATGGTCATTATTTTTTAAGACCAGCACTGAAAATGCGTTTTACAAGAAATGAAACAATATATCCTGGTTAAATAGATCTGACAATAAATGAAATGACACGATTTATTAAATAAATAAAAAAAATGATTATACCCCCTAAATTGAACAATTTAATAATAAAAAGATAAAACACAACTCAATAGCAAAATGTTAGCTGATTGTTACAAGGAATAAAATGAATAATTTATTTAGAAAAAAATTGCTATTACAAATGTACATAAAGTAATATATTACTCTATTTTATATATATATATGTATATACATATATATATACATATATATACATATATATGTATATATATACATATATATATATGTATATATATATATATATTAGAAATTGCACTAAATTGTTTACTTTATATTTTTGTAAATGTAAATATATGATATATATAATAATATTGTGTTTATATCTATCTATCTATATATAAACACAATATTTTGTAGCTATGATATGACGTGCTTACAAGTTAGTACTATTTTCAACCTCTAGCAGATATTATCTCTCCACTTGATTTGTGCCTTTTTATGCTAAAATTCTCTAATTTTGGTTTTCAAACATTTGTTTAATTTTATCCTTTATCCCCTTAAATAACCCTTGATTTTTTATCATCGTTAGTGAGTTAGTATTATTAGTTGCATATTAACTAAAGCTTAAATTCTAGTAAAATTGTTTTCTTCCTTAAAGAAAGAAAGGATAATGGATGCCTGAAGCAAGTTGTTTTTACATGTTCAACTTTATACTAATGTTTAAAAATATCATATTTAGCTCAAGAGGTAGCCAGAAATGTGATTTTCGGAAGACGATTTGGTGATGCGGAGAAATGTGATTTCGGCAAAATGATTTGGTGACGTGAAGACGACATGATCTAGACTAGTCCAATCCAGAAATTGTACTATCAGCATTACTTAGCGATTAATATATTTGATGGGTGCGGATTTACTACTTTTTACTTAGAGAATATCTGTATTTTCGCAAAGGATTTTGTTGCACTCCTAATAGCCATGCAAACGAATCAATCCAAATATTCAAATCTTTATCACTAACAAGCTTTTTCAGTAGCAAGCATAGCAAACAATATTTTTAAGATAATGTAAAATAGTGCAATGTAATATCATGTATCGTAATATACATACCACACAAGAACCCATTTTCCTTGATACCATATCCAAGTCGGCAAATATTTCCATAAAAATGTATTTGAACAGCGCTGTTGTTTACCAACAATGGTGTTTCCTGGTCGCTATTAATTGTGAAGTTCTTCTGTATTATGTCATCGAGCACTTCAGAAACTGAATTAGCCAAATTCCGTCTACTTTTAGTATTCAGAGAAAAGAAAGTCTCTGGATTGGTACCATTTTCCCAACCTTTAGGTTGTGAGAAAAGCAGAAAAGTAACTTTTCCTTGGGTACCGTTTGTAAATACGGTATAATTTACAGAGTGGGATTCATTGTTACTCATTTTCTGTGCAGTTTTATTAAAGGAAACAGATTTAATATCCCTCATTTTAATAGTGAAATTAAAACTAAATTCCATTTTCTGATCAGCAAGGTAATGCTTAACAATATCTAATCTGACTGTTTTGCTGATTGATTTTCCAACAGAATTATTCAATTCACAATAGTAGTATCCCGATGCACTGGTATTGAATTTGTCTGGAAGAAACAAACTTGCATTTAAAGCATTTTCAATCTCGTTTGGAATGGATGAATTAAATGCTACATGATACCAACGTATAGAAGGTTTTGGAAAGGCTGTTCCGTTGCAAAAAAAGTAAGGTAAAGTAGCATTAGAGCTCGGTACCCAATAAACTCTACTTTTTGGTTCCTCTACAAACATTGGGCTGTATTTAACAATAATACGAGTACCATTTGATGTACTATTTCCTGAGAGGCTAATTGCCATACATTCATAAAAGCCATTAGACCTCATATCTGCAATAAACGTTAAATGCCTCTCTTCTTCTTCTTCAATTATCCTTCCATCTTTTATCCATCTGTATCTAAATGGTAAGATACTGTCAACTGAACAATCAAAG
>RDPX01000236.1:1225162-1235778 GCA_003991215.1 Morbakka virulenta | reverse complement strand
GAAGATGCAGAGAGGCTAAGGAAGAAGGGCTCAACAGGCTATGCGAAAAAGCACAATCTGACTTCAATGAAAACACTCAAACAATCTACAAGAACATTGATACATATATATATATATATATATATATGCGTATGATCAACAAAAAAATGCTAAATATCTAAGACATTGTCATTGAGCCACAAACAGAAGTCCTCCTCAACAGTTTTGATATCACCTCGAATACCTATCAGTTGGCAAATAAATACGTGTTGATGGGATTGAATTTCACCACAACGACAAAATGGATTGTCCCTTAGACCAATTCTATGCATGAAATCGGCATATCGTCCATATCCACATTGTAATCGACTTAAGAGCACTAGTTTGTCAACAGAGACAAACTAGAACATTGATGATATCCTGGCAAAAAAGCGTTGTTTGTCCTCAGGATGGAACAGTTATCTTAGAGAAAGACAAGATTCTAGAGAGATGGAACGAGTACATCCAGGATCTCTTTCACGATAATTAGGGGAAACTTGCCAGAAATTAGGAAATCTATTGACGGAACACCAATTCTCAAGTCAGAAGTAGAGACAGCCTTAAAAAAAATGAAATACGATAGAGCACCAGGTCCAGACAATATCACTGCCGAGCTCCTGGTTGCAGCTAGAGACATCATACATAAGAACAGAACTGGTTAATGACATCTATGACAGTGGAGTGATACCAGATGATCTCACAAAATCAGTTTTTATCACCCTTCCAAAGAAACCAGGCGAGACAGAATGTGAACTTTACAGGACCATAAGTCTAATGAGTCATGTGACCAAGTTGATCCTCAGAATATTAATGATGAGAGCCCGGTCCAAGATTACACCAGAAATCAGTAAAGAGCAGTATGATTTCAAGGATACAGGAACTAGAAACGCAATTTTCATGATCAGAAGATTAAGTGAACGAGCTATCGAGGCTAAACAAGACATCTTCCTATGCTTTGTAGATTATACAGAGGCGTTTGATAGAGTCAAACACGACGTCTTGATGGACATTCTGCAAAGTCTGGATATAGACGGAAAGGACATTAGAATTCTCCGAAATCTGTATTGGGAGCAGAGGGCTTGTGTCTGCAGTAATGGAGACTTCGGTAATTATGCATCAATTAAAAGAGGAGTGGGACAAGGATGCGTCTTTTCGCCAGGTTTATTCAATTTGTACAGTAAAGTTATTTTAAGAGAATTGAAGGAGCATAAAGGTTTTACTGTCGGAGGTCAAAACTTTACCAATATACGATACCCGGACGACACGACACTTATTGCAGGATCAGAACAAGAATTACAGACACTGATCAACAGAGTAATAGAAGAAAGTAGCCGGAGAGGTCTTGCTTTGAATCACAAGAAAACCAAATGCATGGTAATATCGAAATATACAATCGGAAAAGTCTGTAAGCTTACGATAGGCAATGAAGAAGTGGGACAGGTGACTAAATTCAACTACATAGGAAGTTTGGTAACCTCGGACGGCAGATGTGATGATGACATAAAGCAGAATAGGCATGGCAAAGGATACATTTGGAAGACTTAGATGCCTTTTAAGGAATCAGAGCTTATCAATTGCTTTGAGGAAAAGAATTTTAAACAGTTATGTAATACCGGTGTTAATGTACGGCAGCGAAAGTTGGATCATAAACGAAAACATGAAAAGAAGAATCGAAGCTGCAGAGATGTGGTTCTTTCGTCGTTTGTTGAAGATCTCCTGGACAGAAAGAAAGAGCAACGAAGAGGTCTTGACACTGGCACAGTCGAAAAGAAATCTACTCAGTCGCATCAGGGGTGGTCAAGCAAATTTTTTAGGCCACCTCATTCGTAAAGATGGATTAGAGACTACAACTCTATTAGGCAAGATAGATGGTAAATGATCGAGAGGAAGACAAAGGATTACATATTTGGATAGCATTTGCAACTGGATTAATGAAGGACAAAATACAAACATGAATGCCGTCTCACTTATCCATCTTGCCAGAAGGAGAATGCAGTGGAGAGCTATGATCGTCAACGTCCTTAGAGGATATGGCACCTAGAGAGAGAGAGTGTTAAAAAAATATCTTTGTTGTTCGTTTTACTGCAAAACGCTTAGAAAGGTTCATTAAATTTCTATCGTTCACGCAATAAAGTATTATTGAAAGGCGTTTCATTAAAATATTCACAATGCATGGCAAGTTAACTTCAATGTTTTCGATTTAATTTTTCAAGCTCCGTAATTCAAGATATTATTTAACACATTTCTAAAGACGTGTACTTTTGCTGTGTACATCTTTCGAATTGTGGCGTTTTTTAAAGTAAAAATCAAAACGTTCTACGTGGACTATTAAGAAAGAAAAGACATATTTGTAATATATTGCATGATATATTTGTAACCTTAATCTGAAACAACAAAGATGTACATGCAAATTACTAACCTTTGCATTTCCTTTGATCATCTGCTAGAAGATAACCACGATTGCAACTGCACAAGTAACTCCCAATTGTGTTTATACATATTTGCTCACATTGAGTGTTGGTAATATCTCTGCATTCGTTGTAATCTGAACAAAAAGGAAGGATAGTCAACGCTTGTGTATTTGAAACATATACATATACATATATATTATATTATATTATACTACGCTTGGGTACTCTGAATTTAGAGGGAGGGACCCCCTTGTCTCATGTACCCCATAATAAACACCCCTTACCGCCTACTTATGGAGTATTGATTACTCATCGCCTAAAATAATTTGCTAAAAGGGAGGTCCCTTTCTTACCGTTTTGACGTTTTTTCGTGGCACTAGTATCTGAATTTAGGGGAAGAGGCCTTTTCTCGTGTACCCCGTATATATACGTCCTTACCACCTACCTATGGAGTATTGATTACTCTTATTTTACTATTTTTATCTATCTGATTTGAAAATACGCATTTCCACAACAACAACAAAATTTCATTACATTACATATTAATACGTTCAGGAAATGACCCTCGATATGTTAAAAGTACACGCTCAAGGACGTAGCTGGCGCCAGAACTTTGTCAGCAGACATCAGCTCATTGAATTTATTCAGCGAACATATAGTGATTGAATTTCTTCAGCATTATATCAGCCGTTGAATGGATTAATTTGAATAGTTCTTTTGTATAAGGATTTATATTGTACATATGTGTACACAGTTAAATTCTATGTCCCAGATTTATAAGTCAAGGTCTTTGCAGGAGGTATTACCTAGAAATTCAGATTCCAGTCCACTTTAGATTGTTTTCATTTCAATTGGCATTTAAGTTAAGGGCTTGGTCTCTCAATCACTTTTCTCTTGAATTTCAAGTCAGCAGCTAAAGTAGAAGAATGCCTTATACTTTAAAAGATTTACAGGAAAGATATTGGCTTATCGACAACGATATCAGATTGAAACTTAATTCAATATCGAAAATAGCATCAGATGTCGAATTTAATTTGACACCTCTATCGTTTCTTGTTCAACCGGCGGACATAACAAAGGAAATGGCACTAATGGATAAATTAGAAAGTTTGGTCAAAGAAAGGAAAGCGTTAATACGAATGGAGGACAAGAGAGTACGTTACAACGAGCTGATGGATGTGAAAAGGAGGCAAGAAGAAGAAAAGAAAGCGCGATCATTGGAGCGAGAGAGAAAGCTCGCAATGTTCGAGACCGACGGAACAGATGTGTATGGGTGAGTACTAAGCCGTGTAGATTAGCTTAAGATTATCATAGGAATTAAATCTTAAATTAAGTCCTACCATATATTATTTTGCATAACCGTGTGCTTTCTTGATAACTAAATTTTACCATCCTAACATATAAAGGAATACAATTTACTGAAGACATCTACTCGATTATTGCAGATTACAGTCGAGAAGATTATCAATGGCATCACATATCTCTCCATCTGTTCCAGCCGCTAATAGGTCTGAACAACTCCTCGTATATGCAGACCAGGCAAATTTCGACGCAGCAATTGACAGATTGGCGGAGGAGGTGGCTGCCCTGAAGAAACCCGCCGAATAGTGTTAAATTACTGTTGAAATACTTTATTCGCCTCTAATTAATTTCTTCCTCATTGTTTCTTGGCCCTGTGTGAATGCCTTTTTAACCTTCTCTTTGCTTGTTTTTTCTCTTAAGTCGCGCTTCCCATTATGATAGTTTTTCTCGAACTCGAGAATTGCGTCAAACTCGTCTTGACTTACCTTTCCATCAGTAATCAATTTTGCTGTCATTCGTTTTAAATTTAATAAAGTATTTTTAGCGATTTCCAAAGTGTTTTGATGTTTCATTTGCTTTACATACATTTTATTAGATACGAATGTAAACCCTGTTCCCAATAATGTACTTATTCCGCCTATAGCTCCTAGAGGCACTGATACCATTATCGCAAATCCACTAGCAAAGGTACTAACAGCTGCAGACTTTACCAGTCTTTCCATACTTTTTAGTAAGTCGCTCATATTTAAGAATTTCTTCTTTAATTTCCTTTTCAAGTATTAAGATTTTAGAATATCTATACACGTTTGGGTCTTCTGGGATGCCAGGATAAATCTTTGGAGCACTTGGTTCTTTTACTTCCATCATATATATAAATGCATATATATTTTAATGGCTTTAATTAATGACTGAAAAGTATGCGCACGTTGAAATCACTAGACGCATTTGCGTAGGCTTCAAGCGACCAATTTACTTTAAGGGTAATTGTATTATTTTCCCATGTCAGCGATAAACTTTCACCATTAGTACCAGGAATTGATGTAATTAAATTACAAATGCCAGGTGCTCCAACTCTTTTAGCACACATAAAGCATGCGGCAGCGTCTGATCCACCTTCCGTTTCACCAGATATATGTACTGTCATTGAACCTGCTGTCGGCGTAATAACAGTTAATGCTTGTTCAGCTAATTCATGTGATACTGTTACAACTTGCTTTTTCACCCCGTAAATTGTTAAATCCAGTCCGGAAATGTTTACTTTACCTGAACCTGTTGCATATAAATTAATATTTTGATTATCTCTAGCAGTAATAGAGACTGCACCAGCATCCGAAACCAAAATTCTAGGTTCAGAACCCTGAGACAATGTAGTTGCTTTATTTGTTCCAGTGTCTACTCTAATTGCCCCATTTTGAAAAGCAAACCCTTCAATATCATTTGATAAAATTTTAAAGTCTTGAAGAAATACTGTACTTGTCGTCATCTCTCTATATAAGAGGAATAAAAAAAATATATAAAATATTTATTATACGTTAATCTCACTACTCTGGTGTCATTTCGGACGTAAGACTTAAGACAAATGTCTTAAAATACAAAGTATGTCACCAGCTTTTTTATCAATTGTTTGATATGACTTATTATAAAAT
Source organism: Morbakka virulenta (assembly GCA_003991215.1). Taxonomy (NCBI): domain Eukaryota; kingdom Metazoa; phylum Cnidaria; class Cubozoa; order Carybdeida; family Carukiidae; genus Morbakka; species Morbakka virulenta. The sequence goes on along the minus strand of RDPX01000236.1, from coordinate 1,230,401 downwards.
GTTACAGATAGTCCATCATCTTCAGTATTAGTCAGAAAAATTTGATTCAATGGAGATAATCTTTTATCTATTGTATCTAAGACCACTGCGCCTTTTGTCACCTTAAATTTAATTGGCATCTTTAAGGTGACACTTTTATTAACTATGAGACTAATATCATGTTGTAAATAAACATACATAGTTTTTCCTTTAACTTCACATTCATATTTAGCAGGTAAAAATCCCGAGTATGCACTCATTATATATATATATATATATATATATATATATATGCATATATTAATCTATTTCAATTATTAAATCTTTATGACAAATTTTCATTTTTTTAAATGGCACAGATGAGTCCTTTTTGGGAACATATATCTCATCCGATTCATCCGATTCTAATTCACATGACTCATCTGATTCACATGACTCATCTGATTCATATTTATCTAATTCTTCTGATTCATGATAATTTACATTCATATTTGTATCCATGTCCATATATATAAATAGAAATATATTAATTTATTAAATTTGATTGACTTAAAAAAGGGCACATATTTCATTATTTAACTACCTTATTCGGTCGCGGTCTCAAGTGTGGCTCCATCAATTCGTTTTTCTTTTCAATTCGCCATTGAACAGCTAGTTCCCTTGCGTTTGGATATTTGTTGCAACTAAAACATTTAAGATACCTTTTATGATTAAATTCAAATCTAATTTCAAATCTGTTGCGGTGCTTATTAAAAAAGAGGTTTTCTTCACCTAACTTATTAGTTGATATTGCTATATTTTTTTGTTGTATTATTTGTGAAACTACCCTTAAATTTTCTTTCCTGTTATCCAACCCATCCCCATTTATATGGTCTATAACTAATACCCCTCTTTGAGGCTTAAAATTCAATATAATATTTTGCATACTAAATCTAGTGGAAGCAATAGCGTAGAATAGTTTTTCGCTGTGTCGATCTGCGTGGAACCGCTCATTCCATAATTTTTCATAATCTTCCTTATCTACTTTTGTATGCATCCCTTGAGTAAGACAAATTTCAAAATGATCGCCTAAATCATATACTACATTTTTAATATGTAACTGTAGAAGAACATTTGCGTTCACAAGCTCTTTCCATGCAGATTCGTATGTTTGGCAGGTACAATTAAAAATTGTTGTACCTTTTCTAACTATTTGTAAACTATATGTATTATATTTATTGTTAAATATGGACCCTGCATAATGCCTTACTGTGTTCGGTAACCAAAATTTTATACCTTGTTGTTGAAGTTGGACACATCTATCACAATCGTTATTGATCATTTTCTGTACATGTATACTTTTATCTATAGGGTTAAGGTTAAGGTTAAGGCTAAAATAAGAGGTCCCCGATGATAGGTATATCACTGAGTACAGGTATCTTTTTACCTATTATAGACTGTAAGATGTCACTTCCTTCTTTAGTATCTGTAAGATCATAAATTTGTCCTCCATGTTGAAGATATAATCCGTTTCCTTTTTTACCTGCAATTTTCTTAATTACTTGACTAGCTCCTTCACTCGCGGCACCTGTTAATGCACCAATTTCTAGTGCAGGCAGTATTTTTTTTGCAATCATAGGTAGTACTTTAAGAAGTCCTGATAAAAAAACTCGTCCATACTTTGGTTCATCTGTAAAGTCATATAGCTTATTATCCATTTTTAAATAAAGATCACTTCCAGTTCTCAGCTTTAGCCCATCACCAACCTTCTGATATAATCCTTTGCCTCTTCCACTAGCGCTACCGCTATCACAACAGCTACGTATTCCGCTTGCAAAGAAAGCGAATGGGTCCATTGATCAATTAGCGGATAAAATAGAGTATACATACGAAAGCGATTATCTATACGCTCCTGAAGTACTGGATGAAAATAATCCGATTTGGGAAACTGGATATAAGAAACACGTCATTATTTTACCGAGTGACTTCAATGTAAGCGAAGCTCTATCACTATCTATTAAGAAAACTGGAGCTGCTGTGCCATTCTTCAAATATAATAATAAGAATATGTTATCTGCATTTGTCCATCCCAAGTTAAATTCATTGTTTATTGAAAATTCGGACTATCTAATTAGAAAGGACGTTTGTAACACATTATACAAACAATGGCCAATTGAGCAGTTCAAATTTCGTAATCAAAGTATGACAAAAATAGCAAGTAATCTTTTTGAATATGGGGGCACTTACCTAAAAGTACGTATAATCAAGAAACTATTAATACATTAAATATGAATGGACCTAATGCCCTAATACAGTCTTTTGTTTTTAGTGATAACCCTGGCGCCCCTAATTTGACCGACTATCAGCGTAGTCTTATACAGGACAAATGTAAGGAGAAGTGTAAAACATTTGACGTCTGTAAATGCTACAGCTCAATATTGTACGAATCGCTCTTTGAAATTCCCATTTATACTATCCATGACTCCATAAGGACATATAAAAATGGACCAATTTTTTGCGGAGAATACTTTTTGAAGGACGTTGAATTACCTTTTGACACGTACAGTGGCTCAAAAATAATGTTGCCTAACGCATTTTATAGTCATGCTCCAGTATCAAAGTTACTCGAGTATGGATACATAGGGAATGAAAATATTACACATGAGCTACGAGCACAGAGAAAATTGGAAAGGAATAAATTTAAGGATTTTGTTCAATATTGTTACAATTATTTTGGAGAAAAAACAGGAAAAGAACTAGTAAACCGCTATATAGACTCTCTCGGCAGTAAAACAAGTAGGTCCTACGTTGGGTTCTTAACCAGCAGTTTTGATTCAGTAATTGCGGCATGGTCCGAGGATTTTGAATCGCATTGTACTGTTAACGAAATTAAGTGTAATAATGACCCTTTATACATTTTTAGGAGACATAAAGAGGCCGTAAAGTTGGAAAATAATACAAGCGTTTGGAGACATGTTATAAGTTTAGGTATCTTGAAACTAATTGATGCTTGCCGTTCCCTCACTGGGAAAATCGTCGCTCTCAGTACAGATAGTGTAACTGTGTGTGACAGTTCTAATAATAGGCCACTGAAAGGTAATGATTTTGAAATGAAACATATAGGACAACTATTTCAAGAAGAACAGGTCCACATTCCATGGGGTCATTACAATATAAATCGTGATCCTTTGGTTATAGAGAAAGGCTTTGTTGGAGACGAAGGCAAAGGGTTCATTTATCATGGTATACCAGGGAGTGGCAAAACTAAGAAACTTTTAGAACTTGCTAAGTCGGAAGACCTCATATTTTGCTTTACAAATAAAGCGTGCGAAAACATTAGGAAGCGATCAAATGGTGCATTGAATGTTCGTACTCTTGACTCATACTTTAATGATGAAACAGGAAGTAAGAAACATATTGATATGTTGAAAAATAAAAGAATATTCGTTGACGAATTCAGCATGGTCCCTAATAAATGGATTACTCTATTATATAAGGCATTCTGTAAATACAATAAACAAGTGTTTTTATTTGTTGACCCCAACCAATGCGACCCCGTGGAAAATCAGGTCTTCGAATACATAAAGTCCCCTGGCGTACTGCAAATGTGCCCAAATGTTACCGAATTACAATACATCGAAGGTACGTCTCATTATGACAGGGAAACACATGCTCTTTTGAGTAACCTAATTAATACCGGTAGCGTTAGGGAACATAATTTAAGTCAACTTGTGAACACATATACAAACATCTGCTATTTTAATAAAACAAAAGACCGTGTTAACAAAGAATGTGCTGAACGTTTTGTAAAAGAACATAATATGCCCTACTTTGAAATCAAATTCAAAAAATGTAAGCAGACTGTGTGATCTGACTGATGTGATCTCAAAAAATATGCCGGTTATATGCGAAGTAAACTTGAAATCCAGGAACATGTACAACTCACAGGTATTTCGCATTTGTGGCGAGAATTTCCTATATATAGATGGGAATTCCTTTACACATGGTGAATTTACAAATTGGTTTAATTTAACGTTCTGTACTACCGTATATAAATATCAAGGTGCTTCTATTAGGCAACCATATTGCATACACGATGCTCGATATATGGATAAGAAAGAACTTTATACAGCATTAAGCAGAACTACTAAATATGAGCACTTACACATAGGAAGACAAAGCACATTTACAATGTAAAGGATAAGGAAGTTCTCGAAATGAGTCCTTTTAAAACAGAATATAGTAATGGCAAAGTATACTACATTGTATTCACGAAAGATGGCAATCAACAGCTATATATTGGTTCTACAATCGGGACCTTAGAAAAGAGAATAGCAGAGCATCAAAACGACCCTAATAACCCTATATACTAATGTAGAGGTGAAATAAATTTGCTATGTAACGCTCCTTGTAAGACTAAAAGTGAATTAGTGGCCATTGAACAGAGATACATAAATGCATACCCTACTTGCGACAATATTCGCGGAAAAATTAAAGAAAAGGAACCAATCACTTTTACTTATAAATTACTGACTTGGATAAGAAAATGGAAGAATTGAAGAAGAGAAAATTCAATATTAAAGACAACGGAACACGCCTGCGCATTAAATATCGAGATTCAACTGGTAAGGACAGATACATTGATAGAAATTACAAAAAACGCGGTAGAGAAGTAGTTTTTGGCGAAATGCAAGAAATACAAGATAAATTGGCGCATGAGTGGCTTTCGTGAGAGGTAAGGATACGACTGGCACATCATTAAGAGACCAAGTTCTTAACTTAAATGCCAATTGAAATGAAAACAATCTAAAGTGGACTGGAATCTGAATTTCTAGGTAATACCTCCTGCAAAGACCTTGACTTATAAATCTGGGACATAGAATTTAACTGTGTACACAATATATGTACAATATAAATCCTTATACAAAAGAACTATTCAAATTAATCCATTCAACGGCTGATATAATGCTGAAGAAATTCAATCACTATATGTTCGCTGAATAAATTCAATGAGCTGATGTCTGCTGACAAACTTCTGGCGCCAGCTACGTCCTTGAGCGTGTACTTTTAACATATCGAGTGTCATTTCCTGAACGTATTAATATGTAATGTAATGTAATTTTGTTGTTGTTGTGGAAATGCGTATTTTCAAATCAGATAGATAAAAATAGTAAAATATGAGTAATCAATACTCCATAAGTAGGTGGTAAGGACGTATATATACGGGGTACACGCGAAAAGGCCTCTTCCCCTAAATTCAGATACTAGTGCCACGAAAAAA
>RDPX01000236.1:1125564-1196241 GCA_003991215.1 Morbakka virulenta | reverse complement strand
ACCTGGTGTTGATTGATTGCAAGCTCCAGCTGCAAGTCCAGGTAGTACGAAACTTATGAGAGCCTTGAAAATGTTCCACCTTTTATGAACAAATTCACTAATTCCTGTCTTTGAAATTTTGATTTTAATCCCTTTGTTTGCAGATTTGCCCTTTTGTGTCCGTTTAATTTGTTATCTAGTTAGCATCAATTGATCATTACCATCTAAATACAGTACTTGATAGTCTCAAAGCAATAGGCGTTTTATTAGCAAGAACTTTAGCAAGTTTTACCTATTAATTTTATTCTTATTAGCAAGAACTTTAGCAAGTTTTACCCTTTAATTTTATTCTTATTAGCAAGAAATTTAGCAAGTTTTACCTTTTAATTTTCCGTTGAAAATACCTTATAACTAATGTATTCTGTCATATATTAAAATATTAGATCAAATACTCATGACCTATGATTACAAACACTATTTGGTAACACTACTCTACCATTTGTATTTTCAACATGAATCTCTTCTTCATAGAGAAAAAAAGCGTATAATGTATAAAGTTTGTCTGGAACACTGGATTAAGTGTATCTAAGCTCAAAGTTATTATCACTAGACTTTAGCCCAGTTTCTTGTTTTGTTAAATCAAAATACAATATACCACACATAGTCTGAAAATTTCAAAACTAACACACTCCAAGCATATTTTGAAAATAAATCAATAACATTTAAGATATATTTATTTATTTTATTCAGTCTACTAACCTGTTGCAAATCAACAAGATGTGTTGAAAAAATCTCTTCAATATGATTAACAATACCGCGCCGTCGAATAAATTTATGCCTTATCGGCTTATGTAATTCATTTGGTAATTCTATTTTCCGGTTTTCATTCCACGTCTTATTGCGTTTTTTTGGCCTCTGCACACTTAAACCGAGTTTAGCCTTAACAACAACAGCATTTCGAGCAATAATGTGTCACCAGTGTCTTTCTGACCACGGAAATATCTCCAATGCTTTTAGTCATTTTACGATCAGCATCATTTTCAAATTTTACTTTACTAGTTTTATTAGCACATACACTATAATCTAAGTCGCGATGCATGATAACAGCATCTGTTTTCCTTGTCGGTTGTGTAAATTTCTACAATATCACCATTATTATCCCAGTTTACTTGATCCTCAATATGATTACCAGGCCCTGTAAACCGGTCTCTAGGCATTACCAAACCCCTTTTTGGTGTTATTCTCAAAATCTGTTGACTGGTATCGAATGCACTACTTTGTCTTTGGAAGACAAGTTTAATCTTTTCACTATTACAAATATTACATATTGATATAAGCATCTTTCTTTTGTTTTTTGATGCATCATAATGTTCATCCTTAGATTGTGTTTTTAGTTTTCACCTTACACAATAGCTTGTTGTCATATCTTATATGTTAGATATTTTTACTGAAAATCTTCTTACAACTCTTCTTTTCCTTATTGAGAAATAGAAACTCATATGGTCTAAACTTGTTGAAATTATTAGGATTAATATTATCTATTGTTGTTTCATACAATATCATATGAAATATAATTTGTCTTACTATTTGAGGGACACAGAAGTACGTTTGAGTTATATATATTAGACTAATGTTATGCTATCATCCACCTGTTAAATGGTTAGCTATCTTAGACTGACCCTAATCAGGAGTATTAATAGGGTCATCACACAGGATGATCTTTCAATTGTTTTCTTAATATTCAGATTTTTCTCAAATAATTCTGTTTTCCAACTTCTAATACAGGATAATCTACATCTTGACTTATTTCATAAAATCTTTACTTTCTCTTGATGACTATTCGGGGAATACAAATATATTTTTTTGTAATGGATTAATGGTTTTCTTAACAAAGGCATCATACAGTTAGTTATACATATGTTATATACAAATATACAGATGTTAAAGAACTGATAAGAGAAGGTATTAAAAAAGAAAGACATTATGGACAACACCAATGACATGCATTTAAGATACAAGATAATGTTAATTATGGTTAATTCATGATAACTAAATGAAATGGTCATAGAGGCTCATAAAGATGAGAAAAATATTTACGAAGAAAACGCAGATAAATCAACCATTAAATTATTAACAACAAAAGTACAATCCAAATTTAGAGAATAGTCAAAGATTCAGAAAAAATATTTAATGATTTGAATATGCTCAGTAACATTGCACCTCATAAATGGTCCAAAAAACCGAAACTACTACTTGCAGGTATGACCTATAACACAAACAAAGAAGATTTGTTAAAAAGATTGACGTCACTAACAGGATCTTGGAGAGCTGGCAACAACAATATTACAATGCAATAGTTACCTTATATAATTCGATCTAGAGATTACGTTCTGATACAGTGAAATCTGATTTCAGACAGTATTAACAGTGAACGTCCATCCGATGTACTTTAAAGGTTCTCAGTAGATAATTCAAAATTGAGTTATCCATTGCTAGACATGCTCCAATCACCAAATTTTGATCATTTAAAAATTAACCCAAAAAGTGTACTTTTCAGTACAATTAATTCTAGCATGACATGATATTTACGGATATGAATAATAAACATCTCGAATAACCTTCTTGATCTAAACGGTATACCTATTGACTTATACATATATATATATATATATATATATATATATATATATATATTAACAAATGAATTTGAAATGTCATCAACAACATATATATATATGTATATATATATATATATATGTATATATATATATATATTGAGAATAATACATGAAAGAGATAAGTTAACTGGTGAGATCATGTTTTATGATCAAGATATTAGTACAAGAATCAACCCTGATACTTGTGAACCATATATTTAAGAACATGGCTTAGTTAATTGTACTACATCTGCTGCAAAGCAAACTATTTCTAAACTAACAAGTAAAACTGCTAAATACCTTCTTCGAAAGCATATTCAAAATCGACTGAAGAAGGTGCTAGTAAAGTTGAATCTAAAATAGGAGAGGTTGTAACAAAGAAAATAGATGATAAATTCAACAAACATCCAGAAAACAATGGTGACAGTAGTCATTCAGTCAGTTGCAACCTTCCCTAAGTCTTTAACCAGCTCAATTGGGAGATCATCAGGTCCTCAGGCTTTGTTGGCCTTTATGCTTTCTATCTGGACCTTGACGTTTTCAGCTGTTATGCCATTAATTGGATCTTGGATGGCTTCTGCTTCTAGCAATGGTGAGATGTCATTCTTAATATTCAGTAGTTGTTCAAAATATTGCCTTTATATGTCCTTCACCTCCTCCTCTTCTCTTAGAATGTTTCCATTCTTTCCACGTACAAAATTCGTTCTGTCAATTTCTTTCGATCCCTTTTGTCTTGTTCTTGCCAATCTATAGAACCTCTTTAATCTGATTTCTTTTGGATCATTGTACAGCTGCTCCTATCCCCTTTCTTTTGCCATTGGACATTTCTTCTTACATATCTTGTTCATAATTTCATCAGCACTCTGTTTCGAAGAGCAAAAAACATTATTTCTATTACCAGATACACCATACTTTGACAGCCTTGGTCAAATAAAGGTAAATGACACCTACTATTTTCCTATTGTTTGTTTGTCTACGAATATGATCATGTAAGAGTTAAGCAGCAATTTTTGTTGATCGAAGTTTATGAAAACTCTATTGGGGTTCAGATAAAAGTTTACTTCTCTCAAGATATAATTTTAAATGTAGTATTTCCAGTATTCCAGTATTTTGGATAGAGCGGGGAACTATGACATGGGACAACAGCTCTTTGGTAAGTCAGAATTTCGTGATTTGAAAACTGGTCTGATCTTAGCAAATTCCCACGCGGTTGGATATACTACTCGTTTTAATGGACAAGGAGGGAATAAAGCATAACGGTTTTGAGATATGAACTACAGAGTCCTTCAGTAAAGGAACTGGGAGTTCTTTAAGACCGTTACCTTTGTTGAGAAATAAGAAACAAAGTTCTCTTTTAACAAACGATCTTGATATCTTGATAGTAGTAAACCTTTGCTAAACTGTCACACAAAGTTCACAGGAGCAATCGATATTAGTTCAAGCGATGCGATCAATTTTATAATATTGACTTAACAGTTTAACTTTTTCATTCTCTTGATTGGACTTTGTGGTTGAGTTGAGTTTTCAGCTTTTAGAATTTTTATGGGATAAGTACTCTAAATAGCATACTAAAACTTTCGGGGCTTGTTGAAGTTTTCATTTAGCTGGTTGCGGTGAAAAGGGTATTTTCCGGGACTAAAATCATTTGTGCACTTTTTCGGAGTTTTTTCTAAAAAAAAAATCTTGTCTTCGGCTCTATTGTATTTTCGAGCTTTTTGGAAATAGTGTCTCAGTCAGACATTTGTTTCCAGAGTTCCTTTGTTAACCAAGGACATTTCTTTCCTTTGACCTTTTTTCAATGAGGGGAACATGCTGGTCCAAAATACTTTTTACGATTTTGGTAAAACAGTTGAGTGCGTCAAATACATTTAATTGTTTGATCGGTTGGCAGTCAATGTTTGAGAGATCATTGCTCATGCTATTTTTGTCGGAATTTGCAGAGTTAATAACTCTTGTTCATATTTCTGTGCATTTACTTTCCTAATGTATGGAAGCTTATCATAGTCCTAAACCGATGACGGCATCAAAGAATTTTTTTCTCAGTATATTTTTCTATGCAGTTAATGTCTCTGATTCCTAACAAAGCTTTAATTCATTGCTATATACAACAAAACGACTTCCGTGGGGAAATCTTTTTACTCGAATTTCGCTTCTCGCAAAGAAAACCTTTATATAAGAACAAGAAATTGCCACTGTTTGTGAAAAACTAAGGGTTTTTTATAATTTTCTTAGTTGTTTTTTTTAAATGCTCGTCAGAAATTGCCGAGAAAATTTGTATTTTCGGGGCAGGTGGAATACTATTTTCGGTCTTTCACAATCAGTAAAAATTGTATTTCAAGAAGAGGTGGAATTACTTTTTTAGTGTTTTCGGAGAAAGTGCAATTCCTTCCCTTTTTTACTTAATTTTACTTCTCAGCTCCAACTGATTTCACTTTGACCTCTTACAATCTCGTTATCAAACAGCCTCCTATTTTGTGTCCTAATGAACGAAAATAAGATCTTCGGTTACTGTGAAATACCTTAAGGGAAGAAATTTTGGCAGAGTTTTAATTTGGTGGTCGGCAAAATTCGGACATTTGCCGGGAATTTAATTTGGCGGGTGTAGAATTTTTTTCCAAACTTAACTTGAGAGAATTCAAGAAAAATCGATTATATTACAACGTCATAATGCACAATTGTATTCTATTATACCGAATAGAGTTAACAATAGTTAAATAGATACTGAATGGAGTTTACAATAGTTATTCAGCGTCAACGATAAAAGTATCAAAAGCACTACTTTCAAATTCCATTTCATTGCCACCTTCCCATTCCGATTCTTCGTCATCTAAACGATCATTTACGAAATTTTCTGTCAAACTTTCACAATCGTTAAGGGTTACCTCTACATCATTTGATTTTCTATTGCCATCAGCCAGTGGAATTAACTTACCGAATGGGTCGATTGATGGCAACACTTGACTGTCGCCTTTAACTGCGTCATAAATACTCCATCGTTTCCACCCATTAATGATTACGTTAGAACCATATTCAGAAGTTATGTGATTATAAAACTCCATCAGCAATTTAGCATTTGAGGATTTAATCACGGTTAGATAAAACTTTATTTCAATATCTTCAACTTTCTTTCCATGAGCTAAGGCATCATGGAAAGAAAGTTGGTACATCATTTGCACTGAGCAAAGAAATAACTTCTTCGGTCATCTGGCCACGAAACACATCCATGATTAATACAGCTGCTTGGTTTGGTATATCTAAATCCTGACGTTGCTTACTAACGTATGGCAGAACGATTTCTTCGATCACTTTCAGAGATTCCAGGGTATTACTAAAGTGCTTAGGTTTGCACTTAATGAAAAAGTATCAGGGAACTTGAATCTTGGAAGAGATTGGGTAGTTTTACCACCATAAATGAGCTGCATTGACAAAAAATACCCTGATAATGTTATAATAAATGTTCCTTGTGATACTTCTTTTATCAGTTGAGCCAGCTATCGAAACTAATTTGGATCCCTTCTTTGCCAAACTTTGCCTAGCGACTGGTATATACTTCAATGGTGTATGATCAAGATGAGTATAAGACTAGCTGGTACGTTATGCTCTTCAGCAAGTGCAACCATGTCACGGAGGTACACGAACTTTGCTTTTTCCTTTATCTCTTGGGGTATTTCAACTTTCCCGGTCGTTAACATTCGTTTTGCAAAGCGCATTCTTTTGAACAGATTTTTTGCACATGAAGATGCATCTAAATCTAAGTGTCTGAGGTTGCATTCCAGGTATCTAGCAATCAGTGCTTTGGCAGTATCAATGGCAATGGCTGACGAAATAATTCCACCTTTACGTCTGGTGCCCAATAAATATCGTTGAACCAATCCGTCTAGTGAACCCAACAAGAGTGGCCGACCTCGAAGAAGACTTTTCAAAGCATCTTTACATTCCCGTTTCTCTTTCGAAGCTTGTTGAATTTCTTTTTCGCAAAGATTTCCAAATATTCGAACGGTGCTTTCGTTTAATGGACTCATTTTAGTCGCAAACGTCTTTGATGCGGCTGCAGGGACATTTTCAGCTGCATACTTCCCGATCTGAAATATTTGTTTTTCTGTCCATTTCTGATATGGTTTTCTTTTCGAACTTAGTGAATTCGCAACAGTTTCGCCAACAGAATTGAAATCCAGTGATCCAAACCAGAACTTTTTTGAGAATTTGCATTAGATGCCATTGTTGAAGTAAGCTCTGCAAAATACCACGAAAAACAACAGATTCTTTTTGTTATGGGTGACATTTGATTCACGCTGTATAAAAACACAAGTAAGCTATAATGAAGTACGAGTTTTTTTATTACCTTCTCCTTTAGTTAAGAATGATTCGTTTCAAGACTTGATGTTTTTCTAGTATAATGAAACCCCACTCAAACCTTTATTAATACAATAACTGGAATATTTTTATGTTAGTTAAGTTATAAGAATTCAAATTCGAAGTTTCATTAATAATTCGAATGTTTTGTTATTAAATACTTCTGTGTGTAATGATAATCCCATTCATTTTATTTGCGAAGAGAAAGCAATGGCGTATAACACAGCTTTTGAGTTTTCTTGCGCTGTGAGAGGTTATCATTATTGTCGAAACTGTTGGGATCCCGAACCAGACCAAATTCTGAATTGTTATCATGAACGCAATAACGCTTTTAATCGTTTTGCAATTAAATGCTGTGAGATCGGGAAAGAAGTAACAATTGGAAAGAAGTAACAAATGGCGACGAAGCTTTGCATAGACAGAGGTGCAACTATTACAGCACAGTTAGTAGGAAATCACTATCGACGATCTCCTTTAGTCCAAAAAGGATTAGAGATTCCTTGCAAAGTTACAGGGACGATAACTGGAACGATTTCAAATCTCCTTTGCATGAAAAAAATGCAAAGACCTTATCACAAACCTTTACATTGAACCAAAAAGTGAAGACGTTTTAGGTTCCTTTCTCTGCCCTAGAGAAGATGTATCCCTTTCTGTACCTGCTCCCCTCAAAAAGAAGAAAGTAGTTAAAAAACCCCCTGATGTACCAACTGAAGACATACTTGAATTTTTTGGTGCAGGAAGAAGGCAAGACGATCAAAGAGTAACAGTTACAACGGAAGGAAGGAGAAGGCAAGAAGATCAACGATTAACAGTAACAATGGAAGATAATTGTAATGAAGTTAAAGTAATTACTATTGATTAGCCTGAAACAATATTGTATTGTAACTTGTATTGCTTTCTTAAAGAAAATGTTTTAAAGTACAACTGCTTTATCAGTATATATCTACATAAAATCCGTGAAATTAAGTTCCTACAAGATATTTCATAATGGACTTTGTGTAAAATTTATCTAACTCTCGAACTATCGTACTCTCTCAATTCTGTTATTGGCTCTTTGTTAAAAAAGCTCATGCCACAAACAAAGGAAAATCCTTGCTTTTCAAGCGGTGTTTGTGAAATTCATTTCCCACAAAATTTAGCAATCATTAATTAGAATCAGCGAAAGTAGACACCCCCGAAAAATTTCTCTGTGAGGGCACTTGCTGAAAATCTTGACTAAAATCGAAGAAATTAACGAGAGAAAAAAGTCAAGTTTAGCGGGAATTTAATTTGGCGGTTATGAATTTTTTTATAATTTGGCGGGAATTCAGTTTGGTGGTGACGACTTTTTTTATATTTGGCAGGAATTTAATTTGGCGGTTCGCATTTTTTTCAATTTAGCGGGAACTTAATTCGGCGGTTTTGACCAAAAACCGCCAAATCGCCCAAATTTTCTTCCCGTCAAAATTTCTTTCCTTAAGGAATTTGCGTCCAAAGTTTTCATTACGAGATATCGAGCCTTGGGCGGGCGCTATGTTTGTGTATTTCACAACTCTTTCTGGCATGGAGAACGTTGAGGCCTGGAATAAGGTCTTCGTGGTGGTCTTATGGCTTATCTTCCTCTTCACCAACAAATGCAATATAAATTCTCTTATCGATCTTCTGTTATCTTTGTCCACATGGAGGTGGTCCAGAAGGTTTTTCCAAACACAGCCTCTTTTCCGCCTCCTTTCTAGGAAGCAGAGTTAAAAATGGAAGCATATAATTTTCTGCAACGATCACTGAGATAAAAAAAACTAAGGGTGACAAGGCAGTTCAAAATATGCCAAACAAGTAGCTTCGTCATCCATGAACTTGCATGGCAAAATAGCCCAATTAATTTATTTACAATTGAAGCATTTTGAAACAGGAGAATATCGAGGAGCTCGAAAACCGTCACATTAGGTTAGTATATTGCTAATGCTACCGTCGTTTTTCTTTTCCGTGGATCGTGGTCATTTCTGATTCAGCATTTGGTTGCATAAATCGCCTTAAGGAGGGATGTAAATGGTCGCTCTACCGAAACTAGCACTATTTACATTTGCCTTCTTATAAAAATTGGTACTTTTGGTCGTTTAGAAATTATTTTCAGCGATGTTTTCTAATGTTTACTTCGACTGAATTGAGAGAGTTGGCTTGTTAACAGGTTCTACTCATTCGATAGGGGCCTACTGTTGAAAATGATCTACAGTAGCGTAGTTAGTGTGTGTGTCCAAAGTATCTCAGCCTTCCTTGCTGGCATTTGGCAATTACGCTTCCTACCCCCAACGCTGCTCTGACTCTCTCCGTCCTGACATGGTCTTTTCTAGTCCACTCGCAACTGATACGATTCATTTTTTTTTCAGCTGCTTCCATTCGCCTCTCTTGGTTTCTGGTCAGTGGTAGGGTTTCCGTGGCGTAGGTCATAGCGGGTTGCACGATTGTTTTCTGTAGCTTGCCTTTGACTTTTCTGGGGACTTTTGAGTCACAAAGGACTCCGCTCAAGCGTTTCCAGTTCACCCATCCTGCTTGTATCCATCTTTGCAAGTCAGCCTCTGAGGTTCAATCTTCATAGAGGGTGCTCCCTAGGTACTTGAACTGGTGGGCTCTAGGCAGTGGGCATCCATCCATCCTGATTGTACCAGTTTCTTCCCCATTCAGGCACATGTACTCAATTTTGCTCATGGATATCTTCATCCCTCTTCTTTCCAGGGCATCTCTCCAGGTCTCCAGGTCTTCCTCTTGTCTGGCCCTATCCTCGGAACATATAACCACATCGTCCACAAACATCATTTGCCAGGGCGCTTGTGTTCTAACTCTCTCTGTTAAGCAATCCATGATTATTGCGAATAGGAAGGGGCTGAGTGCTGAACCTTGGTGTAGGCCCACTCTCACTTCCAAGGGAGTGGATCGACCAATTGTGCACTGTATCTCAGTTGTGCAGTCCTGGTACATGTCCTTGACTATTCTGATATATCCTTCTGGTACCTGCTTCTTTCTCATGCAGTAGAATACTTCCTCCCTCGGTACCCTATCATACGCCTTTTCTAGATCTATAAAAACGGCGTGGAGTTCTTTAAGTCCCTCTCTGTATTTCTCCTGCAGTTGTCTCAGCGCGAAAATTGCATCTGTTGTTGATCTGCCCTTTACAAAGCCAAACTGCTCATTGCTAATGTGTACCAAGTTCCTGAGTCTGGTCTCTATGATCCTTACAAAAAGCTTCATTAAGTGGCTCATTACCTTGATACCCCCATAGTTCCCACAGCTCAGGATGTCCCCTTTGCTCTTATAGATGGGGATTAGCGTACTTTTTCTCCATTCTTCCGGCATCTTTCCTCTTTTCAGTATCTCATTGCTGGTCTTGGTGAGATATTCTATTCCCAGCTTTCCCAAGCTTTTCCACACTTCTATTGGTATGTTATCTGGCCCTACCGCCTTCCCGTTCTTCATTCTCGTCAAAGAAGTTTTCACTTCCTGTTCGGTGATCACTTCCAGCTCATTTCTGCCTGGGTAGAGTTCCGCTGAACTCGCGTTTCTGGGATTCTCCTCGTTCATCAGTTTCTGAAAGTACTCTCTCCACCTCTGGACAATATTTACGTTCTCAGCAACAACCTGCCCCTCTGCGTCCTTGATTAACTTGACTTAGTAGATATCTTTGGAGTTCTTATCCTTCTGTTTGGCAATGCGCAAAGCCTTCTTCTCCCCTTCTTCAGTGTCTAGCTCATAGTACAGACTTTCGTACGCCTCTGCTTTTGCTTCATCCACTGCTCTCTTAGCTGTTCTCGTTGCTTCTCTGCATCTTGAAAATTCTCCCTCGCCCCCTTCATCATCCAGTCTCTTCTTTGCTGCCTTCTTTGCTCTTATCGCTTCCTGCACTTTCTCACTCCACCATCATAGTTTCTTCTGTGGCTTACCACCTTCAGATGTTTCACCAAGTATCTCTCTTTCTAAGGCCCTTATCTCCATGGGGACATTTTCCCATGTGTCGCTACTATTCTCTTTTCGCCACCTGAGCTTGTCTGTTAACTGAGAAACAAATTGCTCTCTGGTGTCGTTTTCCTTCAACTTCCACCATTTTATTTTCTTTGGAGCTTTAGGTGGTCTTTTTGGTTGCACTTCCAGAGTGAGCTTACATAATACGGGTAGGTGTTGAGTTGCAACGCTTTCTCCCGGGATCACTTTGCAGTCACTCACAGACTTTCGATCTCTGCTTCTGCTCAGGATATAATCAATCTGCGTTTCCCGTAATCCACTTTCTGTAGGTTAGCAAATGTTTGACTGGTTTCTTGAAGTAACTGTTGAGTATCGCCAGGTCATAGGCCTGTGCGAACTCGACAATTGCTTCTCCTTCCCTGTTTTTGCGACCATAACCAAACTTGCCAAGTACTTCTTCTATTCCCAGATTGTCGCATCCCACATACCCGTTCAGATCTCCACCAATCCAGAGTGTTTCCTCTCGTGGTAGTCTTTCTACGTCCTCGCCCATTTCTTCCCAGAATCCCTCCTTCTCCTCTGCTTCGCGCCCTACTTGCGGGGCGTATACACTCATGATGTTAACCATTCTACCATCTATGTCTACTTTGACTGTTATGACCCTGTCTGACCTCCTTTTCACTTCTAGCACTCCTTTCTTCAGATTCGGATCCAGTACTATGCCCACTCCATTCCTTGAGCCTAGCCCAAAATAAAAAAGTTTGAATCCATTGTCGATCTCCCTTGCTCTTGCACCTTTCCACAATGTCTCTTGGACACACAAGATGTTGACTTTACGTCTCGCCATGAAACTGACGAGTTCCTGGGATTTTCCACTCATGGTGCCTACGTTGAGTGTTGACAATCTAAGTGTCCGTTTCCTGATCTTACCTTCCCTTCTCCTCCTGATATTTCAATCTTTCACTTGTTCCAGCCGTAGTCCATTTTCCACGAGTTTACGGCGATGTCCTCGCGCGTCGCTTCTGGGGGACGCCCTAGCTTCATCTGAATTCTGTAGATTGTCAACAATGTTTTGTTGGGGCAAAGTTTTCAGCCGGATGCCCTTTCTGCCGCAACCCTCTTCATTTTTCCAGGCTTGGGACCGGCATCACCCCAATGGAGTGATGGCTGGGTTAGCGTTCCAAATACTGACAGAACATTATGCTGGAAGTGGGAAACCAAGAATAATTGCATTATATAACCAGTTAACAACATTGCATAAAAAGGGCTCAGAAACAATAACAGATTATATAGTACGTCCTGAGACTGCAACATATGCCCTAAGAACTGTTGATGAAACAGCAATTGATAGTTTATTAGTAGCAGTGGTTTTAAAAGGATTACCTAATGGGTACATAATTATCACCCAATCGGAATCAGTACAAAATTTTCAAAAGTTTTAGCAATCCCTGAGAAATTTTGAGGAAACCGAAAATACCTGGAATCCAAAATCAGAAGGGAAAAATTCAGTAATTAAAACAAACGATTTTACTCACAAATCCAAAATTACCTGTTTCAGTTGTGGCATAATTGGTCACAAATCAGTTGATTGTCATAAACCGCGACAAGAGAAAAAGTGGTGTAATTTTTGCAAATCGTCAACCCACACCGACAAAGTATGCCGTAAACAAGGTTACAAGGATACAAAAGCAAAGAATGCGTCAGAGGATAATTACCGACATAGTTTTGCATTTACAATTAGTGAAGATGAAATGTACCTCAACACTAATACCAAAGCTCTTTTAGTTGACTGTGGTGCGACAACACATATCGTGAATCGTGATGAAAATTTTATTTATGTCGATGAATCGTTTAAACCGGAGGAGCATTTTATAGGGTTAGCAGATGGCACTCGATCGAATAATGTCGTAAAGAACCGTGTAACCGTTTTAATTTCATTATGCATCGCAGCCGGTAAAACCGTACAAGCCACACTTGAGAATACATTATATATACCGACATACCCCCTATGTATATTTTCTGTACAAACTGCTACAAAAAAAGGTGCTATAGGTAATTTTACTACAAATTCTGCAGAACTGATTACACCAGATGGAACAAGGTTTCCAATACAACAACATGGACGTTTATATTATTTATACAAAAACTCAGTTACCGAAAAGCGCAGTGAAAGTTTACATACATGGCATAGAATTCTAGGACAGTGTAATGTACAAGATGTTGCTAAATTAGAGCATGTAGTTCCAGGTATGAATATTAATGATAGTTCAAAATTTGATTGTGAAACATGTATTCTTGCGAAACAACTCAACACCCGTAACCGTGAACCAGATATTCGAGCGACCGCACCATTTGAATTAGTTCACATAGATTTAGCCGGTCCAATTGATCCAATCGCAAAATATGGTTTTCGATATGCTATTATTTTCACTGTTGATTACTCAGGTTGTGTATTTACTTATTTTTTGAAGGAAAAATCAGATGCCCCTAAAGCTACTGAGAAAGTCTAAACCGATATTTCACATTATGGAAAAGTGAAAACATTAAATTATTTTGAGGACATGTTCCCTGCTGGGGATATACAGAAAATGCGTAGTGATAATGGAGGAGAATATATTAGTCATGAATTTAAAGATCTGCTCCTAAAGTATCACATTAAACACGAGTTTAGTGCACATTACTCACCACACCAAAATGGCACTACCGAAAGAAATTGGCGTACATTATTCGAAATGGCAAGATTCCTAATTATTGAATCCGGCTTACCGAAATATTTATGGACATATGCCATAATGGCAGCAACTTACATGAGAAACCGATGTTATGTCAAACGTATATGCAATACACCGTATGGTTTAATCACTGGCGAAAAGCCAGATTTATCGCAGTTACATATTTTTGGCACCATATGTTACCCGTGTAACTATGATGCAAAAAAGCTTGAACCGAGAAGTAAAAAGGGATATTTTGTGGAATATGACAAAGATAGCCCCGCCTATCTTTTGTATTACCCGGAAACGCTTTCTATTATGAAACACCGTTTAGTCAACATTACCGACAAATTTCATGTTGAAACACCAACCAATGCCGCAAATGATATATTTACCGATAACCAAGTCAAAAATGAAATTGTTACTCACTAACATCGCAAAATGTTGCTGAACCGAAACGATATCCTAATAGACATCGTGAACCACCAGGATACCTTAAGGACTTTATAGTTGAAAAGGACAATGAAGGTGATGATTCCATAAATTTCGTAGACTTTTGTTATATGTTAAAAACACCTGTTTTTTATAAGGAAGCAATGAGTCGTGATGATGCAGAAAAACGGAAA
Organism: Morbakka virulenta; assembly: GCA_003991215.1. Classification (NCBI taxonomy): domain Eukaryota; kingdom Metazoa; phylum Cnidaria; class Cubozoa; order Carybdeida; family Carukiidae; genus Morbakka; species Morbakka virulenta. Next base: position 1,181,985 of record RDPX01000236.1, on the reverse strand, counting down.
CAAGCAATGGATTAGGAGATTGAGTCACTTGTAAGCAACAACACCTACACAGTTACTAAACTTCCCTCAAATAAGAAAGTACTGGGGGGAGGGGGGTTATGCGCCTTAAGTGAAGGTGAAGTTTATAAAGCCAGTTATGTCACCAAATGATATAGTCAAATTCAAAGTTTAGATTATTCTGAAACATTTTCACCAACTGCACGAATGGGATCAGTTCATATGTTAATGCAATTAGCTGCACAAAATGATTGGTTACTTCATCAAATGGATGTAAAATGGGCTTATTTACATGATTGACTAATTGAGTGTGATGTTTATGTAAATCAACCGCCAGGTTATGAAAATGGTCACACACATAATTTAGTTTGGAAATTAAACAAGTCATTGTATGGTTTAAAACAAAGTGGCCGAGATTGGCATACTGTATTACACGATTTTTTAAAGGAGTTGAATTTCGTTCAATCAAACTTAGACCCATGGGTATTCGTAGATGTGAGATCGAAATTACGGTTTTGTTAGTACGGGCAGATGACATCATCATTGCCGCAAATTCCAAGACAGTCACGATGGATATCAAACAAAAATGAAAGCAGTAGATTTAACATGAAAAATCTTGGAGTATTGTCGTCATTTTTAGGTATACAGTTTGTTCAGGGTGATGGACTTATTTCCATGTCGCAGTCACGTTATTTAGAAATTATTTTTAAAAGATATGGCTTCGCCGATTGTAAACCACATGCAATACCGTGCAAGATAAATCGCAATTCTTACGATACCGATACCGTAACAAATGAAATAGAACCGGAAAAATATCGTCAAATGGTCGGAAGTTTAGTGTATGCAATGACATGTACTCCACCCGATTTAAGTTATTCAGTAACAAAATTGTCACAACACTTATCGCAACCCGAAGGGGGTGATTGGATTATGCTCAAACATGTGTTTCGATATTTTAACCTTACCTTAAACCTTAGGTCCTCCTGTCTCTAGTAAGACATTGGGCAGCGGACTCGATCCTTGGCAAGAGCTTGAATGTTTCGGACATAAACCTTCCTATCGCGCAGATCGCTTTCGAGAGTGGCTAACCAAGTTGTTACCGGCTTCCAATTCAGAGCCTGTTGTGCTAATCGTCCAACTGGCAGCCGTAGCGCATGACAAGCCAATTCCCACCTTCTCCCTTCAAATATCTTGTGTAACTCCTTTTGACCAGTCCGCCTCAAGATTTCTTCATTTGTAATTCTTTCTCTCCACGAAACCCCTAAAATCCTTCTCAAGTTACACTGATGGAATGCATTCAATTTCTGCTGTATCTTCTTGGTGCTCTTCCATGTTTCACTAGCATATAGGGCTGTGAAGATGAATATAGCTGTGTACAGTTGCAATTTTATCTTCAAGCTTATCTGCTTTGACCTCCAAATTTTTGTCATGGATTGGAATGTGATGCCTGCTCTTTCCATTCTGTTATTGATGTCTGTGACCACACTCCCTAGATAGCTGAACTTGTCCACAAAATCAAGGGGATTCCCTCTGACAGTGATGGATGATGCAGCAGTATCAGAAAGGTTCATAACCTTGCTCTTGCCTTCATTGATTTTCAATCCGAATTTAACACTAAGTTCCTCTAAACTATTTGTCATTTCTTGGCATCTCTCATTATCCTTGGCTATTAATGCAATGTCATCTGCAAAGTCAAGGTCAGTGAGAGTGGCGCCCTCTATCCAGGGTACTCCGAACGTGTCATTTGCCATGGCGTTTTTCATCATAAATTCAATACATAGGATGAAAAAGAATGGTGAGAGTATACACCCTTGCCTCACTCCATAAATTAACTCAAATTCTTCTGTTGTGCCTGATGGTGTCCAGAGTGCAGATGTTGGGTGTTCGTACATGGACTTGATGATGTTGATTCCTTTTTCTGGAATTCCATATACTTTCAACACTTTCCAGATGGACTGTCTGTGTAAGCTATCGAAAGCCTTTCGAAAATTAATGAAATTTATAACAAGCTGTGCTTGGAACTCCAAGCTCTTTTCAACCAGATTTCTCAGAATGAAAATTTGTTAGCTGCATGACCTCCCTTCCCTGAACCCTGCCTGTTCTTTTCTTAGTCTACTGTCTGCAGCAGTTCATAGGCGTTTGAGTAAAATTCGGCTGAATACTTTCCCTGTAATTGAAAGCAAGGTAATGCCTCTCCAGTTGTTACAGTCTGATAGGTCCCCCTTCTTGGGTAGTTTTACTATGATCCCCCTATTCCATTCTACTGGAACTGTTTCTTCTCTCCAAATCTCATTGAATAATTTTACTAGCTCTTCCCGTACTGCTGGCCCACCCATTTTTAGGAACTCTCCATTTATGCCATCAATTCCTGGTGCTTTATTATTTTTCAGCTTCCTTATGGCCTCATATACTTCCTCTCTCGTAATGGGACCCAGCTCAACCTCCAAGGGTTGTGGAGTTTCCAGATTCTCCCAATCAAATAACGTTTCTGGGGGAGGTTGATTTAGAACTTCTTTAAAGTGTTCAGCCCATCTGCGATCCTGCTCCTCTTCGCTTGGTAAAATTTCTCCATCCTTTCTCTTAACTGGGATAATTGCCCAATTGTTTTTCTCAGACAGTTCTTTAGCAATTCTGAACAGTTGTCTAGTATCATTTCTTTCTGCCGCTTCCTGTGCCTCCCTAGTCTTTCTCTCCAACCAAGCTTGCTTGTCTCTTTTGCAGCTCCTCTTCACCTCTCTATCCAAGTTTCTGTATTGCTCCTGTGCAACCCTGACCTGTTCTCTTGTCTCAGCTTGGTCCCTACAGCTTTTCAAGCTACGACATTCGTCAATTAACTGGCAGGATTAATCTGAGATCCATTGTTTCTTTTTGNGCTCCTCTTCGCTTGGTAAAATTTCTCCATCCTTTCTCTTAACTGGGATAATTGCCCAATTGTTTTTCTCAGACAGTTCTTTAGCAATTCTGAACAGTTGTCTAGTATCATTTCTTTCTGCCGCTTCCTGTGCCTCCCTAGTCTTTCTCTCCAACCAAGCTTGCTTGTCTCTTTTGCAGCTCCTCTTCACCTCTCTATCCAAGTTTCTGTATTGCTCCTGTGCAACCCTGACCTGTTCTCTTGTCTCAGCTTGGTCCCTACAGCTTTTCAAGCTACGACATTCGTCAATTAACTGGCAGGATTAATCTGAGATCCATTGTTTCTTTTTGTTTCCTCTCTTGAATCCTATTACACTGCTTGCCACTTCATTGATGGAATCTCTGAAATTTGCCCACTTTTCTGTTATGTTTTCATAATTTTGAAACAATGAAAATTTGTTATTCAACTGGTCTTGGAAGCGTACGCACACTTTGGGATTCGTGAGCTTTTCAACGTCATAGGCTCTTTTCCTCTCCCTCCTTTTCAGCCTTTTTAGCTTCAACCTTATCTTCCCCGCTAATAAATAATGATCTGAGAATACATCTGCTCCTCTGTAAGCACGTACATCTAAGAGGGAGGATCCCCATCTTTTGCTGATACAGATGTAGTCTCTCATTTAGAGTGTTACCATCTGGTGATCTCCACGTCCGTTTATAGATGTCTTTGTGCTTAGAAAATGTGTTGCCAATTCTGAGATCATTGGCATTGCATAACTCTACTACTCTTCCTCAATTATTGTTTGTGCATTGAGCTGATCCATGTGGACCTACTACGCTTGAAAATCCTTCACGGTTAGGTCCAATCTTTCAATTCCAATCTCCCATCACGATCTTAAGGTCATGGCTCGGGACGTTGTCTAAGGTTTCTTGAAGATGTTCAAAAAAGTCATCTTTTGTCTCCTCCTCCGCTGCTTCTGTTGGTGCATAAACTTGTACTACTGTTATCTTCACTTGTCGACTCTCCAATCTTGCGATAAAAATCCTATCTGACACAGGTTTCCACCCTACAAGTGCTGCTGAAGCCTCTTTGTTCAAGAATATAGCTACTCCACGACGGTGCTCTACATTACCTCCTGAATAGAAAACAGTTATTCCGTCACTCGTTAATCTTCCTTGTCCAGTCGACCTTGTTTCACTGACACCTAGCACTTCTAGGTTGTAACTCTTCATTTCCCTTGCTACTTGAGCTAGCTTACCAGACTCATTTAGGGTTCTTACATTCCACGCTCCAAATTTGGTTGTGGATTTGGTTGAAAAGATCCAGGTATTCGGGGCAGAGACTTCCTCCTGGCTTTCATCCGTGCCCGTCATGAATACATCTTGAGATATCACAGGAGAAGAGTTATCCTGGGATGTGTCTGTGGATGTCCTGAGTCTTACTCTACACCGATTATGTTGACCGGAATGGCCCCTTCTTTCTGTTTCTGTAGTGTTCATATTTTTACAGGGTGGGATTACTAATCCCACGCCTAACCCTCCTCCTTTCTCAACCTGGGACAGGCTATGGTGGAGTTAGATATTTTAAGCACACAATTAATTACCAACTAACGTATTGAAAGAATCCAACGGATCTAAGTGTAATAGCATATTGTGATACAGATTGGGCATCGTCTTTAGATGACCGTCGCAGTGTTTCCGGATATTGTCTCAGTCTAACCGAAACCGGATCATTAATCAGCTGGAACTCCAAAAAGCAAGCGTCCTTAGCTTTGTCAACATGTGAAGCGGAGTATATGTCACTATCCGCAGTATGTCAAAACATTAGTTTTATTATGCAATTGATGACAAATATCGCACCGACACAACATAACCAAATAAAATTTTTTAATGATAATCAAGGAGCAATCGCACTCGCAAGAAACCCAGTTAAACATATGAAAAGCAAGCATGTAGATATCCGATATCATTTTGTCAGAGTTTTTACAACTTAATATTATTTTACATTATGTACCTGTAGTATATTAACTACATACTAGATGACAGTAGTTTGACTGACATATGTTTACTTCGTGGTTATTGTAATAAAATGTCTTAGCGTCATGTACATAGTTGTTTTTGTTGTTGTGTAGTGAACATGTACAGAGTGTACGAATAAAGTTCTTGAGTAAATCAAACCGAGTTAGTTATCTGTTACATTGGCGACGAGAATATGGCGAAAAGTTTACCCGTGCCAATTCTACACGAAGGGGGAGACGTAGATGCATTTTTAGAGCGATTGGAATGCTACATGGACACAGTTGGAACTCATAAAGACAAGAGAGTTGGATTGTTGCTATGCGGACTCTCCAGTTCGCAATACGAAGTTCTGCGTGATTTGGTGGCTTCAGATCTTTCAAAGTCTCAGACCTTTGAATTTTTGACAGCCAATCTGCAATCACATTATGGAAAACCTAGGAATGTTAGGATGGATAGGGCCAAGTTTCGTTCACTTAAGAACCCGGTGAAAGTATTTGCAGTTATGAAGTAAGATTGCGAAGTAACATTCGATACTGTGGTTTTACTGGATCTGTTTTGGAGGAAAATCTAGTAGAATAGTTTATACAGGGTATAAATGACGACGAAATAGCAAAGAGGCTTCTGGAGAGAGATGATATACATACTTTACAGCACGCTGTAACTATAGCCGAAACAGCAAAGTTGATTCGAGTTGGTTCAACAAGCGTCGCCTCAGAACACCACGATGGAGGAATTTCTAGAGTTTATGGCAAGAAAACGTCCAAAGAAGTGTGTTTTAGTTGTTTAAAGCCAGGGCACAAGGCTAACGAGAAAACCAAGTGCCGAGCTGTTAACAAGACGTGCCATAGTTGTGAAAAAATGGGACATTTTTCAGGTTCAAGATTTTGTACAAACAAGACAAACAAGACGCGACCGCTGCAAACACAACGCCGTGATGACAAGGCCAGGTACCAAAGAAAGGGAGTACAAGGTCAAATAGTAGAGAAAGAAGACGAGGAACCCGATATAATGTTCTTGCGTGCAATCTCTTTTTGGAAAGACGAAACTTCAAGATGCACTGCAACGATTTGTGGTAAGACAGTTTCATTTATTGTTGATTCAGGTGCTGTGGCTAATATCGTTTCGCGTGATATTTACATTGCGATTAAGGATAAAGTTATTCTGAAGAAACAGTCAAAAACACTGTATTCTTTTGGACAATCTAAACCATTAGATATATTTAGTGAGTTTCGTGCTAATGTATGTGTAAACAATAAGGTTGTCAATGATGTAGTTTTTGTTTTCAACGGGAAAGCTAATAATCTAATGTCGGCTAGTACGTCTAAAGAATTGCAATTATTACAAATTAATTCCGTGATTTCTGAGGGAAACTTAGAAGCAAAAGTTAAGTCTAAGTACCCAGAGTGTTTTAAAGGGGTGGGTAAGCTTAAATGGCATCAAATTAAGCTTCACATTGATCCAAACTGTGAACCCGTTGCGCAGCCAGTTAGGAGAGTTCCATTTGGCTTAAGAGATAAGGTTACAGATTTGCTAGACAAGTTAGTTAAGGAGGATATTATAGAGCCAGTAGAGGGTGTAGGTTCAACGTGGATGAATCCTATAGTAGTAGTTCCGAAATCTAAAGATGAGGTACGCATGTGTTTAGACATGAGGCAGGCTAACAAGGCAATTATTAGAGAAAGATACCCGATTCCGACAGTACAGGAAATGTTGTCAAAGCTTAACGGCTCTACAGTGTTTTCTAAGTTAGATCTTAGACAGGGATTTTTTCAGTGTAAATTGACTTCAGATTCCAGAGATATCACTACCTTTGTTACCCGTGAAGGTTTGTATAGAATAAAACGACTGACTATGGGAGTAACGAGTGCGCCTGAGTGTTTTCAATATACCAGTCAGAAAGTGTTCAACGGTATGACAGGTGTATGAAATGTGGATGATGATATTGTAGGTTTTGGAAAAGATCAACAGGAACACAGGGAGAGGCTTCTGAAGACCATGAAGAGACTTTCGTCATGTGGTCTGACTTTAAACGAAGACAAGTGTAAGTTTGGTGTCTCGTCGATTAAGTTTCTTGGTCATATTATCTCAGCTGATGGAGTATCTGCCGATCCTGGTAAGTTCGTATCAATTGTCAACGCTAGAGCCCCGAAAGATGTTGTAGAGTTAAGAAGTTTTCTTGGTTTAGTTCAGTACGTAGGTAGATATGTACCAGATTTAGCTACCATAGCTGCACCTCTTAGGGAGCTGTGTAAGAAGAATGTTGAGTTTGAGTGGCAGGAAGAACAAGATAGAAGTTTTCAGGCAATTCAGAAGTTGATGAGTTCATGTGAGAACCTTAGCGTATTTTGACAGGGAGGTTCTGATAACATTAGTTGCAGACGCTAGTCTGGTAGGATTAGGAGCAGTGTTATTGCAAAGACAAGAAGGGGTAGATAAGGTTATAGCATATGGACACAGAAGTCTATCAGACGTAGAGACACGTTGCTCACAGATTGAACGTGAGGCACTTAGCTTAGTGTGGGCTTGTGAGCATTTTAAGATGTATTTGTTAGGTAGCAAGTTTCGTGCAATAACTGATCACAAACCATTGACACACATATTTAACAATGCAAGAGCAAAACAGACTCCTAGACTAGAACGATGGAGTTTAAGGCTTCTACCATATGATTTTTACTTAGTCCACCAACCAGGAGCATCGAATATTGCAGATCCAATGTCAAGATTATGCGACAAAGAGAAGCAATCAGACAAAAACCTTGACGATAGTGGTGAGTATATAATGATGATTGGTGAGGATGCTGTACCAGAACCAATGTCATGGGACATGATCAAGGAGAGTTCACAATGCTGTGCAGAAGTTAAAGTTGTGTTGGATGCCATTAGAACAGGAAAATGGGATAAATGTTCAGTTAGTGTCAAGTCAGTAAAGATGGAGTTAAGCGAGTGTGATGGAGTAGTATTGAGAGGACACCGCATTTTCATTCAAGTTAAATTACGTGAGAATGTAATTCAGTTAGCCCACGAAGGTCATCAAGGCATTGTTAACTGCAAACAAAGGCTTCGACCCAAGGTGTGGTGGCCAAATCTTGACAAAGATATGGAGACTCTGTGCAAAACATGTGAATCTTGTCAACTTGTATCTGGACCCGAACCTCCTGTTCCTATAGTATCAACCAAGATGCCAGATGGTCCTTGGCAATTTTGCAGTACAGCTTTGTTAGGTCCATTACCCGATGGAAGGAGTATCATCGTAGTTATAGATTATTATAGTAGATTCTTTGAGGCAGGACTATTAAGGTTAACAAAGGCAGAGAAGATAGTCGAGTTTTTAGACACAATCTTTTCGCGTTATGGAAACCCGCAGACTTTAAGGTCAGACAACGGACCTCAATTTGTGTCTGAAGTTTTCCAGCAGTATTTGAAGACCAACGGCATTAAGTGGTTATCGACAACACCCTTGTGGCCGCAGTTAAATGGTCTAGTGGAAAGAGCAAACAGGTCTATCCTCAAAGTATTGAAAGTGGCTTGTTTAGAGAAGAAAGACATGTCTACTGAATTCAGAAAGTTTCTTATTGCATATAGGTCAACACCTCATTCTACAACTGGTTTCACTTCATTTTCACTTATGTTTGGTCGTGAAAAGAGAACCAAGATCCCACAGCTAGATTTTTCTGTCGACAGTGCAACAGTCGCACAAGATAATGATGCAAAGCCCAAGCTTATAGTAAAGGATTACGCTGACAGGAGATCACAAGAAAGAAAGCTGGAAGTTGGAGATACAGTTGTACTTAAAAGCGAGCAGAAGACAAAATTAGAACCAGATTTCAAGCCAGACAAATTCACAATTACTGGTTTAGCAGGTTCAGATATGACATGTACTAATGAGGAAGGAAAGATAGTTAGAAGAAATATATCGTGTGCTAAGAAGGTAATAACATCAGACAAGCAAACAGGAAAGTTAGAAGGTCAGACAGAACTAGTTGGTGAGCCAGTGTCAGGTTTAAGAAGAAGTTCACGAGTGAGACAGACTCCTCTTAGGTTAAAAGATTATGACATGAAATGACAGTGCGCTGGGTCACTGTTTTTCTATGGGTTAAACTGATTATTTTGTATGATTTTAGTTTCATGATTGTATTAAGAGAATAAGTAGCAACATTGTAACAATTACATTATGTAATTACTGTCTAATATTTAGGAATGTTTAACATTTATTTGTTAAATATGTATATATATATATATATATATATATCATTGTAATTTTTGATTTTAAGTAATTTACCATTCTTTTAAAAATAAGGAGGGATGTAGTATATTAACTACATACTAGATGACAGTAGTTTGATTGACATATGTTTACTTAGTGGTTATTGTAATAAGATCTCTTAGCGTCATGTACATATGTAACAGGACGAACTCGCGGCAACGCGGAATAACAATGATCCAAGGATTTCTCGTGCAAATTTTATTGTAAGCAAATTTTCTCCAATATACCCGATACATTACCCAACTCCAAACATCACTAAAGACTCAGGAGAAAAACTCCAATATTTATGGTAACGGAGTATGGGTTGGGCGACGTTTTTTAGATTCTCGCACTTAGCTGACACTTACCGTACTTTCCGGGTCTTAAAACCAACCGGACATAAAAATGTGACTATTGTCTTCTGGGTCAGACAATTGTCGCCTAATAAAGCACGTAATGTTGCAGCTTCCATAAAGCAACAATTTGCTGTTTCCTGTCGCATACTTATACTTAAGATATTTCTATATAACAACAGGAAATAGAACTTGGCTAATATTTTACAAAAATTATTGTCCTGAGGCGTCCTAGTGAGCCTCCCACACATAGTTGTTTTTGTTGTTGTGTAGTGAACATGCAGAAAGTGTACGAATAAAGTTCTTGAGTAAATCAAACCGAGTTAGTTATCTGTTACAGTACCGTCAAATGAAAACTATGCCGATATTTTTACCAAGCCACCCTGAAAACATTTATTGAAGAAATTTGAGAGTTTTATATTTGGATAAACCAACTACCGATCAAGTGGGGGTGTAAAACTTTGACCGCCGCGTCGTTCATTTACATTCGTATTTGTTCATGTTTAATTTTTATTTGGGTACATATTATTGATAACACTTTTGAGGGACCGTATTGAAGTACAGGCCCTGTAACACATTGAGGTGCCCAAGTGACAATCCATAAGGACAGCTGAAATGCACAACATTAGTTCGAACAGGAAAATGTGTCCAAGAAGACTTATTCTATATTGTAATAATTTGTTGCGTTTTCCCTTGTGTTATTATCCTCCATTACGGCCAAAGATCTAAGTTCACAAGATCTAATAATAAGCCAGCTTTGTAAACTTTTTAATCGGCTGTTGTTACCATTGAAATTTCAGAAACAAAGGCTCTCATTTCAATTCTTTTCTGCCTTCGACCTCGTATACTGGCAAAGTTGTGATTGTGAATTAAGTCTAACTTCTTGATCGTTTTTGCTTCGGAATTTTCGAAAGTGCTGCAAGATTTTCACTTCTCGGCTTACTGCCTATTTCAAAATGTCAATAAGTTTCAATTGGGAAAAAGATGGCCCACAGATTGCAAGTTACTGGCATCGCCACGATGAGGAGGATCATTAAGTAGATCTCAGGAAATAATGACCTAATACTGCTCTCAGGCATTATTTGTTTTGGGGGCCAATTTTGACCCCTTAAACAGTGGGAGCCGTTGGTGACTAGTGTCTGTCATGCAATTAGTTATTCACCTTTCCTCTTCTTGAATTAAAAATTTCGGAAGGTTGTCACCATTATTTACTGATGTTATCCTGAATTTGTAATCTGAGATTTATGATACACAATTCACTTCATTTATTAGTTTTCAGGTGATGTCTGTAAGCTGGCAATCATCACTAACAACAGTATGAAGAAACTGGTAAATGATGACACTTGCATTTTCTGAGTTTCTTTACATACAAATCCTTTACTTAGATATAGATACTAGCAAAGCATGCATTTCATACCAGGCTGGTACAACTATTGTGGCTGGTGCAGCTTTGTCTGCATCAGTATTTTTTTTGCAAAAATAGAAAGAGCCTTTAATTTTTTAAATGAAGAATTATTCTCCCAAGAAAATCTGGAAAAGAGTGAGCGACTGTAAAACACCTGTATTACAATAATAACATATGAAAAAAAAATGGTAACATGATAAAAGTCATCTGGAGATCAGAAAAGATGGTTTCTGACTGGGTTAGGGTCAGAGTTGGAATAAAAGTTATGCCTGAAACAATGGGTTTATAGCTGCCTATCATGTACGTGTAGTACATGATTGTTTTTAAATGATCAGGTTCAGTCTTATTTTAATGTTATCCCTTTCAAATTTAATGCATGAAGTAGCTAACAAGTGTAGACATTTTTTAACAAGATCTCTGAATTATTTCAAAATGCCTTGAGCAAAAACCAACATACTTTGTAATCTTTAGTGCGATTCTAAGCCATTCAGTTTCAAGAAAATGGATACCTTCCAGGGGCTTTGCTCCTGGACCCCATTCCAGGACTTACAGACCCATCATACCTAATCTATGCATTTCACATGCTTCACAGCTGTACCAAGCAGAAATATGCTCTGCCAGCCTTGTCATATCTTACTTAATCTTTATGCAGAGAAACCCAGAGCTGGTACTGCCTTCAATTATTCTCAGAACAAAAGATAAAGGCTTTTTAAATGTTACGGTTGTTCTATGATAGGGAAGATGCTATAGGTTCAACAAAAGGCAACCAAGGTTCCAGACTGCTAAGTGTGTCATTTTGAACTGTTAATATAATATCTTTGTGGTTCTTCATGCATATCTTGACACTAATAAGTAGGAATTGAACACTTTTAAAGTATTGTGACTTGAGAATTGACTCTATACAAGTATTTCAGAGCTGCTTGACCGTATGGCAAGTGATACATTTAGAGATTCCTTTATTATGTTTATAGCACTTAAATTTACAAGGCTGTTAAATGTCACTTTTCTGTCAAAGGTTTATGAATACACCAGATTTTAATGTATTTGAGGGGGAAAATGACCCCTGTACATCTAGTAGGGGTTGTTTGACTGATATTTGAAAGTGGAGATCAAACCCCAATTTTGGCCCTGGGTGGACATGAAACTGTCAACTTTCAGAGGATAAATTAGAAATATTAAGTTCCACCTCAGGAAACGTGAGATGAAATATTAATTCCTTTGGGTAATAAGTATTATATGGTTGCTGGCATATATATCTATAATAAAAACATGGCTATTATGTAGGTACAACCTTGATATTGTCACTGTCTTATGGTGATTGCAAGTGGCTTGTGTTAAGATAATTAGTCAGGGGTGGGGTTTTTTGTAATTTCAAACATCAAATGGCCTTTCCTTACCTCATGTTGATAAAAGATCATACAATTTCTTTTAAACTCAAGAGAACAACATGGTCTTACCAGAACAGTTCTTATGCCAAATGTTACCATTTCTAAGTTTGAAATAGTGCTGGGTATAATGGGATAAAAACATCAGGGGAAAGCTAACACTTAAAAATGAATGTACACACCTTGAAACAAAGGGGAAGCTAAAAATGATGGCACGAGTACAAACAAAGCTTTATGACATGATGCATATCAAGAAAATGATATACAACTTATAATTAACACAAGCCTCACCTGCATAATTACATCACAATGGGAATATTAAAAATTCTCTTTGTTTCTCACCTTTTACAAATAAAGAAACACAGCTTAGATGATTTTGATTTCGTCTACCTTTGCTTAATAAGTGCAGTCAAATCTTAACTAAATAATAACAATCTTTTTAGAGCTTCCCAAGAGATGTTGACAGCAACCATATCTGAGTGAAGGCAATGTGTAGTGACAACTGGGAGCCAACAAAATATTCCTAACATTTGTAGTGTTCATTTTAATGAAAAGGGCTATGAAATCTGGCATGGGAAATCAGGAAAATAATATATATATATATATATATATATATATATATATATATATATATGGGTGTGCCCTCAAAATTTGATATTCCCACATATTTGTTGACAAATGGCAAAGCAAGAAAATTATAAGAAAAAAACCCTGAACAGTTTCTTAAATACTGGAAAAGAAAAGATGTTGCAAAAAAATGACTCCTTGAAAAAAGGGTGCAGTTGGTTAGTCATGATCATGCATACCATACTGTGAAAGGAGAAGACAAAACCAGTCATCAACAAAGAAAAAACTAAAGCAAAAAGTAAAATCTCTTCAACAAAAATTTAAATCAATGAAAAACTGGATCTCAAACAAAAAGGTGTCAGCAGAGACCTGGTGAAGGATAGGATAACTTGGAAGTCAATTTCAAGAAAGTGTCCAACACATGTTAGCATGTAAAATGGATGTTAAACAGAATATGATGATGGTGATGATGAAAAACCTTGTCAAGCATTTTAGAGAGAAAAATTTTCCTTCAACAGTTTCAGGAAAGCTATAAGAGAGCCATTTCTCTGGCCTTACAGTACACTTGAAATAGTAAAAAATCAATTTAAACAAAGCAAGGTAAAGCCAAAAGGGAGGCAATGCACACTTTGTCTCTACTTCTACTCTCCCAATGCTTGCAACTACACCCAGAGGTTTCTCTTTTTTATGTTTTATGTTGATTTTTAGAAGTAAATCTGTGCACTGCAGGAGAAAGGTGAAGAAAATTGAGGAATCTCAAATTGTGCATTGATTACACTGGTAAACAAAGAACTTTTTTTCTCTGGCATGGAATTTAAGAACAATTTTAGACTAATTTGGGGCTGCTGAATTAAAATCTGAATTTAGATTCCATCACATCAAGTTTTTGCACTAGACATATTTATATTTTTTCTTGAATTGTTTAGAAAATAATATCCTATCAAATAGTGTAGCAAAAAGGCCAATTATATGGTTCATTTTCGTAAATTTACTTTTCATTTAGTCTCCCAATAAACTGAAGATAATTGTTTTCTTATAACATGCAAAATAACCATTTTTTATGATACAAAAGTAAACGAACAGATTTCAACTTACACTATATTCATTTACAGGTAGTGTTTTTTTATTGATTTTATCACTAAATTTAGTTTTTTATTGTTATCATTCTACTGGTTTTTTTGTGAAACAATGCCTAAGGTGTGGGAGGTTGGTTAGAAATTCAAGGAACAACTCAGGTAGATAAAAAATTTTGTTATCTACCCGAGTTGTTGAATTTTCTTTACTATGACCAGTTGGCCATAGTACAGAAATACCTGTACCAATATTTACTGAGCTTCCAAAAATTGATGACACATATCTCTACTCACCTTCATTCTAGTGATGAAGAAAGTGACAAACCAATTGTTTACTCAGCAGGTTTTGAGTGATTTGGTTAGAGAACTTTATCCACCAAGAGTCTGTTGAACTGTTGGCTTCAAGACAGCAAGAGAATGTTGAAACCTGACACAAGTGTCTCTTTTTAATGAAACAGGGAAGCAGAACTGCAGAAGTACTTCTATTCAGATGGTCAGCTTGTCTATTGTACTAATGTAGAAGGGTTACTTCTCTTTATGGGACTTCAAGCTAATGATTCAAGGGGTTGGAGGCTTTTTTTGACGGTTCAAAAAGAAGTTTGAAATGTTTTATGTTACACAATTGAAATAAGTATGGCTCGGTACCAATAGGTCATTCTGTAAAACGTAAGGAAGAATATAACATCAAATTGTTCTGGAGAGGTTGCACTATCATGTTCATGGGTGGGTAATTTCTGTGGATTTGGAAATGGTTAACTTTCTTTTAGGTCAGCAAGGAGGGTACACGAAATACCCCCGTTTTCTGTGTTGCTGGGGCAGTAGAGCTACACCAGAGCATTGGGTAAAAAATGAATGGATCCAGCGTCAGTTTGGCATCTGGCGATAAGAATGTCATCAATGATCCTCCAATGGATAGGAATAACATTGTCTTTTTTCCCTTGGACATAAAACCTGGATTGATGAAACAGTTCGTCAAAGCTGTTGATCACAGTGCTTCAGCTATATATGTTCAACTTTTCCTGGTCTTAGCTAACAGAAGAAAAGGCTGGAATATTTGATGGACCCCAAATTAGAACACTTATGAGAGATCCAAACTTTATCACATCCATGAAGGAGACAGAAGGAAAAGCTTGGAACGCATTTTATAATGTGGTGCAGAATTTTCCAGGGAATAAGAAAGCAGACAACTATGAAGATATTGTGGAAGAACTTCTAATGAGCCTGTGAGGTCTTGGATGTAGAATAAGTATCAAGATCCACAATTTACATAGCCATCTGGGTAATTTTCCGGAGAACCTTAGGGGTGTGAGTGAAGAACAAGGGGAGCGTTTTCATCAGGGCATTGAAACAATGGAAAAACGGTATCAAGGCCGATGGGACTCACACATGATGGGGGATTATTGTTGGAGCTTGATGAGAGACAATCGAGAAACTGTACATTAGAGATCCGAGAAACTGTACATTAGAGATCAGAGAAACGGAGAAACTGTACATTGCAGATCAGCCAGGAAAAGAAAGTTCAGTTAGCTGCTATTTGATACTGATCTGTGTTCCAGATATATATGGTGGACGACAAAAAATCAACAAAACTTAGTTTAGAAAAAAATATATTCTATAAATAGTAAAAAAACCCCCAATTAATTAAGACTAATACAAATCATTCGCAATGAAAATACAGGCAGTTAGATTGGCTGCTGACTGTCTGATGGTTTAGTTTTTAACACATTGCTTCATCGCTGTTTCAGCGTTCACAATCAATGCAATGATAACCCAAAACAAACTTATGACGGTAAATAGAAATCCACAACAAAGAAATATTGGTTTTCTGGTCTTGTGGCAACAAAGAAATATGGCAATCCAGGCACCAATTGGACCTCCCATAAACATCCACAAAAAAAGTGAAATTTCAGCAACCCGCCATTCATCGTGTTCTGCTCTCAGTTTGTCACATGCAAAGATAATCGCAGTCAAAAAGTTGATAACACCAAGGTATACTGATAAACTATCCTGTATTCTGACATTGTCATACTTGCATCCAACCGCAAATGCTGCGGCAATCAAACTGCCAGTAACAATGAATGAACAGACAAATTGGGAACATTTGTGACAGCCCTCACACATTTCACTTTTTGAAACTTAATCCGTTTTTACCAGTATTCTATCCAACTGAAAAACAGTCAACCTGGGTGTTGTTAGAATATGACAACCGAACTGAATAAAGTCAATAACAAGAAAAAATTTATTACGAAATGTCTATTTTACCAGGAAAACCGGTAAAATAAAAAAAAATCTATTCTGCCGGAAAAAATTTATTGATCAATTTTTAAGTCACGTGACTAAGTTTGATATTGGTTGATTTCTTCGAGATTTCATTGGTTTATCTGCCTTACCGCCAATTTTAATGTTAAAAAAGCGCCATTTTCTGATTCCAGTTGACGGTGAAACATGGATGGCCATGAGTGAGGTCGATTTTACACTGGGGAAAGGCCAATAAAACACAAAAAAGTGTGTTAGTGGAGAAGAGACCACAGGACTTTCTTTACAATTTACTGAGCTATTTAGTGGCCTTTTGTTGTGTTCTTTTTGACAGTTTAGCAATTTTGCAAGCTCATTTGAATGAACAGGAACTTGTTAAATGCATTTTTTGTGGTGTCACAAAGTTTTAGTGATAATGTTCCTTTCCGGAGCCTGTTGTTACAGTGTTGCCAAAAGCTCGTTTGAATCAACAGGAACTTGTTGAATGTATTTTTTGCCCTCCCTTCCACACCCGTTGAAAGAGTAAAAAATTAAGAAATATTATGTATTCATATGTACACATTAAAAGAGCTGTTACAATCTTATATTAGAAGAAAGTTTTAAGAAAGAAAAGCTGTGGCAACTTACAATCGAAGCATTTCGCTACAGTTTAGCCAGTTTTTTTGTTAGATATGATTCAATTGATTGAAATTCGTTACTATCCATGACTTTAGGAGCACGTTAGGCCAACAGGACGACAAACGCTTGCAAAGCGCTTACTACTGCCATTTATGAAAAAAAAAGGGCGCCTTCGCTTCAGTAATGACATTCCTGTTGACACCTTTTTGCTAACAGATCATCAATCGTTAGTGCCCCCGGTACTTGCAGCTGGTCGTCATGTTGACATTACTACGAAAGCATTGTGCTCTGGTAGGCCCTGGTTCTTTCGTTAGCGTCGCAACCCTAACTCAAAAACCTTATCTTCTTGTCTTGTAGTCTAGTCTTGTTATATTGGATCTTTCTCATACGTCTACCCTGGTAAACAGTGGCAAACGGGGGAGCCATTGGGTTCAAGAATCAATAATGACGTCCACCAGTTAATCATTGAAAAATCCGACAGGCAGAGAAGAGAGCAGAATGGGGTCATTGCGCGCGCGCAAGACAAAGACAAAGGAATAGACAAACAGGGGGGAAATGGAGGATTGATTTTTCGAGATTAATTCAATTTTATGATTTATATATATTTTTTTTGTTTATTTTTTTTTGGTCCTAGTATCCTCATCTTCTGGGAAGACCTTCTCCTTTTTTTTTAAGTATTTATTGCACGTTTACACATTTTAAAATACTAAGAAAAAGGAATAAAAAGTCTACATGTGGGGATAAGGTGCTGCGAAGGTGAGGCTCTTAAAAGAGCCACAGCACTTGGAGGTCGAAACAAAATTACAATGCTAGCATTTCTACTCACATTTTAAGATACAATTTATTGTGTCTAACGTGGCACAAAATACCATTGTGGAGCCAGACATTCTCGAATTCTTTTTGAAGGAAAGGGTCTTGGGACTTGAACGCGGTATAGATGCGGTAATATAGGGTGCTCTTAAAGAGGGCAAATACATTGTTTTCATTATAATTGGCATTATCGAAGCGTCGCTTACATCGCCATTGCCAAAGACAACGTTTGGCTAGTTTAATTAGATAAAAGAGAAGAGTTTTGGGGATTGGTGGGGTTTGTTTACCACCAAATTGATGAAAAAGAATATGGTTGGTGTTTCTTAGAAATTGGGAGCCTAACAGTTGTTCTAGGGTGGGAATAATTTTGCGCCAAAGTCTCCTGGCTACTTTGCAGGAGACAAAAATGTGGGCTGTCGTTTCCACACACTTACATTGGTCGCATTTAAGTTGGACGTTGCTCATGCCCCATCTGTGTAAAACGTCGGCAGATGGGAGGATGTTATGAAGGATTTTGAAGGATGTATCGTTTTCATGGCCTGCTGAGAGGCCTGCATGGATTGTTTTCCAAATCTTTTGGTTGGGTACAACTGCTTTGATAGGGGGAAGCGTTGTCTCACAAAGGATTTTGTAACATATTTTAGTTGAAAAGCCTTTTTCTTGCAACACTGGGATTTTTTCCTTGACGGAATTAAACGCCTTTAGCAAGGTCTTATAATAATAGGGGCACTGACCATACACTGTCGGGTACTGATTGTTCCAAAGAGTTCTCAAGGTGTCGTGAAGATGTTGGGCCAACCAATGGCTCCTTGGTCTACAGGTAAACAGCAATATGTGCGAGCAAGAGGTTCATGACTTTTTTTCCATGAAAAGGAAAAGCCGATTTTTTCAATACGTTGAAACATCCATACCGGAATGGGAAGGATCGTTAAAATGTTTCAACATTGCCAGGTAGTTTTAGGCCTTCAAACTGTGGTGCTTTACGGATTGCGCTGGCTAGGGTTTCAGCTACGAGACAGTAAAGTAGTGGGGATAGGGGGCAACCTTGTCTAACACCTCTTGCTGGAAAAAAGGGGTTTGAGGAGTGTCCGTTATTGATTATTTTGGTTTTAATATTTGAATACATGGATCGCACCCACTGGCGGAAGACTGGGCCGAAATTCATTTGGGTCATTGTTTTCTCAAGAAAGGGCCATTCAACTCGATCGAAAGCCTTCTCCTGGTCCAGGTTCAGAAGGGTTAGGGGGATGTTTCGTTGTCGGCAATAAGGCATGGTGTTCCTTATTAGACGCAAATTATCGTAAATTGTACGGCCAGGGACATTGCATCTTTGATCCTCATGTAGAACTTCCTGAAGTAAAGGCTGTAGTCGCGAGGACAGTACCTTTGCAAGGATTTTGTAATCTACATTTGTTACTCCACATAGTCTTGTCATATTAACGATCAGTCCTTGATCTTGTAACCATTCGGACAGAATTTACAGGCCTGTTGAGATACCCTTTTCAAATTGTGTTAGGTTGTTATGGTAGTTTTTCTTGTTACTCGTTATATTCATATTAGTTTATTGATATGTAATCTTTTCAATAAACAGAAAAAGTGTTACTTCAATTGATGTCTTCATTCTCTTAGACTTCCGTTGCCTTTTTTTCGCACTCGCATATCAACGCATCCACTTGCGCGCATTGTTAACACTCGATACGATTTGTCGAACAACTTAAAAAGCCAACTTTAAATAAGAGACGTACACCGACTATGGAGTAATAAATGCTCTTTCGGTTAATGTATACTTCATCGGAGAGAGGAAGTTTTAATAAGACGAAAGTACGTAATCTTTGTCGGGGGGGGGGGCTTAATGGGTGGAGATAGTCAAGTACCTTGTCACTGTAATAATATGCTTCACTAGTTAAGCTGCACTCAAACTGTTGCGCCTAGATAAATGGCGGCCTGATGCAGGTAGCAGCTTAATTTTCGTCCTAATTTGTGTAGTGGGTTTTATTTATAGAACAATTCGAATCCCTATTTTGATTGTAAAAAATAAACATTGCAGATTACACAAAACTTATTGGAGTACTAAAAAGGAAAGTTTTCTTATCATTGCTCGTCGCGATTATTATAAACTCTCTAGTTCTAATTCGACGAATTCCAGGAAGTATTCCTAGGCGAAGTAGTGAGAAAAACAATGCAATTTCTTCAGTCTTAAATTAGTCTGCAATGTTAGCTTACGACAAATAACTTGACCGATATAACGCAGGTTAAAAATTGTTCTACTAGGACCGTACCAAATTAGGTAGCAATAAGGGTAAAGAAAAACTTTCATGGTATGTGTAACATGATAATTCCATGGCACACATTTTCAAGCAGGAATTGTTAGAATAGCTAAATCGTCATGTTACGACCATCAAAGTGCCTTTTTTTACACATTCACTAAAGGAAGGATGGGAAGGGGTCAAAGTTATTTTACATTCTTAAGATGTATATACTTTTTTATTTTTTTTAATGCCACTACGTCTCGTGTCCGGACCAGCACCTCGCAAGATTGATGCAGTGCCCAAAGGTTATGAATTTTGAGCACTTGCAGCAATATTAGTGATCGGCAATGTTTCTAGTGCCTCGAATATTCCAGGTGGTAATGTTCCCATGTTTTACCGGCACGATGTTGACTTTGGCTCGGTTACAGCGCTTAAGCTCCTCTTGCAGAGTTTTATACCTCTCGCTTCTTCCCCGTATTTGATCAAAATTCGAACATCCATTGGCACTGCAACATAAATGTGTGTGGTGTGCTCCAACCGGTTCTCTCCTATCCCCGTTCCAAACCTCCCAGTACACCCTGTGTGCAATTCGATCCCTCATTGTCCACTTCATCATTGTCAATGCGGTAGCCGTATTCACTGTTTCTCAGTATGCTTGACAACGGGATTAGGCTGATGACAACCAGGAGAGGCGACAGCGAGTCACCCTGAAAAATTCCTCGCTTGATTGTCACCTTGCCCAGCTCCTGTCCATTCGAAGATAGTTTGGTGGACCAATGTTTCATAGTATTACAGAGCATTTTCCCAATATTTTCAGCAACCCCTGTCATTTTCATAGTCTCAAGAAGCCAAAAATAAGGGACCCTATTATAGGCTTTTTTGTAGTCCACCCATGCCATAGCTAGGTTCCTGTACTTCTTTCTACAGTGCTTTAAAATCATATTATCTGCCAACAGTTGGTCTTTCGTTACCCGTAATTGTTTCCTGCATCCTTTCTGTTCATCTGTAAGGAGGCTTTGGTTTTTAAGGTGTTGATATATCTTGGCAGCAAAGACGGACGTCATCAACTTCCACATGAGAGCAAGACAGGTCATTGGTCTATAGTTGCTGGCTAAGTCCCTTTCCTGACATCTTTTCCAACGAAAACCGTTCGACCCTCAGTCAACCACTGTGGTACATCTCCTTTACTTATACACGATCCAAGATGGTCTGCAATTCGCGGATGCAGTCTGCAAAACTGGAACCTTTTGATATTGACTGAACCTCACCTGCACGTCACGTCACTTTACCAGATCGAACAATGAAATGTTAGTTACACCTAAAAGGGCAAAGTAGTTTTTATTTCATTTCACCGGTTACCGGCAAAATAGAACCTACTTTATTTTGCGGTGAAAAAAATGCCGGTAACGTTACCCGTTACCGGCACAATAAAAGCTGCTTTATTTAGCCGTGAACAAAACCCCGGGGCGTGGCAGACACATCACGTGACTTTACCAGATCGATTAATTAAATGTTACTTACACCTGACAAGTCAGAATACAATTTTGTATTATTTCACCGGTTGCACCAGTTACAGGCACTATAGGAGTTAAAACGTTTCCGGTAAAATAACCGGAAACGTTGCACGTCACGTGACTTTATTAGATCGACCAATGAAATGTTAGTTACACCTGTCCCTGCAAAATAGCATTTGGTTCATTTTACCGGTCACCGGTACTATAGAAGCTGCCATTTTATTACGACTCAAAACCACTACGGAAGTCAAAACTAACGTGAGCATTACTACACAAACAATATTATGTCAGCAAGGGAGAATCCAATCCAAGGGCAGGATTCTAAAATAGGCGAATCACAACACAGCATTCCAAGTACAGGGGAATCAGAACATTCAATCCCCTTTAACAGAAAGCATAAACCTTAAAGTAATACATGAAGTGTCTGTAAAAACAACATATATCTAATGTTCATGAGCTAACTTGTAATAAAAATATGTAAATGACACAACCTGGGATTATACTGGATGGTACCATTTTACAAGTTTATTGAACTGTCCTTTTTGAAACTTAACAATAAGACTAACTATAAATTTAATCGATCTACTGCTCTAGATACACGACCAGAGCGTCTCAAATGTTGAGTGATACCTGGTGGTGTAGAGGACTGAATATCAGAATTATTGTCAACACTACATGGCAGAGTTTCATTAAGTCTGATCCAGAAGGTTGTAACATATGGTATCATTAGCATTCAAATTGGTAGAACCTCTAATGGGGGTAAAAGTATCGTATTTCGAACCTCCCATAGGAGCAAGATGCCTAGTTGAAACTGTAAGCTCCTTTCCAGCCTCATTGCGCACAAAGGCATAACCTGGATTCGCGTGAATAAGTTCTACTTCCTCAACAAGGGGATCTGCTTTACTAGAACGTGGAAATTTCTTCAGAAGAACTTTATTACCGTCACACAGAAAACTGGGGACTGAAGGGCCCACCGATGACCTTCTTGAAAACTGGAAAAAACGTTCATGTGGGGTACAGTTAGTTGTTGTGCACAACAGAGATCTAAGAGAGTGCAAAACATCAGGTAAAACACTTTGNACACGACCAGAGCGTCTCAAATGTTGAGTGATACCTGGTGGTGTAGAGGACTGAATATCAGAATTATTGTCAACACTACATGGCAGAGTTTCATTAAGTCTGATCCAGAAGGTTGTAACATATGGTATCATTAGCATTCAAATTGGTAGAACCTCTAATGGGGGTAAAAGTATCGTATTTCGAACCTCCCATAGGAGCAAGATGCCTAGTTGAAACTGTAAGCTCCTTTCCAGCCTCATTGCGCACAAAGGCATAACCTGGATTCGCGTGAATAAGTTCTACTTCCTCAACAAGGGGATCTGCTTTACTGGAATGTGGAAATTTCTTCAGAAGAAGTTTATTACCGTCACATAGAAAACTAGGGACTGAAAGGCCCACCGATGACCTTCTTGAAAACTGGAAAAAACGTTCATGTGGAGTACAGTTAGTTGTTGTGCACAACAGAGCTCTAAGAGAGTGCAAAACATCAGGTAAAACACTTTGCCAATGACTAATGTGTAGGTTTTTTGAGGATAAGGCTAAGGTAATAGCCTTCCACACTACTCCATTATAACGTTCTGTAATCCCATTTCCTTGGGGGTTGTAACGGGAAGTTTTACTTGTTGCAGCTCCTTTTCCATTGAGACATGTTACTAATTCCTGACTCAAAAATCCTGAACCCCTATCTGAGTGAACATATGAGGGCATTACCATCATTGAAAATATCCTTGCATGGCACTACAAATATGAAACGAGAATATCCCTCAACTATATTTATAAAGTATTTATTGTGATCAGTGGATTCTAATGGTCCTTTAAAGTCCATATTTAATCTTTCCCAAGGTTGAGTGGCCTTTATTATTATATGACCTTCAGTTTTATGAAACCGGGGTTTATGCAAAGAGCATAGTTTATATGAACTGATGACATCTTTCACGTCCACCAGAGAAAAGGGCAAGTTTTTTTGCTTTACAAAGTGATACATCCGAGTTATACCGGGGTGGCAAAGTGCCACATGTAAGTCATTCAAATTATTTTTATTCGTCAATGAACAAGAAACACGAGCCAGGGTGTCAGCAGTTACATTTTCTACTCCAGATCTATATGAAATATCATAATTATACGGAGATAACTCTACCTTCCACCTTAGGATAGTATCATTCTTAATCTTGGTCTTACTTTCTGAGTCAAAAATATACATGAGAGCTTTCTGATCTGTAATTAATCTGAAATGTCTATTGACGAGATAATGCCGCCAGTGCCTGATTGCTTCTATTATTGTTCGCGCTTCCTTTTTGACTGAGGCATGTTTGATTTCGGTATTATTCAAGGATCGGGAGTAGAAAGCAACAGGTCTATCATTTTGAATCAAGGTAGCCGCAATGGCAAAGTTGGAGGCATCTGTCTTGACGGTGAAAGGTGAGTTTTCATCAATAGCTTGAACTACTGAGTCCTTCACTTCTTTCTTCAAACTTCTAAAGGCATGAAGTGCATCTTCATTTAAAGGAAACTCAGAAACTTTATTGAGTGGACGAATTTTATCAGAAAAGTGCGATATCCATATGGAATAATATGCAAACAGTCCACAGCAGCGCTGTAAGCTTTTATGATTAGTTGGTGGTTGAAGTTCTCTCAATGCCTTGAGGCGAATAGGGTCAGGCCTGATGTCTCCATTTTCGATCACTACACCCAGTGCATAAAGCTTCGTAACTCCAAAATCACATTTCTTCTCATTATAAGTCACTGAACGTTTCCCAGCAGACTCATTAAATTTGAGTAATTTGGCATCATGGTTAGAGTTATCAATACCGCAAACATAGATATTATCTAGGTAAGCAAAAGTTCCTTTAAGGCCATCCACTTTAATAATATCATCAATATCCCGCTGAAAAGATGAAACACCATTTACAACGCCAAACGGGATTCTTGTAAACTGGTAAAGAGCGTTTCCTCCCTGGAATGCTGTGCAAGGCTTATCTGAATCTTTTATGGCGATTTGATGATAAGCGCGTTTCAAATCAATAGCACTAAATACCCTGAATTTTGCAATATCGTTCAATAAATCATTTAGATTTGGGAGAGGATAACCACCCAAAAGCGTGAA
Organism: Morbakka virulenta; assembly: GCA_003991215.1. Lineage (NCBI taxonomy): Eukaryota > Metazoa > Cnidaria > Cubozoa > Carybdeida > Carukiidae > Morbakka > Morbakka virulenta. The sequence goes on along the minus strand of RDPX01000236.1, from coordinate 1,157,486 downwards.
CTTGTTGATCGTTTGCGAAGTCAATGGCTAAACGTTTTTTTGAACTGTTATCATCGGTCACGACAACAATTTGTGCCCTCCAGGGTGAGGCACCTGGCTCGATTATTCCTTCTGCTAGCAATCGTGTTATTTCGGAATCAATAAATTCTTTATCAGCCTTGGAATATTTACGTGAAGTAGTAGCGACTGGGTGACAATCAGCAGTCAAGTTAAGAAATAGATCAGAGGCACTGACATCAAGTGTTGAAAGTCCACAAATTTTCAAAGGTGGTCTATCACCAGAGTACTGGAATGTAATACTTTGGTGTTTACTTTGAAAGTCTACACCTAAAATCATGTCACTACATAATTCTGGAAGGATTAAAAATTTCACTTTCGTATATTCGATATCCCCAATCATAATGTTAATCTCCACATAACCACATGTTTTCGCTGTTAAGGATGATTGGACCGGGGAATCACAACACTGGGCACTCATCGACCCATGGGAAAAATACCAATCACCATCAAACGGAAAGATCATCTCAAGATCTGCCGTGGCCCTCCACAAAAATTTCGCCAACAAGACCGACTTTGCGCCATCCGATATAGTTCTGGAATTGATTTTCTGTCACATAGCTGAGAGATGTTATCACTCTAGCGTGTCTTAGGCCTGCCTCGTGCTCGCTGACCAAATACAGAGCCTAATAACAGATCCCTGTCAACATTGTCATGATAACAAATATGACCAAAGAAAGAAAGTTTTCGCTTGGTGATCAAAGGTATAAAACGTGTCTTGCAGTGGATCTTCTGGATGACCCACTCATTAGTCTTTCTCTCAGTCCAACTAACTCTCAGTAACCTACGATAACACCATATTTCAAAAGATTTGATTCTTTTAAGATCCTGTTTCTTTACAACCCAACATTCTGAGCCATATGTTGCAATGGAGAAAACGAGGGAAGCGAGCAATCGTTTCTTGGTGTTGTCAAAGAGATCATAGCATTTTTGGCTATATTTATCCTTCTCTTAATTTCGCTAGAGTCGTCATACGTGACTGTAATTTTTGCACTGAGATAAATAAATTCGTTTACATTTTCTATTGCCTCCCTGTTAACAGTGATATTATCAAGAAGTTCTGGTAAGTTGGTATGTTTAATTTTCATTACTTTAGTTTTGTTAGCATTTAAGAATAGTCCCGCAGACTCGCTTGTAGTGTTAACCTTATTGACCAGAGATTGTAGTTCGATCATGCTGCCGGCTGTGAGAACAGTATCATGTGCATATCTTAGATTATTGATGGATTTGCCACTGATTTTCACTGTACCTTCCGTATCCTCAAGTGCATCACGCATTATTGTTTCTGAATACACGTTAAAGAGGTAAGGAGAAAAGATACAGCCTTGTCGGACTCCCTGTTCAATACTAAGCCATTCAGTTAAACCATGTGCAGTTCTTACTGCTGCTCTCTAGTTGGCATACAATTGCATTATTAATTCAACTATATGTTGTGGAAAGCCCATTGATAGCATGTTTGACCATAGAACTCCGTGAACGACGGTATCAAATGCCTTCTTATAATTAATAAAACATAAAAATATGTCTTTCATACATTCTCTGTTTTTCTCTATAATCATTTTGAGGTTTAATACCTGGTTTCTAGTCCCTCTGCCTGTGCGAAAACCGTCATGCATCTTATTTACCTCCTTATTCAATCTTTCTTTCATCCTGTTTGCTATTGTATAAAGCAGTATCTTACTCGGGTGACTGATTAAGGAAATAGTTCTATTGTTACAACATTGCTGAACATCGCCCTTTTTAGAAAGGGGTAAGAACAAAGAGGAAACGTAGTCTGTAGGCCAGTATTTTTCGTGTCATATTCTAAGACAGAATTTGTGAAAGAACTGAACGACAGAGTAACCACAGAACTTTATAAGTTCTGCAGGAATGTTGTCATATCCAGGGATTTTATTTGATTTTAGATCGTTAATACCCTTTCGAACCTCAGAAATCAGTGGTTGGGGTTCTTTAGGAGACGGATCAACAATAGAAAACGGAGGGGTGGTGACATTTACATTTTTCTTGTACAGGTTACTGCAGTATTCCTTCCAACGATTTTTTACATCATTTGCCTCTGACAGGTCATGCCCACCATCAGACTTGATGGTATCGATGTTAGGACGGAATTTCTTAGTTAATTTTCTCAAACCCTGATACAGTTCTTTGGTGGAGTTTACGACAGAGTTCCGTTCAACATTTTCGCAAATTTCGTGAATTTGAGCAACTTTGTCTCTTCGTAGTAGACGTTGCACTATTGTGTTTTGCATTTGGTATTTTCGATTATCTGCAGCACCACAGTTTCGTTTACGTTTTAGGGACCTTCTAATTTGAATTGCTTTGATTGCTTCTCTTGAAATCCAGGGTAACCGCTTACGCTTCTTTTTAGGGTAGTGTTTGCGAGCAGTGGTACATAGTACATCCTTTCCCTGTTCCCAAAGTTCATTTGGTGTTATTTCATTATCTAAGTCTAGCAATGGTCGAAATCTATTTGCTAGCTCTAATGCGTGATCATCGTTTGGTTTGGAGCAATCGAGCCTTAAAGGAACATGTGGCCTGCCATCAAGCCTTCTAAATCGGAGCTTAAAGTTCATTGTTAGTAATTGATGGTCACTACTGCAGTCAGCAGCGTGTTTTTATTTGCAGTCTTTAACACTGCATCTCCATTTATCAGATATTAACATATAGTCTATCTGATTTCTCGTTTTGTTATCAGGAGAGACCCAAGTATAGAGATGTCTGGGATGGTGCTTGAATAAAGTATTAGCAACAGTGAGATTGTTAGAGGTACTAAAGCTTATTAGTTCATCTCCCCTGCTGTTACGTTGCCCCAGGCCGATTTTCCCATGAGTGTTACAGTGAGTTGAAGACTGTCCAATCTTGGCATTGAAATCACCCATTGTTAGTTTTATGTCTCTGCTGGGGCAGGTGTCAATTGTTTCTTGAAGTGATTTATAAAACTGTTCCACTTCAAAATCAGCAGCAGCAGTAGTCGGTGTATAGCATTGTATAATACTCAGATTATGCGGCTTTGATTGGATTTGCAGCTTAATCCTATCAGTGATAGGGACATAGCCAAGAAGAGCATCGGATGCAGACTTGAAGAGAATTATGCCCACACCTTGACTATAATCACCCTTATCATTTCAGGAAAACAAAACAGTCTTGTTGCCTTCATTATAATGGAAACTGCCACTGTTGTTCCAATTGGTATCACTAATTCCTAGAATATCAATGTTGTTTATATCCATTTCATTGTAAATATTATTCAATTTTCCTAAGGCCTTCAGTTGACGAACATTCCACGTGCTAAACCTCACAACGGATCGTAGATTAAAGTGCTTTTTATTGGATTTTCTAGTAGCCAACTTCTCGTTTCCAGCCTGGTCACCCACTTGAGAACCAGCGTCTTGGTGACCCACGTGATGGACGATGTGATATGGTACGTTTCCTTGAAGCGTCATAATAGTGGAGGGTGTTCAGGAAAAGAGAAAATTTAGGTAGGGTTTCCTAGGACCTTTCTTAGACCGCAGTCTCCTGCTGACTCGGAGGTGTGACCTCTGCCAGAGGTGAAAGTCACTCGCACCATTAATCTCATTGTGAGAGTTGACACACGTGATTTAAATGTAAGCCTGCTGCCACTGAAGTTGGTATTCTCAAAGACGGAGACATACCCCTATTCAACAGGGTAAGCTGATAGGAACAAGTCATTCCGTAACCCTGGGAGAAGTGGCTAATGGGTGCCAAATGGTGACCCATAGATTATGCAGGGCAGGGTTGTCCAACCCCCTGAAGCTCTGTTGAGCTCGCATACCCAAAATAGCAATACAATGGATAATTCGAGACATAATAGGTCTGATGCAAAAGAAACACGTTTGGGTATTTTCAGGGTCCTTTTCACCTTCCTCCTTTTCTTCTTCACCCTCTCCTGCCGTGTTCTCTATTCTTTGCTTTTCTCAACATTTTCACCTCGCTTTGTCTCGTCCATGATGCGATACTTGACATGAATGTTATCCTTGGTCTTCCTCTTCCCTTTTTCGCGTCTACCTTCCCTGTCAACACCAGCTCCTCCACATTTTCTTTCCTTATCACATGTCCCAAAAATAACAGCTGACATTTCCTTTGGCATCCTGCCCTTCTCAGGACCTCTTTATTTGTGATATGATCTGTCCAAGGTATTCTTAACATGCGTCGTAAAAACCACATTTCAGTCACTTCTAGTTTCTTCTTCAATGTAGGTGTTATGGTCCAGGTTTCACTTCCATACGTTAGGACCTGGATTACATAACAATTTAAAACTTTTATCCGAGTGTTTATTGCCAGCGATCGGCTTTTGAGAATGTTTGACATTCGCTGAAATACTTTGCTGTGGCGATTCTTTTCTTTACTTCAACCGAGCTTCTTCCGTCTGATGTGATTAAGCTGCCGAGAGAGTTAAATTTGTTCACTTGTTGTATGCTTTCTCTATTTATTTTTAATGGGCATCCTAAGTTTATGTTGTCTTTGCTGACGGTCATACAAAAAGTCTTCTTGCGGTTATTGCTGAGACCCTTCTTTCTACTCTCTTCAACAACAACGTCTAGGAGTTGTTGCAGTTTCACTGGAGATTCTGGAATCAGCGTAGTATCGTCGGCATACCGGATGTTGGTGATGTTATTGCGACCGATTTTAAATCCATCCCCGTCGTTTATCGGCCTAAGGGTCTTTTCACTATATAGGTTAAAAAGATCTGGCGAAAAAACTCAACCTTGTCTCACTCCTCTTTGTACTTTACAGTACTTTCCAACTTCGTTTTCTATTCTTACTCCTGCTGTTTGTTCCCAGTATAAATTCCTGATCAGTCGTAAATCTCTTCCATCAATGTCCAGCTCCTGTAGCATCTCAAATAGTTCTTCATGTCTGACTTTATCGAACGCTTTGGAGTAGTCTATAAAGCAAAGATAAATGTTACGCTGCATCTGTATGGCGCGTTCTGACATCATTCTCATAATGAAGATAGCGTTTCTTGTGCCCGCGTCTTGAACAAAACCGAATTGCTCTTTTCCGATCTCTGGCCTTATTGATTTCCTTGCTCTGGCCATAAGGGCTCTTAATAAAATCTTTGTTATATGGCTCATTAAGCTAATGATTCTGTGAAACTCACATTCGGTTGCACCTGGCTTCTTGGGTAATCCAATAAAGATAGACCTGCTTAGATCTGAAGGGATTTCTCCACTGTCGTATATTTCATTTGGTACATCGGTGATCTTTTGTATTCCAAAGTCTTCGAGTGCTCTTATCATCTCGATGCAAATTTCGTCTGGACCAGTTGCTTTGTTTCCTTTCATCTTGGAGATAGCAGCCTTTACCTCACCAGGATGAATTCTAGGCCCGTCAATAGGTTTCAGAATGGGTGGTTTTCTCCTCTTGTATCTTCGAATAATTCGTCAATGTATTCGGCCAAACGTTCCATTTGCCCTTCTTTCTCCATGATCAGGGTGGCGTCTTTTGCTTTAATGCATCCACTTGAAGAACAGAAGTTCTTTCCGGTCAGCATCTTGATCTTTTTGTACAAAAATGTAGGATCCGCTGTTTGACAGTTTTCAATCTCTTGACATTGTTCATTAATCCAGTTTTCCTTCGCATTTTTATAGTCATTCTTGATTTCTGGATCTAAGGCTTTGTACTGATCTGAGTTCAACTTTGAAACTGTCTGCCTCTCCCTCATCTTCTGAAGAATCTCTGGTTTCATCAAAGTTTGTTTTTGTGTCATTTGTTTTGGTTGGATAAGCTCTTTTCCTGAATATACCATGGCTTTTTTTAATACTTCCCACTTACTACCATTGTCTCTTTCTGGAACCTCAAAGCGGTTTTGTACTGCCACAGAATATCTGTCTTTGAGTTCTCGACTTTCCCGTAGAAGATTCCATTTCAGTTTTGCCTAATGTGTTTTGCGTTTCAATCTCTTTAGCCTCACGCGTACAGTTGCTACAACTAGGTTGTGGTCGCTTCCACAGTCTGCTCCGGGGTAGGCTTTAGCTTGCTTCACAGCGTTTCTGAAACGGCTGCTAATGGTTATGTAGTCTATCTGGTTCTTATATCTATCACCAGGGTCTCTCCATGTCCTTCGCCGTTTATTGTGATTTTCAAACCAGGTGTTTGTGATTATCTGATTGTGTTGTCTACATCAGTCGATCCACCTTTCTCCTCTTTCATTTTGAGTTCCCAAACCGTGGTCTCCAACTATATGTCCTACTCATTCATTTCCCACCTTGGCATTTAGATCTCCCATCACTATGATGATCTCCTGCGATTTACATTGATCTATAGTTTGTTCAAGCTGTTCATAGAATTCATCGATATCTTCATCGCTGCTGTCAGCTATTGGTGCATAAACCTGAATAACGGAGAGGTTAAACGGTTGTCCTTTGAGTTTGATTAGTAGATCTCTTTCTCTGATACAGTCCAGTATCCTAGGATACACTTACTTATCTCTTTATTTATTATAATGGCAACTCATTTTTCGTGCTTATCTCCACCGAGTAAATGACTTTGTGTCCTTCTGTCTCGAAACAACCTGTGCCAGTCCACCTAGTTTCACACAAGCCAAGCATATTGATCTTCATTCTTTCCATTTCCAGCATAATATTTGCAAGTTTTCCAGCTTGATATAAAGTTCGAACATTCCAAGTTGCAATCCGCATAGTGGTTTGGTTTCTGAGAGTATCTGGATGACGGTCAGGCTCCACCTGTCGAACATGATTATCCTGACCGAGCGAAGTGTTGATGACTGCATGGTCATCAACCCTATTAGCGCTTTTATTGAAATAAGTCGATCTGTGCACTTTCATGATTTTCTTGGTAGTATACAGTGATAGTTTGCCATTGCCTATCACCGACGGATGACCACTGCTAATAAATAATCATACAGTGCCCTAAGCATACCGCGATGCGCTTGCAAGTTGCGCTATTGTTGCCGTTGGTCCAAAGAAGGGACTCACCCGCCACTTGCGCCGCTTCCNCCGCATAGTGGTTTGGTTTCTGAGAGTATCTGGATGACGGTCAGGCTCCACCTGTCGAACATGATTATCCTGACCGAGCGAAGTGTTGATGACTGCATGGTCATCAACCCTATTAGCGCTTTTATTGAAATAAGTCGATCTGTGCACTTTCATGATTTTCTTGGTAGTATACAGTGATAGTTTGCCATTGCCTATCACCGACGGATGACCACTGCTAATAAATAATCATACAGTGCCCTAAGCATACCGCGATGCGCTTGCAAGTTGCGCTATTGTTGCCGTTGGTCCAAAGAAGGGACTCACCCGCCACTTGCGCCGCTTCCTGACTTCAGCAGTACAGAACTATTCCCTAGTTGAACTTGGTACTAGCTCCTGTTTCCGATCCACCAAACCATTGACACATAACGTATTCCTCCACCCTGGTGAGCATCCGATCGTCCTGCTATTCCATCTTCACCTTTTAACCCGCGGCAGGGGTAGCATTAGCGAATGTCGGGATGTGTCTTCACCCATTCGGGGATAAACCCAGAACATTGCGCCTTATATCGAGGAAGTCTTTTATGAGCACCTCGCTGCTACTGCTCCCGGTCTGTTTTGGTTTACCCTCGGTTATTCTTGTAGTATTCCCGAGTACCCACCAAACAAGTTCGAATGGGCGCCCCCACATCCACCACCCGTGGGGAGGCGCTGCAGGCTAAACAAAGAAAGCCTCACAGTTTTGCTCACCAGCATAATTATTATCGTATAAATTTTTGACAAAGTCTTTCATTAAGGAAAAAATCCTGTTTTCTTTCACAGAAAAAGTAAGTAGCAGTGGTACTTCAAGTCCACCTGCAGTCAACACAGAGAAGACACAAGCGGACAGGGGGAGGGGTATTCAACTGTGCGAGAACATCCTTTTAAAGAAAAAATAATTTAGTGTAATTTTTCGGTCTTATTTGCTAATTACTGTATATTGTTTCAGTGTTAAGTTGAGCTTTTCTGATTTTCATTTCTAGAGTCAACCATTGTTCGGGTTTTATTTGCTCATGTAATTGTTTCCGTGTTGAGTTAAGCCTTTGTGTGTTATGTGGTTAAGCAAACATTTTGTTTTTTTCTGACACATTTCCAGTGTCAAGCATTGTTTTAGAGCAGGTCGCGCTCAGGGTTCGTTCATTTTCGTGTCATGAAACGAATAGGATTATCAACATCTGACACCTGCAGTTGTAATGCCACACAGACTATGGACCACCTCCTGCAATGTCCAGATGCCCCAAATTGCAACTTTGTTGATTTAGAGGAGTCCACACCATCGACAATATCATGTGTCTGCTACTGCACAGATGCAACGCCTGCATTCACTTGGTAATTGTAAATCATTTGTGTAGATGTTAAAGAGAAGAGGTGATAAAACGCTTCCTTGTGGTAGGCCATTGCGTTGTGTGCGCCATCTGCTTCTCTGACCATTAAGTTCAATGAAGAACCGTCTATTTTCCAGCATACTTCGCACTGTATGACACAGATCCATGTCATTTGTGATGGTCCAAATTTGATGTATGAGCCGTTGATGTTGTACAGTGTCGTATGCAGCTGTTAAATCGACAAATTTTGCTGCGGTAATGAGCTTTTCTTGATAACCATCTTCAATATGCTGCGTCAGATTCGTGAGGTATGTTGATAACGTCCTGGGCGAAAGCTGGCCTGTTATGGGATGAGTTTCTCATCAATGGTGGAGCTAATCCTTCCAAGTATCATACGTTCAAACAGTTTGTATGTAATACTTAGTGGGTAAATTGGCCTAAAGGTCTTGGGGTTGTCTGGATCTTTTCCCGGTTTGGGGACAGGAATGATTTTCGATCGGCTCCATTTTTGAGGAATTCCCTTGCGGTTCACACAGTCTTGGAATAGGTCCACTAGTCATCCTTTAGTTGTGGGACCGATATGCTTCAAAAACTCTGCAAGAATGCCATCAGTGCCCGCTGCTGTGCCATTCTTCAGTAAGTCCAGAGCCTTCTCCAGTTCATCCAAATTGAATGGTTTGGTGAGAGCTCCATCTGAGTTGGTGGTACTGGATGGGATTTTATATCTCTGATAATCCCCTGCTGGTCGTCTGTGTGCGGGTTTTCCATTCAGTAAAAGTTGAGTGGCAATCTGGTTGGCTGTGACAGTGGATGTTGGTTTTATTGTGGTGGTGTCATTCCCAAGTCTCTTGATGGAAGTCCAGGCTTGTTTGCTGTTATGAGTCAGGTTCGTTTATTCTATCATGCGTTACCCGCTTTCTCTGTGTTGTTCTGCTATACTTTCAAGTAGTTCCTCTCCTGGACTGATGGTTTTGTCTGAGAAGGGATCTTGCTTGTATGAAAACTTGTAGGTGTTAAAGAAGTCCGACAGTTCTCCTGACATGCCTGGTATATATTCAGTCCGACATCCTCGGGGATCGTTTTTCGTATAGACCTTTTAACTGCGTCGAAAAAGGTGCTGTAGTTCTCCAGTGTAGGTGGAATATCGGAGAGTTGCATGTCCACTTGCTTGGCAACACTGGACCAATCTGTCTATGATAGATTAAAGCATCTGCTGAATGGAGTGTGTCGTACTTTAATTGGGGCACTGATGGATAGGGCAATAGGTCAATGTTGACTGTGGGGCATTGGTTCAAGAACTTCGTTTGTAAACATTGGGCTGATATTACGACTGATAAGCCCGATGTCTGGGTTATAACCTCTTTTCCAGCGAGAGCTGTTAAATGAAAATGGTTGTTTCTTATCATGAACAAGTGTTAGTACCTTGGCCTCTACTCACGCCTCTACTGCAGCGCCATCATTGTTGGTCTCTCCATAACGCCATAATGTGCTATGCGAATTAAAGTCACCGATAGTTAGGTGGTATTTCCGTTTACAGTTTGCCGGAAGCTCATAGAGGTAGAAGCAGTTGTTGGGTGGTTTGTAGACCGATGTGATTGCCAGATCTTTCAGGCACACAGTAATTGTTTCAATGTTATTATCACTGCTGTTGGTATAGGTTTGCTTAATGGATAAGGAGGGTTTGGTAAATACTATACTCCCATATTGTTTATGTGGGATTTCCGCAGCCAGAGTCTTCCCTTTTAAATAGGGTCGCTTACTGTTTTTGTCTCGATGTGTCTCTTGTACTCAAACGATATCATATTTTGCCGATATTTGGGACAGTATTTCAGCTTTTCGGTCAGAAAATCCTTCGATGTTAAAGGGGAGTATAAAGCACGCCGGTTCTGAAAAGAACCCATAGTTTTGATGACGTGCTGTTGATGGGAGAGTAGTCATAATGTTGAAATATATGGCTGAAGTGAGTACGTAACTGTAGTTCGAGTGGTTGACACAATCAGCAAGCCATTCAACTTCTCAGAGGACACCGCGAGCAGGTTTGTGTCATGTCCTCCGGTGCTCAGGGTAGGAGACCATTCAGTAAGTTGTTTTTATTTGAAAGAAAGCAGTTTATTAAAGGAGGGCTGGAAAAGAAAGAGATAAAGAGTGATTATTAACTCTTGTGTGGTTACAGTTTCTTGAAGTTAGTTGATACTTTATCTGTATAGATTACCGCTTTTATTTTCAGAGTAATAAAAAGTTAAAATGTCAAAAAATCAAAACAAGAAATATCTGAAATTTATGGAGATAGTAAAGAAATCGTACACCGGATATTCACATGGACAGGGGGAGAGGGTATTTGGTAAATATCAGTCTAAAAATTGTAAAAAGTGCGAGGAGATCCTTTTTGGATCCTTTTTTAACCACTGCATCTGGCAGTATTAATGGTGCAGAAATCAGTGCAATTAATAAAGAGATATGTATAAAGGGTAATAAAGAGTGTATGTTCGACCAAAAATTACAAAGAAATATTCAACAGTTCCAAGTAACATTGAGAATGCAGTTGGAGAATATACTCTTTTGAATGGTACAAAATCAGCATTGGAGAAATTCAAGAACAAGTATCCAAAATATACATTTATCCGAACATCAGTAAATAATTGGAAAAATAAGATTCAAAAAAATAAAAATGACGCTGGTTCATCTACTATACACGAAAGGAGAGGTAGATCAAACCTCTTACCAGACGAACTTATACTTAAAGTGAAAGATGTGATAACTGGAGTATGTCTGGCTTGAGGTGTTATTTCAAGAAAGATGGTCATGGCAATGGGCACTGGAGTTGTTCCGTAGAAGCATAAAGAGTTCGGTGGTCATATTGTACTTAAAGAGAGCTGGGCTAAAAATATATTAGAATCAATAACATGGCCTAAACGAAAAGGTACGACTGGTAAAATCTAGCCAAGTGAACAGTGTTTACTGGAAGAGAAGCTAACATTTCAACGACAAATCTCCACAGTTACCAACGACAATGATATTCCGAAGGAACTTATCTTAAATTTGGACCAAACTACTTTATCTTATGTGTCGCCTGGAAAATACACTTTCAATCCAAAAGGAGCAAAAACTGTCCCAATTAAAGGCACAGATGATAAGAGGCAAATCACTGCTACTTTTGTTATCAGCAAGACTGGTAAGTTTCTCGCAATTCAACTCATATATGAAGGGAAAACAAAAAGATGCCTCCAAAAGTTTGATATCCCAACCAGCTTTAATGTTACATTTTCTAACAATGATTGATCAAATACTGAAAAATCAAAGAAGCTATTTAAAGATAATATTTTTCCGTACCTAGATAAAGTCAAAGTGAAGCTGAGGTATCCAAAGGAGCAACTATCGTTAATATTCATGGATACATTCAAGGGGCAGGATAACCAAGCTGTTCTCGAACTTTGCCGAGAGAATTTTTGCGAAGTTATAATAGTGCCTCAAAACCTAACGAACAAGCTTCAGCCACTGAATATATCCGTAAATAAGCCAGCAAAATCATTCATTTCTAATAGTAATGAGTGGTTTTTACAACACGTTTCCCAGCAATTGGGGAAAGGTTCAAGACCTGCCAATGTCAAAGTGTCTCTTAACCTAACCGAATTAAAGGTGATGCATGCTAAATGGATTTGAAAGCTGTATGATTATCTGTATGCACAAGAAGAAATTATATTAAACGGCTTAAAAGCTGCTGGTATAACAGAAGCAGTGGAATCAGACGATTGTTAATGTTATCTCAGCGTATGGGCTAGAGATAGGTTGCAGTAAAGAGGCAAAGGTGGAGTTCTGGAAAGTATTTGAAAAGACAATCTTGAGATTATCAAGTGGGTAGAAGATTGTTGTAGGACCCGATTTGAATGGATATGTGCGCACAGGAAGGATATAATAGGGTGCACGTAAGCTTCGGATTTGGGAGAAGGAATAAAGATGGAGACAGAATTTTAGAAGTGACACAGAGATTCGACCTATTCTTTGGATATGCCGTATTTAAGAAGAACGAGCGACACTTGGTGACCTACAACAGCTGCGGCAGAAAAGCACAGATCGACTTCTTCCTCCTTAAGCAAGAGGACAGAAGGTAAGTTACCAATTGTGGCGTAATAAATGGAATGGAGATCGCAAGCCAACATCGAATACTAATCATGCAGCTGTCATGGAGAAGTCAAGCAAAGCGAAAAAGAGGAATGAACCCGAGAATAAAAATTTGGTAACGTCTTGGAGAGAGAAGAGAGAGATATGTTGAGTCTTTGAAATGCTGCAAACAAGAAAACCATCATGATGTTGAAGGTAAGTGGGGGATATGAAGAAGGCTATGATCAGAAGAAATAGTATGTAGAGTAAATGGAGGCGCAAGGTTTGAAAGAGAGGAGTAGTGGTGGAATGACGACGCAGAAAAGAAAGTCACTTTCAAGGCTTGGAAGAAAAATCCTTTATCAATTACAGAGAGCGCATCGAACAAGAAAGTCAAAAGGTCTGTGGCAAAAGCAAAATGGGACTCATCTAAAAATATCATGATCGGCTTTGTACCAAAAAAGGAGAAAAGAAAATCTACAAGGTTGCAAAGATCAGAGCAAGGAAGGGAGAGGATGTCGAGCAAACGAGTGCTATCAAGAAGGGAAACAGACAAGTACTGTATGATACAAGTGGCATTCAGTCAAGACGGAAAGAGTATTTCAGTCAGCTACTGAAGCCAAAAATGAAGGAGAGATGGCTTTTCCATGCGAGCATATCAAAGGACCGGTAAAGTTGATCACAACAAAAGAAATCAAGAGTTCTATAGGAAAAATAAAAAGCAATAAAGCCAGTGGGCTATCAGAATCATCGGCGAACATGCTTAAAGTCGGCGAAGAGGGAGAAAAGTGGATGATTGGGGAGAGAGTTTTACAGTCCCGATATTCAAGCAGAAAGGGGACAAAATCGAGTGTTGAAATTACTAAGGTATTAAACTTATGGAGCGTGCAATGAAGGTGTTTTAAAGAGTCATAGATCAAAGACTCCGAGAGATCGTGGAGATGTATGAGATGCAATATGGATTCATGAAGGGCAGGAGCACTATGGATGCCATCTTTGCAGTCAGACAGCTGGAAGAGAAGAAAATTGAAGGAAATCAGACTTTGTGTTGTAAATTTATTGATCTCGAGAAACAGTACGATAGGTTACCACGAGAGGTTGTCTTCTGGACGTTTCGAATGAAAAAAGTACCTGAAAGGGTTGTGAGAATTGTGAAGGAGATGTACGAGGGAGCAAAGACATCGTTGTTGACGGAAGAAGGTCAGTTAGAGAGCTATGAGGTCAAGGTAGGACAACACCAGGTCTAAGCTTTCAGTCTCTTCTTATTCATCGCTGTTATGGATGTAGTTACTAAAAGACTTCAAAGTGATGAATTATGGGAGCTTCTTTTTGCGGACTACATGGTGGTCACAGCAGGATTGAAAGAGGAACTGCAAGAGAGGATAAGGCTATGGCAGGAGACATTGAAAAGACAAGGGTTAAAGGTTAACATCAAGAAGACAGAGGTTATGGGATGCTGCATTGAAGGAGGCAAGGAGATAAAAATCAAGGACATGAATAATGAGGAGGTGAAGCAAGTGACAGCCTCCCAATGTCCAAATCTACGTCCCCGTCGTGGGAGGTGGAAACAGGTAACGCTGGCTAACAGGGCTCTGGTAAAGCTGGTGGGCCAATCCCCCATCAGGTGATAAAACGGATTACAGAAACGCAAGCAATCAACAACACTACCGACAACCGTCGTCGAGGAGCTCCTCCAAGATGAAATATGATGTCAGCTAGTGAAAGCCTTAGGGAAGCTAGAAGATGCAATCGCCTTTCGACAAGGAAGCCAATCAGATTCGGAACATGGAATGTGCGAACTATGTACGAAGGAGGAAAGAGTGGGAATGTAGCAAAGGAGATGAGGAGCTATAAATTGCAAGTGCTAGGTCTATGTGAGACCAGGTGGACAAACTCTGGAAAACCAGACTGAGCACGGGGGAGACCTTGCTCTATGCAGGTCATAAAGAAGAAAATACACCTCACACGGAAGGAGTCGGAATCATGTTGTCAAGAGAAGCAGCACAAGCCCTTATAGGATGGGAACCAATCAACTCAAGGATGCTAGCTGTTAAATTCANTCGCCTTTCGACAAGGAAGCCAATCAGATTCGGAACATGGAATGTGCGAACTATGTACGAAGGAGGAAAGAGTGGGAATGTAGCAAAGGAGATGAGGAGCTATAAATTGCAAGTGCTAGGTCTATGTGAGACCAGGTGGACAAACTCTGGAAAACCAGACTGAGCACGGGGGAGACCTTGCTCTATGCAGGTCATAAAGAAGAAAATACACCTCACACGGAAGGAGTCGGAATCATGTTGTCAAGAGAAGCAGCACAAGCCCTTATAGGATGGGAACCAATCAACTCAAGGATGCTAGCTGTTAAATTCAGGACATCAAATAAGAGAATCATACTTAAAACCATAATGTGTTATGCCCCAACAAATGATGCAGATGTAGATGTCAAGGAGGAATTTTATGACAGGCTTCAGACAGTGGTAAACGGTGTCCATGAGAGAGAGATGCTTATCCTTATGGGGGATTTCAACGCAAAGATTGGACAGGACAACCATGACTACACAGCAGTCATGGGGAGACATGGACTGGGTACCATGAATGAGAACGACCAGATGTTTGCAGACTTCTGCATTGAAAACAACCTAGTCATCGGTGGATCAGTCTTCCCTCACAAGGATGTCCACAAAATAACATGGGTGTCACCGGACGGAAATACTGAAAACTAGACTGACCACATATGTGTAAGCAAAAAATTCAGAAGATCTCTCCTTGACGTTCGCAGTAAGAGAGGCGCAGATGCAGCTTCAGATCATCACCTGTTGGAAGGAAAGCTACAACTAAAGCTTAAAAGGTTCACATATTCATTCACAAGGGTAAAATTCAACATAGAGAAAGTAAAGGAGCAGGAGCATGTGCAATAATACCGGATGACTTTGAAAAACAGATTTGAGGTTCTGCAGGAAGTGGTTACAGAAGAGAAAACTATAGAGGGATATTGGAGCAGCGTCAAGGAGAACTGAAAAGCAACATGCGAAGAAGAACTAGGTAGAAGAAAGAAGCAACACAAACCGAGGATATCACAGACATGTTTAGATAAGATGGATGGAAAAAGGCGAAAGGCGAGGCTTGAAGAAGAATATCGACAAAAGCACCAAGAAGTAAAACAGAGTGTTAGAGAGAAAAAGAGGGCGTTTGTTCACGACTTGGCAACCAGAGCAGAGACAGCAGCAGGACAGAGAAATATGAAGGACATATATGACATCACCAGGATCCTAGCAGGAAACAGGAGGGCCTCAGAGAAGCCAGTAAAGGATAAGAATGGTGTCACTATGACAACATTGGAAGGATGGACAGACCGATGGAAAGAACACTTCAGTGAGCTGCTGAACAGGCCAGCACTAGAAGAGAGACCAAATATCGCTCCAGCAGAAGAAATGTTGCAAATGCCACTACACAGCCCCACCAGGGAGGAAATAAAAAAACCGTCATGTCACTGAAAAATGGCAAATCAGCAGGACCAGATGGGATCTCAGCTGAAGCACTGAGGGCAGATGTCGACACTTCAGTAGACATGCTGCAGCCGCTGTTTGAAGACATGTGGGAAAAAGAAGAAGTACCTCAAGATTGGAAAGAAGGGTATATAGTGAAGTTTCCAAAGAAGAAAAACCTGCGTCAGTGTAAGAATTACAGAGGAATAATGTTGCTATCTGTTCCAGGGAAGGTCTTCAACAGAGTTCTATTAAACAGAATGAAAACGGCTGTTGACAATTGGCTCAGGGATGAGCATGCAGGTTACAGGAACGAAAGGTCTTGCACTGACTTGATCGCCACTCTTAGGATCATCATAGAGCAGTCTCTTGAGTGGAACAGCTCACTGTATGTGAACTTTATAGACTTATAGAAACAGATTTTGATAGTTTAAACAGACAGGCACTAACCCAGCCATCACTCCATTGGGGTAATGCTGGTCCCAAGCCAAATGGGGAGGGTTGCGGCAGGAAGGGTATCCGGCGGGAAATGTTGCCCCAACAAAACATTGCTGACAATTTACAGAAGTCAGATGATATTGAGGCGTCCCCTAGAAGCAACGCGCGAGGACATCGCTGTAAACTCGTGGAAAATGAACTACGGCTGGAACAAGTAAAAGATTGGAATATCAGGAGGAGAACGGAAGGTAAGATCAGGAAACGGACACTTAGATTGGCAACACTCAACATAGGCACCATGAGTGGAAAATCCAAGAAACTCGTCATTTTCATGGCGAGACGTAAAGTCAACATCTTGTGTGTCCATTGTGGAAAGGTGTAAGAGCAAGGGAGATCGGCAATGGATTCAAACTCTTTTATTTTGGGCTAGGCTCAAGGAATGGAGTGGGCATAGTACTGGATCCGAATCTGAAGAAAGGAGTGCTAGAAGTAAAAGGGAGGTCAGACAGGGTCATGACAGTCAAAGTAGACATAGATGGTAGAATGGTTAACATCATGAGTGTATACGCCCCGCAAGTAGGGCACGAAGCAGAGGAGAAGGAGGGATTCTGGGAAGAACTGGGCGAGGAAGTAGAAAGACTACCACGAGAGGAAACACTCTGGATTGGTGGAGATCTAAACGGGTATGTGGGATGCGACAATCTGGGAATGGAAGAAGTACTTGGCAAGTTTGGTTATGGTCGCAAAAACAGGGAAGGAGAAGCAATTGTCGAGTTCGCACAGGCCTATGACCTGGGGATACTCAACAGTTACTTCAAGAAACCAGTCAAACATTTGCTAACCTACAGAAGTGGATTACGGGAAACGCAGATTGATTATATCCTGAGCAGAAGCAGAGATCGAAAGTCTGTGAGTGACTGCAAAGTGATCCCGGGAGAAAGCGTTGCAACTCAACACCTACCCGTAATATGTAAGCTCACTCTGGAAGTGCAACCAAAAAGACCACCTAAAGCTCCAAAGAAAATAAAATGGTGGAAGTTGAAGGAAAGCGACACCAGAGAGCAATTTGTTTCTCAGTTAACAGATAAGCTCAGGTGGCGAAAAGAGAACGGTAGCGACACATGGGAAAATGTCCCCATGGAGATAAGGGCCTTAGAAAGAGAGATACTAGGTGAAACATCTGGAGGTGGTAAGCCACAGAAGGAACTATGATGGTGGAGTGAGAAAGTGCAGGAAGCGATAAGAGCAAAGAAGGCAGCAAAGAAGAGACTGGATGATAAAGGGGGTGAGGAGGAATTTTCAAGATACAGAGAAGCAAAGAGAGCAGCTAAGAGAGCAGTGGATGAAGCAAAAGCAGAGGCGTACGAAAATCTGTACCATGAGCTAGACACTAAAGAAAGGAAGAGGGAGGCTTTGCGCATTGCCAAACAGAAGGATAAGAACTCCAAAGATATCTACTAAGTCAAGTTAATCAAGGACGCAGAGGGGCAGGTTGTTGCTGAGAACGAAAATATTGTCCAGAGGTGGAGAGAGTACTTTCAGAAACTGATGAACGAGGAGAATCCCAGAATCGCGAGTTCAGCGGAACTCTACCCAGGCGTAAACGAGCTGGAAGTGATCACCGAACAGGAAGTGAAAACTTCTTTGACGAGAATGAAGAACGGGAAGGCGGTAGGGCCAGATAACATACCAATAGAAGTGTGGAAAAGCTTGAGAAAGCTGGGAATAGAATATCTCACCAAGATCAGCAATGAGATACTGAAAGGAGGAAAGATGCCGGAAGAATGGAGAAAAAGTACGCTAATCCCCATCTATAAGAACATAGGGGACATCCTGAGCTGTGGGAACTATAGGGGTATCAAGTTAATGAGCCACTCAATGAAGCTTTTTGTAAGGATCATAGAGACCAGACTCAGGAACTTGGTACACATTGGCAATGAGCAGTTTGGCTTTGTAAAGGACAGATCAACAACAGATGCAATTTTCGCGCTGAGACAACTGCAGGAGAAATACAGAGAGGGTCCGAAAGAACTCCACACCGTTTTTATAGATCTAGAAAAGGCGTATGATAGGGTACCGAGGGAGGAAGTATTCTACTGCATGAGAAAGAAACAGGTACCAGAAGGATATATCAGAATAGTCAAGGACATGTACCAGGACTGCACAACTAAGATACAGTGCGAAGTGAGAGTGGGTCTACACCAAGGTTCAGCACTCAGCCCCTTCCTATTCGTAATAATAATGGATTGCTTAACAGAGGGAGTTAGAACACAAGCGCCCTGGCAAATGATGTTTGCGGACGATGTGGTATATGTTCCGAGGATAGGGCCAGACTAGAGGAAGACCTGGAGACCTGGAGAGATGGCCTGGAAAGCAGAAAGAAACTGGTACAATCAGGATGGATAGATGCCCACTCCGTAGAGCCCACCAGTTCAAGTACCTAGGGAGCACCCTCTCTGAAGATGGAACCTCAGAGGCTGAATTGCAAAGACGGATACAAGCAGTTTGGGTGAACTGGAAACCCTTGACCGGAGTCCTTTGCGACTCATACGCCCCTAGAAAAGTCAAAGGCAAGCTACAGAAAACAATCGTGCAACCCGCTATGACCTGCGCCACTGACCAGAAACCAAGAGAGGCGAATAGAAACAGCTGAAAAAAAAGAAACGTATCAGCTGCGTGTGTACTAGAAAAGACCATGTCAGGATGTAGAGAGTCAGAGCAGCGTTAGGAGTAGGAAGCGTAATTGCCAAATGCCAGAAAGGAAGGCTGAGATGGTTTGGACACGTACGAAGAAGGGACGAGGATTACGTCAGGAAGAGAGTATTGGAGATGGTCATACCGGGGGAAAGGAGACAGGGACGTCCAAAGAGAAGATGGAGTGATAGTGTCGAAGACGACATGAGGCAAGTAGGCGTATCGCGGACTGACACCCAAGACAGGTCTAGATGGAAGAATCTAGTGTCAGCCACAGCGACCCTTGACGGGAAAAGCTAGAGGAAGAAAAAGAAGAAGACAATCGCTATGGGGGTTGATGGCGTATTATGGGATTCCACTGAAATATATAGCTATCATTAGGAACACTTACGAGATTATGGCAAGTCAGGTCCTTCATAGAGGTACTGTAACAGAGAAATTCAGCATCAAGACTGGAGTTAGATAGAGAGTTAGTCATCTCTCCCCATTTCTCTTCCTTTTGGCAATTGACTGGATAATGAAGGAGTCAACAAAGGACAAAAGGAATGGTATTCAGTGGACCCTTTGGCGTCCTGGATTTTGCAGATGACTTTGCTCTACTATCACACACACACATCTACAGATGCAAGACAAGACTTCAACCTTGGAAGCGAATGCATCAATAGTTGTCCTGGGAATAGACAAGGACAAGACAAAGGTCATGAGAATAAATGCAAAGAAGGATGACAGCATTAGTTTAACAAGCGGGAATATAGAAGAGGTTAGGTCATTTACTTATCTGGGAAGCATAGTAGATGAGACTGGCGGGGCCCAACAAGACATCAAGACAAGAATAGCCAAAGCAAGGACAGCATTCAGCCTCCTCAACAAAGTGTGGCGATCAAGAGAGATGTGAAATCTGTACTGATGTATGGAGCTGAAACTTGGCGCACTACAAAGGTGACAGACAGACAAATCTAGTCATTCATCAACAGATGTCTCCGACGGATCGTGAAAATTTGGTGGCCAAACCGTATTAGCAATCAAGACCTATGGGAACAAACATGTCAGCTTCCTGCACCAGTACAGATAAGGAAAAGGAAATGGACATGGATCGGGCATACCCTCAGGAAAGACGAAGGCAACATTACTCGGCAAGCCTTGCGATGGAGCCCTTAAGGCAGACGGAAAAGAGGAAGACCCNAAGACAAGAATAGCCAAAGCAAGGACAGCATTCAGCCTCCTCAACAAAGTGTGGCGATCAAGAGAGATGTGAAATCTGTACTGATGTATGGAGCTGAAACTTGGCGCACTACAAAGGTGACAGACAGACAAATCTAGTCATTCATCAACAGATGTCTCCGACGGATCGTGAAAATTTGGTGGCCAAACCGTATTAGCAATCAAGACCTATGGGAACAAACATGTCAGCTTCCTGCACCAGTACAGATAAGGAAAAGGAAATGGACATGGATCGGGCATACCCTCAGGAAAGACGAAGGCAACATTACTCGGCAAGCCTTGCGATGGATCCCTTAAGGCAGACGGAAAAGAGGAAGACCTAGAGCCACCTTGCGTAGAAGTCTAGAACAGGAGATGAAAGACAGCGGACACAGTTGGCACACCATCATGACCGCAAACCAGGACAGACGCAGATGGACGGAGATTGTTAGCGGCCTATACTCCATGCCGGAGTGAACAGGCTTAAGTCAAGTAAGTCAAGAAGCAAGTGACATGGTTCATAAACCTAGAGTCTACATTGGATGAAGCTGTAAGTTGTGAGAGAGAGGTGAAAGAACGCATAAAGGCAGGCTAGAATAAGTAGAGAGAAGGGAAGTGTGTGATATGCTATAGGAGGGTTCCTCGGCGAGTCAAAATCAAAGTGTACCTAACTACGATACGTCCAGTTCTGATGTGCGGATCAGAAACTTGGGCGCTGAAGAAGAAGGAAGAGCAGGTGCTAATGTGTACGGAGATGATTATGTTGAGGTGGGTTGTGAGTGTAGCTTTTGGAAAGATGCATAAATGAGGAGATACGGAAAAGTGCTGGAATATCAAGTATAGTTAAAAAGCTGAGAGAAGCAAGGTTCAGATGGTTTAGACACGTTGTAAGAAGAGAACATATAAGTGCAGTACAGAGAGCAACAAGAGAACCAAATAGTAGGAGGAGGTCAGTTGGAAGACAAAGGCTGAGCGATGTCACGAAAAAAAACATAAAGAGCAAGGGATTGATTGAACGTGACCTGAATGGGAAGCAGAGATGGCCTGCGACGAAACGTGCTGATGACCCCAGACTACTGGGATACAAGCATCGGAAGAAGGAGAACATTATAGGGTTCAATGTTAATAATATGAGGTATGGTGACGATAAGGTTTTGATGGTGCCCTAGAACAAGCAAGTATTCAGGAGAGGGTTAAAAATCAATCAGAAAAAGACAGAAGTTATGGTGGTCACCAAGAAGGAACCGCTTGATATTACTACCTTAATTAACAACAACACTGTGAAACAAACAGAAAATTTCGTCTATCTGGGAAGTCTAGTCACAAGTGATGGACGATATAAGAGTGATATAAGGAAGAGGATCATTTTAGCCAATAATTCATTTACAAGAGTAAGAGGAATGGTTACAAACAGAAAAGTTGCAATGTCAACAACAGTGAGATTTAAAAGGTATTTTGTGTGGTCCTCCATATTGGTCTATGGGTGCGAGATGTGGATTCTTTGAAAGGGTGATGAAAGAAGACTTGAAGCTATAGAAATGTGGTGTCGGAGAAGAATGTTGAAAGTTCCATTGACAGCCAGAAGAACAAATGAGGAGGTATTGCAGGTTGGAGTAGGGAAAGCCTTGCTGTCAGCCGTGACAGTTAGGCAGCTACGTTTTGTAGAACATGTTGTTAGGCATGGAAAGATGAAAGAGTTATGACTCAGTGGGAAGATTGAGGTCAATGAAGAAGAGAAAGATCAACAATAAAATACATGGATGGACTGGTGAAGATAACAGATGGGCGATGGCCAGCAACTGAAATGATCAGAATGATAAGAGACAGAGATTTGTGGCAAAGCATGGAAGCCTATGTCTAGCAGGATATGGAACCTGAGTAATGTAAGGTAATTTAATCTACTGCTGATAAAATGCTTTTGACTACAGAAAGTCAGTCTAATGAACTGTGTATATATCAGTATCGATGCATGAAACAAGATAAATGGGAAAGTATGCTTGCAAAGGCTTTTTTAACCTATGAATGTTAGTTGTAAGGAAAACTGATTGCTATTTTATACTACTGTATTTAGATAGGTACAGCAGTATAGGCGGCTCTGGTGTTTAGACCAATTCTTTTTTTGAAAAAAGTGAAATGAGGGAAGCCTATTTTGTCTCCAAATAATTCATTAACTAGTTGCAGGCTGTTATATTGCAGCATTTTATACCAAGTGATGTTATTTTCTGTTGAAAAAAATTGGTAAAAACACTTTATCCAGACTAAATATTACCAAAGGACAAAATATTTCCAAGCACAGACTCTTGATGATATCTTATAACCGAAATGTTTTAGGCAGTGCTGGAAACTTTGTAGGAGACCAATACGATCAAGTGGATATAATGTTGAACAAATTGTTTCAGTTTTATTCAGTTTTCTCACAACTATCATCAGTTAATAGGCAAAGCAATATACACCCCAAACAACGTTTCTTAAAGAGAAAATTTTGAAAAACCCAAATTAAAATCGTTTACAAAACCATGAAGACAAATATACAGAACGTCAGTGTTGTGGATATGAGGCAAGCCAGGTAATGTCATAAGGTAAAAAACGCTATTCACATTAGATAAAGCTTAACATGAATGTGTCATGAGAAAAAATAAACAAGACCAAATGAAGAGTCTTATTTATTTTACAAATAATTCAAAAGCAGTGTATATAGATGCAGACTACATATATTACAGTGAATACCGGTAAAAGATTATTATTTGTCTATTATTACTCATGAGAGATGAGGCAGTTGGGAACATTGTTGTGGTTCTCCCTGTCAGTAGCCAATGTCGTGAGATATCGGTAAACCTATTGCTTACAACCCAAGCAATATGAACCGGTCAACAACCGATACAGATATCGACGTCAACTTTATCTCCAGCACCCTTGCTAAAGATGTTGCATCCGGCAAGATAGTATGCAGGCTCTCTCCGCTCGTCATCAAGCAAAAACCAAGCAACATGTCGGACCTATATTCACCAAGTCATCCTACAATATTACAGCTTAATGTTAAATATCTTACCAGAGCCAAGGGTGAGGTCATTCAACACCTGTGTCACAGACATTCAGTTTCAATAGTGCTGCTGAAGGAAACACACTGCCAGGACGATGGTAGGATCAAATTGAATAGATATACACCCAATGGTCATCCCATGCTAATCATTAACTCCTCTATCACCACAAGCTACCCAAAATATTTTATTCGGCAATTTGGAAAACTTTCATCAATCCAGATCTGTCATTCTACAGCCATGACTCGTAAAGTATTCTACCACACCCATGTCTCATAATTGGAGATCATTTTCCGCTATTGCAACACCGCTCCATCATAACCTCGTATCATGGTATCATTAAAGTCACTCCAACAAACCCTCTTCCAAGATGGAATTTGAGCAAAAGGTAATTGAATCGATGTCAAAGGAGCCACAGCTACCTTGTCAGAAAGACTACAACCAGTCAACTCTAACGATGTTGATTAATCCTTTCGTGTGTTCCAATCGTTCTCACCACGATAAGAGGACACGTACCAAGAGGACACAGGAAGATACTTGCTCGATGCTGAAATCGCCAGTACGACAACCTTGCTCTTATTGTTAAAATACATTTTAAGGTGTTCCTGTTTGCAGCTAATGTAATTATATTTTTACCAAAACCAAGAATTTCTAGTTGAACTTGGATAAATATATTTATTGCACTCAATTTCTAACCTCCTTTTGGAATAGTTATCTAATGATTTGATTTTCCATGATTAAATACAAATACTTTTTTACAAATACAAATTCTTTGGTGTAATATTGAAAAAACTCCAAGCAGTCTCTAAATTAAAAATGGACATTTTATACTTTTTAAAATCCAATTCAAGAGGTGGGTTGCATTTTGTGTCAATTCTACTTCCATTTCCACTAATGATAAACGTATAGCCTGGCATTTTTTATTTAGTTGATATTTCATAAAACAATGCTCATTTAAGTCCCATCACTTTTATATTTCAGCACCCTATCAGTGATACAGAGAAAATAAGCTCGTGTTTATACGGATACATTTTGACTAAACTGACATTCAATTGTTATATTAGTTTTTCCATAATTTAAGCATCCGATTGACGACTAACATCAAACACATATACTGGATACCAGTTTCTATAATCAGGTGCATTTTTTGACCAGTTTACCCATACCATCATATTTTCCAAAATATTTAGATTTGTATTTCCTTTTATCTCCAATGCATCTTTTGATTGTAATCTCCGGCACTTCATTCAAATCGAACATTATACTGTCCCATTCGTTGATGTCGTTTTTTTTTAAATTCGTTCTCCCAATCTTTATCTTGATTCCAAAGTTTCTGTATGAAAAATTGCATTTTTATTGTTACGGGTGATAATCATCTACGTGGATCGAACAGTGAAGCAATTGTTGTAAGGATTTGTCATTTTGTTGTTGCTTGTGACCATTTTTTAAACCTTTAAGTAAATATCATCAGTTGATCTTTTTCTGTATTCCATTGAAGTCCAAGCACTTTGATGAATGTTCCTTCAGGTATATTGTTTTCGAGAATAGCTTTGTTAACAATTGTTGTTGAATTCCACTTTCAATCTCTGATGTTCATAGCAATTTGTTTAAAACTTTCTTTTGATTCTTGGTATAATTGGATGGCCTCTTCTTCGCTGTTGGTTCTAGTAACAAGATTTCTACATACATGCTTTTGCTGATGTCTGATACTTCCGATGTTTCTTCCAAGTGGTGTTTTATCGTTGCTTCGAATATGAATGGACTACAAATGATGCAAAAGAGAACTCTTGCAAATCGGTACGTCTGTAGATTGTCAGGTGATGGTGGGTTATTCATGTTTTTAAACCAAATAAATCTCGTCACATCTCTGTCAGTTACTAATCCAATTTTCTTCGTCCGAAATAGCATCAGAAATCCACCAAGGCCTCCCAGTTATGACGGGATCACGGTGTAGATATTCGTTTAATCCTAAGTTTGACTTTTTTGTCTTTGTTAATGTATCATATACAATCCAAATTTTTGTTGTATTCTTCTTTGGTTTGATGACTGCGTGATGCGATATGAAGAGTATCTTGTCTCCCTCTTCACAATCTTTTCAACTGTCTTAGTGACTCCTTTCTGCAGCTCGTATTTGATGACGGAGTCATATTTTCGTAGTAGTTCGGGTTTCTCTGAAAAAAGTCTCTTATATAAAGATTTTAATTTTCTAGTACACATTTCTTAATTTTCAGTTAATGCTTTCTTTTCTTTTCGGCAGCGCCAGGCTACTTGGTATCTTTTTCCGTCTCTCTTTGCATTGTTCTTAAAATGAGCCATAACGTCACAATTTTTGTACCCAAGTGAGTTTATTCCAATAGTCTCTAATTTGCAAAGGTCTGCAATATCTGGTAATACTGAATCATCTACATTGGTTGTTTGGTCTCTTGTTGAGGGAATGTTGCTTTGAGAATATGACATGATGAACATCGAACTTTCTTTACTATTCTCTTCAGGTCTGGAGGTTCTTCCGCAAACAATCCATCCAAACTCAGATTTAACGAAGTAAAGTCCATCTTGAACCTTTACTTTTTCACTTGATATCATGTTGTGGTAATAGTCTCCCCCAATCACCAACCCAATTGATGATGATTGAACTTACCTTATTAGTGTCTGGAAATCTGTATTTCCGTTGAATTTCCAATTGATGTTTCACTGGTATAGGTGTTCTCTGAATGTTTTCAATAATTGTTGACACGTCTGCTTTGATTTTGAACGAATTTCCATCTTTCGAATTTAATATTAACGTTACAGTGGTGGTATCAATGTCTTTTGGTTTGCTTGATCCGAAAGTAAAGACTGAAATCTTGTTCCTTACTTCATTTCGGAGTCCAAGATTTTGGCTAACTCAATGGTGATATATTTGCGATTACTTGCAGTGTCCAACAGGATTCTTACTGGTCAGTGGTTTGTTTCATCAAGATTGACTTCTTCTACGAATGTTGTTTGCATGAAAACTTGTTCTTCCGTCATAACATCGCTGACCCTGGTGAGCTTTCTTGTTCATAATTTGTGTTGATCGTTAGTGCGTTGTCTTTGGGTGAGTTCTCGAATAAGCTCGGGCATAGACTTCTGTGGTGTTGGTGCTTCCTCTTATAATGGTAGCACGGGTTTTCACTGTTGCAACTCTTCATTTTATGGTCTGGTTCCAAGCAGATGTAGCATTTTCCTTTCAAAGCTTTCGTTCTTGCAGAGAGTGTATTCACGGTGCGACATTCATTACTTCAATGTGACCATTGACAAAAAAAGCATTTCTTTTGACTGTTTGGTGTTCTTTCACGCGATAACAAAGTTCAACTAGGATTAAATTGTTTTTGGTTGAAAGTATTTTTGCAGTCTGATTAGTCTGGAGTTTCTTTTCCTGACGTGTGTATTTTCATCTGATTTTGTGCGGTCTCTTGGGAAGTTATGTAGCCTTTCAAACACTTTCTAAGTACCTCGATAGTCCAATTTCGATCTCCATCTTTTCTTTATTCCAGCCAAATCTCTCCTTCAGTAAATTCACACCTACGTCGTCGTTTGCATTTATTAGTTCGAGTCCTAAGATAGCTCTCAAAGCTTCATTCTCTAATTCTGTTCGTAGATAATTGAATTTGTCGATTGGCTGTAAAGATGGATTTCTGTGTATGGTTGCTTCGAAAGTGTCTCAAAATTCTTGCCATTTGAGAATTTGTCCTCCACATTTCTTTAACTACAGCTTAGGTAAACGAATGATATTTGTTCGTGGGATACTGGTGTCTTTGGGAGATACTTGTTGTAATGATTTCAGACGTTCTATCTCTTTCTCGAGGTTACTTCTTGTTGAGTTTGACTCGATTTCTATTCGTTTTATTTCTGCTTCTAATGTGTGCCTCTAACTCGAGTTCCATCCTTGATTTTTCAAGGTTGTTATGCTCTTACTGAATTCGTTCTTCCATTTGTATATTTTTTTCTCGATCTCTGCATTGACCTCCATTTACTTCATATTTTGTTCAAGTTTAATTCATTTTTCCATTTCTTTTTCGTTGATTCCACTTCGTCTTTCCATCTCTTTCTCTTTCATCTTGCTTTTCCTTTCTTGTATGCCTTTGTCGTTATGTAGCAATACTTCTAGTTCTGTGTTAATGTACCTACCACACAGAGGTACATTAGCTCAGTCATGACCGTGTTTTATCGCGTGTAGTAGAACTTTGGAATGAAATCCTCGAATTCCTTAAGCATCAACAATTTCCCCAGTCGATCATTTTGAAGAAGAACAGTTTATTGTTAGCCTGAGATTTTTGGCTGATATTTTCAGTCTTCTTAATGATTTGAACAATTCAATGCAGTGGAGGGATGTTGAGTTTGCTCAAATCAGGGGAAAAGTTGCCGCTTTTACAAGGAAATTGCCTATCTAAAGTCGCCGTGTTGAAATCGGAAACCTGACAAACTTTCCAGTCCTTGACAATATCCTTATTGCAGATGGTAAAAACACTATCTGTAGAAATACGTCAAGAAATCAAGGATCACTTGCAAGTTCCAAGTACAAATTTTGAGTGTTACTTTTCGGATACTGATGATCTTAGCGTGGAATCCGTTTTGATACAAAACTCTTTCTCGTTTGATACATCAAAATTGCCTGAAAACGATCCAGCGACGGATGATTTCATTGACTTTCAAGAAGACCCAAGAATGAAGGCCAATTTCGAAAGGGCTGAAGTGGATGTCAAGCAGTTTTAGTGTGAGCAAATCGTGGCTTACCCAAGCTTGGGAATAAGGGTAATGAATGTTTTGGTTTCTTTCACAAGTACGTGTCTATGTGAAACAGGATTCTCTGCATTAATAAATGTGAAATCAAAGTTGAGAAATCGAATTGATGTGTCAGCTGACATGCGAGTAGCTTTGTCAGTAACTGTGCCCCGATTCCATGCTTTGATTGCACAAAACAACAGCAATTAAGTCACTGTATTAGTAAAAGTCTGTGTTATGTAGTCGAGATATTGAAAAAAAACTTGCACCTTTATGTTTGTTTTTTTGCGTAATACTCAACTGTGAGAAGTAAAATTATTGGTTTTTTATCTTTTATTTCATTTTCCTTTCTGTTGTTGACATATTTGGCAGTCATACTGGCAACTAATATAAGGAATGCTGATGACTATTTCGACAGTCAAATGAAGGGGTATGGGAACATTTTGAATAATCCATCGGGGGTCTGGAGTCATCAAAAGGTTAAAAACCCCTGATATAGCTATTAAACAATGTAATCAATTTCAAGAAAACTCTGATAATGATCTTGTGGATGAGCCTCATTAATTCTATCAACATCAAAACTGCACTCTCTTTTGACTTGCAATGAATTAGCAGGTGGATTAATACTATTGGTTTATTTAGATGATAATTGAGATACTCATACCGTTACAAATTTGATGTAGTTCTGAATGACATATCTATATTATTGGAGTAGATAAACATTACATCAAAATGAGTTTCTTAAATTCATCAGGAAAGCTATTGTTTTTTATTTGATATTCCCTCTGTTGTGAGTTTTTATTACAAGGGTGTTTTTCAATAATTCGAAAATTCAGTTACCATTGTTTTCTGGATATTTGTTGAATTTATCATCTATTTTCTTTGTTACAATCTCTCCTATTTTAGATCCAACTTTATTAGAACCTCCTTCAGTTGATTTTGATTCTGCTTTCGAAGGAGGTATTTAGCAGTTTTACTTGTTAGTTTAGAAATAGTTTGCTTTGCAGCAGATGTAGTACAATTAACTAGGCCATGTTCTTAAATACATGGTTCACAAGTATCAGGCTTGATTCTTGTACTAATATCTTGATCATAAAACATGATCTCACCAGTTAACTTATCTCTTTCATGTATTATTCTCAATATATATATATATATATATATATATAAATATATAAATATTTATTTATATATGTGTGTGTGTTGTTGATGACATTTCATATTCATTTGTTAATATTTATATATACATATATATATAACTAAATATGTGTGTGTAACTGTGTAGATAAATGGTAAATTGCATATGAAGAAACCAAATAAATGATAATAAAAAAGAAGACACAAAACGAAACTTACATGACTACTTAAACAAGGATTACAGAATGCTTGTATTTGGGAAAAGCGCCTGCCATGAGACTAACTGTATGATGCCTTTGTTAAGAAAACCATTAGTCCATTATAAAAATATATATTTGTATTCCCCGAATAGTCATCAAGAGAAAGTAAAGATTTTATGAAATAAGTCAAGATGTAGATTATCTTGTGTTAGAAGTTGGAAAACAGAATTATTTGAGAAAAAATCTGAATATTAAGAAAACAATTGAAAGATCATCCTGTGTGATGAGCCTATTAATACTCCTGATTAGGGTCAGTCTAAGATAGCTAACCATTTAACAGGTCGATGATAGCATAACATTAGTCTAATATATATATAACTCAAACGTACTTCTGTGTCCCTCAAATAGTAAGACAAATGGTATTTCATATGATATTGTATGAAACAACAATAGATAATATTAATCCTAATAATTTCAACAAGTTTGGACCATATGAGTTTCTATTTCTCGATAAGGAAAAAAAGAGTTGTAAGAATCAGTTCAGTAAAAATATCTAACATATAAGATATGACAACAAGCTATTGTGTAAGGTGAAAACTAAAAACACAATCTAAGGATGAACATTATGATACATCAAAAAACAAAAGAAAGATGCTTATATTAATATGTAATATTTGTAATAGTGAAAAGACTAAACTTGTCTTCAAAAGACAAAGTGGTGCATTCGATACCAGTCAACAGATTTTGAGAATAACACCAAAAAGGGGCTTGGTAATGCCTGGAGATCGGTTTACAGGGCCTGGTAATCATATTGAGGATCAAGTAAACTGGGATAATGATGGTGATATTTTAGAAATTTACATAACCGACAAGGAAAACAGATGCTGTTATCATGCATCGCGATTTAGATTATAGTGTATGTGCTAATAAAACTAGTAAAGTAAAATTTGAAAATGATGCTGATCGTAAAATGACTAAAAGCATTGGAGGTATTTCCGTGGTCAGAAAGACACTGGTGACACATTATTGCTCGAAATGCTGTTGTTGTTAAGGCTAAACTCGGTTTAAGTGTGCAGAGGCCAAAAAAACGCAATAAGCCGTGGAATGAAAACCGGAAAATAGAATTACCAAATGAATTACATAAGCCGATAAGGCATAAATTTATTCGACGGCGCGGTATTGTTAATCATATTGAAGAGATTTTTTCAACACATCTTGTTGATTTGCAACAGGTTAGTAGACTGAATAAAATAAATAAATATATCTTAAATGTTATTGATTTATTTTCAAAATATGCTTGGAGTGTGTTAGTTTTGAAGATTTTCAGACTATGTGTGGTATTCTGGGTACGCAGCGGGGGTTGGCTTTCACAGACAACCAATAACCTGCAAGGAGGTGTGAGGCGCTCCTTCCCTGCGCAGTCTTGGGGTAGACCTTGAGCAAGTCGAGCAACCCCAAAGCTCCCCTACCAGGATAACGGTGAAGTTGAGGGCAGCAGCTCAATGGATGATGCATTAGGCGGATGAATCCCTAGATCGTGACCAACGGCTGATGTATCAGGCGGTCAGGCGGAAGATCCGACAAACAGGACAACGGCTGGGCGCATCCCCTAAATGTAGGGACTGCGGTGGTAGAAAGGACGTTGGGGGCCCTACTAGCACTACAAACACCTACAGACTACTTCTTTCGTCATGACTACGACACAAAGAAATCCATACCACATCGTCCGTCGCGCGGGTAAACAAGGGACGCGTTGCACAGTAGGCGACCAGGCTGGCAATGACAAATTGGTTACTGGAAGAACACAACTGAGGAAGCCTCTTAAT
This sequence comes from Morbakka virulenta, assembly GCA_003991215.1. NCBI lineage: Eukaryota > Metazoa > Cnidaria > Cubozoa > Carybdeida > Carukiidae > Morbakka > Morbakka virulenta. The sequence goes on along the minus strand of RDPX01000236.1, from coordinate 1,126,250 downwards.
ATTGGAACATGGAACGTCAGAAAGATGAAAGAACCTGGAAAGCTGAAGATAGTGTGCGATGAGATGGACCGATGCAACATTCAAATCTTGGGCATCTGTGAGACAAACTGGAGAGGGAAAGGAAGTTTTAGATCAGAAAGGAAAACTATTTGTTTTTCAGGTAAGGAGGAAGGCGAAGGATACAGTCACGGAGTGGGAGTCATTATATCAGAGGCAGTATCCAAGTCCATCATAGGATATAGCCCAATTAGTGACCGTGTTTTGCACCTAAGGATCAAAGGAAGCCCATTTAATCTCTCCATAGTCGTAGCATATGCCCCAACTAGTGCTGCAAGTGACGAGGAACTAGAACAATTCTATGACATGCTCCAAGACACGATCGACTCTATTCCAAACAGGGACATGCTAATGGTAATTGGAGACATGAATGCAAAGGTTGGAAAATCTGATACCTCGACAAGTACCCACGATAAACATGGTCTTGGAGAGAGAAACGAGAGAGGCAGTACATTACTTGATTTCTGCGGCACAAATGGCTTAGTAATTGCAAACACAATGTTCGAGCACCATCCCCGACATCAATACACATGGTCATCCCCAGATGGGAGAACAAGAAACCAAATCGACTATGTCATCATCCAGCAAAAATGGAAAGGTAGTGTCAAGGACGTGAAAACTCGCCCCGG
>RDPX01000236.1:1091823-1108316 GCA_003991215.1 Morbakka virulenta | reverse complement strand
ATCTATCTATCTATCTATCTATCTATCTATCTATCTATTTGTCTATCTATCTGTCCATCTATCTATTTGTCCATATTTATTTAAGCCGAATTGGCCTGTGAGAATAAATTAAAAATTTTACTTGTTATAATCGGGACTACTGAACTACAACGGTCTTAATTACCGTAAAAGTAATTAACCTCGTGGTTGCAATAGGAGTAAAAAATATTTTCCCTCACAATTAGTTGTATCAGAGATCCACAGGATGTGTTTTGTTTATTTGACCACATTTTCCACTAAATAATTAACAAGAATGTTGAGAGTATTACAGATATCATTTTCAAATTCCTCTTTTAATGCAGCTGCGTATTTTTAATTGAATAAACAATGTAAATTCATTTCACCTATCCTAAGAGAAGCCTTGTCCATTTCTTACAAAATTAACAATTCAATGATTTGTCCTAAATTTTTTATCAATTATCGGTTTCAACTTTTTAGTAGTGTTTTCTCTTTTACTTTTTACCTTTGCATACGATACCTCTCATGTTACCAAAACTTGCGAATGTTCTCTAATTTTCTGACATTTTACCTCTTGCTTGTTTTCTGTCTTTTTTCTATCTCTGGAAGATTAATGTATATGTAATCAAGTGTATTGGTATAAACTCAATGTATAATTGCCTCTACATCCAAAGAATCATTCAAACAACCTATTTTGAACATTGGATTAACAGTTTGTACATCAAATAAAGTTATGCTAAAATTGACCCTAAACCAAAAGGATTTACAGGAAACTGTACTAATACTATAATCTTGTGAAACCAACTTATGGATGTTAATTTCTTTCATATATTTTATGACCATATTTTATTTAAAAATTTTACTGAAAATAATTTAGTTTACTATCCCTATAAAAGTACTGCATTAGAAACCCTAAAAAAGCAAAATTGAATGGATTCATGTAGTACTATTTTTAATGTCTTATTATAAAAGAGGTTTAAAGATTAGTAACTCTATGATGGGTTCATTTTATATTTCCCTTGTGAAAACAGGATCAGTGGCATGTCAAATCATCGAAATGGCTCACTTAACTTGTTCCTCAAGTTAGTAAGTAAATAAGACATTTAGAGTATTGACACGAGAATAGATGATCCAAGATGATCCTCAAGGCAGGCCTTGGGTGGGAAGAACTTTCTTTCGTTTCTTTCTTTCCAAAAAAGAAACGAAATAAAAGAAGCGATGGACGTGCTTTCAACAATTGTATCATAAGATGATCTAAAATTTTTGTTTCCTTATAATAATAAAACTTAGAAAATACTTGGTTTTAAATACCTTTCAAATGATACGCCCTACAAAAGCAAAATTGAGTTCATTCTTATGGATTTATCTTATATTTTTTATTATTAAATAATAGACTCTTAGCATGATGCAGTACTTGAATGGCTTATATAAGCAGCTATTTATATACTTCATTATGAAGAGTGGTTGTTATTAGACTCTCAGTATGATGGTTTAGTTGAATCGCTTGTATAAGAAGCCATTTATTTACTTCATTATGATGCATGGGTGTTACTGCTGCAAACCTTAAGATGATCTTTCATATTTATTTCCTTATAATAGCACTGGTCTACAGCCAAAATGTATTTTGAATATGCACAACATAATTTGGGTAATTTTGTGGTACTGATTCTGAAAATAACATTCATTTTTTTGGTTAGATTTAGTTTTTCCAGAAATCTAACTTTTTTTCAAGAATTTCAAATTTTTAATCCAAAAGTTCGACAATTTTTTCAAAAACCTGCTCTGAGGGAAAAAGACCAAAAATATCTCTTGAGAAGAAAGTCAATAATATCAAAATTTATAAAGTTCACTACACTTATGGAACAACGCTCATAAATCTAAACTATAACGACGATCTGCTTGTTCACTAAACCTCTGGTTTTAACCGGTTACCTTTAAATTCTCTTTGTCTTGCTAGGAATACATGACAACACATTACGCAAGATATGCGGCTATTTGTCCACCTGACAATTTATTTTGACCTTCTAGCACGTCGAGGATAGATATTTTTTTTCCTGAAAGGGGAGCCGATGCCGTCAAAAACCAAACATTACCTTATTTGAGACCACTGAACAAAGGAACTGTCATTGTACATTACTCTTTTAAGATATTGCTATGCCTCTTGACTGTATAAACAAGCCGGATAATCTCTGCTATATTTGCGATCAGGTAGTTTTTCGAGCACAAAAATGCGCTCTTAAGGTAGGATTATGCAAAGCCTATCAATTGTACTTTGGATGTAAAGTTGATGATCTAGAAAAACCGTGGGCTCCTCACGTATGCTGCAACACATGTGCCACGAAATTGAGAATGTGGATTAACGGGAAAAGACTCTCCATGGGCTTTACTATCCCAATGATTTGAAGAGAGCCGAAAAATCATGTTGACGATTGCTATTTTTGCCTGCTTTCGGGTGTTACTAAAGCCTTTTCGCAACAAAAAAGGCTCAGGAAAGGAAGGTGGAGAAAAGGAAACGAAGATGGAAACTTTAGGCCCATTTCATGTTTACCTCTCATGTGGAAACTTCTAACTAGCATCATATCGGATGTAATATACAAGTATCGTTGATGAAAATAGTGTTCTACCGAATGAGCAGAAGGGATTAGAAGTAACTTTAGGGGTACGAAGGACCAACTCCTTATTGATAAACTCATCTTAGAAGACAGCAAGAGAAAACAGAAGAATCTGGCCATGGCATGGATTGATTACAAGAAGGCTTATGACATGGTCCCACACTCCTAGATTCTGGAGTGCATGAAACTTGTTCACATCTCACACAATATAGTACAATTTACAGAGGGAACAATGAAGAATTGGAAGACTGAACTAACTGCATGCGGAGAGTCACTTGAAGAAGTTGATATCAGAAGGGAAATATTCCAGAGAGACAGTCTATCGCCTCTGTTATTTGTCATCTGCATGACACCTTTGTCATCAGTCCTTAGAAAGATTTCAGCTGGATATACACTAAGGGATGCAAAGAAAAATAACCTGCTTTTTATGGAGGACCTAAAATTATTCGCAAGAAGTGAAAAGGAAGTTAATAGCCTTTTCTCTATAGTACATGTAAGCAAGGATATAAAGATAGAGTTTGGAATTCAAAAGTGCGGTGTGTTGATTTTGAAGAGAGGAGAGTTAAGTAAGACTGAAGGTATTAGGTTGTGATGGAGAGGTTATTAAGAAGGTGACCGAGGAAGGGTATAAGTACCTTGGAATAATCGAGGCAGACAAGGTCAAAGAAACTAAGATGAAGGACATGTTCACAAAAGTATACTTTAGACAAACCAGATTGGTTCTAAAACCAAAACTAAATGGCCGAAATAAAAGCAACACAATTAACACTTTGGCAGTATCTCTTATGAGAAAGGACGGCTTAAATCGACTCGACAGGAAAACCAGGAAATTATTGACGATGAACAAAGGTATGAACCTAAACAACGATGTAGCCTATACATCAAACGAAAAGATGGTCGGAGTATGCTGCGGTTGAACCAAATCTTCGTGGTTTCTATGTTTTTTCGTGTTTCTGCATTGAGTGTCTAAACATCTGTTCCGTACAAGAGGACCAACCAAACAAAGAATTTGAGAAGATTGAGTTTGATAATCAATGGAAGTTTTTGATCGGTAAAGATGGTTTCATGCTGTTGAATGCATCTTTGACCATGCCTGATCTTCCTTTGATTTCTCTCTTACTACTGTTCATATTCACGAATATTTTTTATCTGGAAGTCATCAACAAGCATGTCTTCAGAAACCTCACTAAGATCTCTGAGGATGATTTTGCTAGAGAGGTCGAATAAATCTGGTGGCATACCATATTCTTACCTTCGTCATCTACGGATCGGGACCCATTCAGTGAGAGGCTTGTCTGACAGGAGGAAGGCCTCTCCCTGCTTAATATAAAATAGTTTTATGATTCTGAGGTCATTATCTTTAATTTTAATTTCCTGCCTGTAACATGGAGAATTAGTTGTCGTTCTTAACCCTGTCAAAGGCCTTCCTGTAATCAATAAAGACCAGAAATAGGTCCTGCTTGTGTTTAAATGCTATTTTTTTGGAGCATTTTGAGGTTAAAGATTGCGTTTAATGTGTCTCTGTCTTTCATGAAAACGTACAGATGGACTGAAATTTCAAGTAGCAGTTTACGCCGCGCCCTTTGAAAGACTATTTTTGTTAATATCATCAGTGCATGGCTCATTAAGCTTAGGGTTCGATTGTTCGAGCGAAACTACTCTGAGCTAAAAAGGTTTGATCCAAAACAAGAAAGATGTTAAAAATACATGGAAGGGTACACACCAAATTTGATGTCAGCCGATTTTACATAACCAGGAAAGAAGAAGGCAAAGAATTGATATAAATAGAATCTGAATTCAAGGTAAAAATTATTTATATTTTTTAGTTTTAACGTCATTTTTCCCCAGCAACTGGGGCTCCGACTGTACCCTTCATAGGGACTTGGATTTTGACAGAGGAATTTCTTGACCGGATGAATTTGAAAGGTGACAATTTAACTATTTATTAAAAATCTTTATACAGAAAAGAAACATTTCAGCGTTTGATACACTACTATAAGTTTGCTTTCTGCATCAAAATATACCAAAATAAAAAAAAAAAGTAAGCTGTAAGTGATGACTACAAACAATCATTATTTTGACATTAAAATAATCGATTGTCGATTTCCTACAATTTGTAAAACTATCACCTTGAGGAAGTGCTATTTGAAAATCATTGTATGTTTTTACATCCATTGAACAAAATCTAGATTTTGTTAGGTGCAGCTTTCTAGTGGATCTTAATCACTAATTTGTAAACAAGAGTGCTTTGTTAAGGGGCATGATTATCGTGCATGAGAAGACGAAGCCAAAGTACTCATTCAGTAAAATCGCCAAAATTACCCAAAAGGAGATAGCAGATTTGAACTGCAGTTCAAAACCAGACAAAACAACAGAAAAAAACCAAACATATGAAAACAAGTGGTAAAAAGCAAACTGTTAAAGCAGAAAAATGATGGTGCAGTAAACGTCTGCATTGAATGTACCCTTCACTCAATGTGGAACCACATGTTTACCCTAAAATTACCAACAATTGGCTCAAATCAGACATCAAAGGAGAAAAAGAAGGATTGATGGCAGTGCAGCACTAAGCTCTGTATACGTGAAATTACTAAAAACACATAGTTAACTAAAATAACAGGAGGTACAGCATGTGCCATAAGTAGTCTGAGCTAATTGACTACTTAATACCAGGAATTGAAGTGTTAACAAACTTAAATTACATCGAAAGACACAAAAAAAACACTGGGAGATTTGCAATGATCTGGGAATCAAGCTCTCGTACAAGTGGTATGAGCACCAACTGGATACAGTAACTAAGACTGAAACACATGCAGTGCATGCAGATAGACATATAGGTGCGAGCAGAGCTGATATCATAATCAAAGACAAAGTGATGTCAACTTGCAAGTTAATAGACAAGACTATACCATGTGATTAAATGCTTCAGTTAAAGAAATCGTAAAGAAAAGCAAATAAAAAGATCTTGAAATAGAGAAAAAAAGGATGTAAAAAATGAAATCCGAAGTACTACCCATTGTGATAGGAGCCTGGTACCATTAGAATAGGAACGGAAAATAACACCAGAAATGGCTCAACAGATGTGAATATTCAGAGAGTTTAAAAGGCCTGTTTACTAGGGACTGCAAGGATCCTGTGTGAAGTGCTTACCACCTGACCTTAAGGACATGGAACGATTTAGGTGTATTGTTTACATCCAGAAAAAGAACCAGAAAGTGACCAGTATAAACTATGACGTTTAGCAGGGGAAAAATATATTTATACTACAAATACTATAGTATTTCCAAACAGCAAACAAAGTTCATCCAAACAACAAACAAAGTTAAAATGTATACCTAGAGTAAACTTATTTGCTTTCTACGAAAACTATCAAACTAAACTTATTGATTTTCAGAAAATAATTTAAAATTAAATAAAAAGTGATCTTTTTGCTCTGTTGTAGATATTGATGAATGTTCTGGAAGACCATGTTTCCAAATATGTAAAAATCTTCCTGGATCATATAGTTGCTCTTGCAGACGAGGATTTATACACCCAAGTCCAGATGCAAAGAACCCATCTTGCACAGGTAAGCTACTTGACAATAAACACCTAGCTAGAAAGAATTGGAATAATGCTAAAATATAAATTTGATGAGATTCGTAGATATACAAACAGATAGATGAGAAGGTTGGTAGTTAGAAATATATATATATATATTTATATATATATATATATTTATATATATATATACTTTGTGATAATAACCTTTAATCAAAATGTCACTGGCAAAAGCCAGATTAGGTATGTTGATAAATCGTCACGGTCATTTGTAACATTATTTTGTGACTTCATCATGACGATTTATCAACATACCTAATCTGCCTTTTCTTCTATTCTTGAATTCTTTCGAAACTTCGGGTAGGAGACCCTCAACCATGTGATGCTGCACTCTTCAAATCTTTTCTTGGCTGGCTCTGTCTGACGCCATTTATAAATAGTTACAGAGAGTATAAATATCAGCATTGCCCTTTATGCTAAGTAAAGGTTCATAATGCTTTTCGATACTCATCCGAAAGGCCTGCACTATCTCTGAGGCTTTAAGAGTCCACGTCAAAGCTTTTGAGGAAAGATGGTAATCTTCTGAAATTTGGAGCTATTGTTTTAAGGTTTGCCATCACTAAGGAATGATCTGATCAAATACCTAGAGTAATGAGATCTATTATCCTTAAACATCCTTTGGCTTATTGACCTGAGATGACATGGTTTATTTTATTTTTGCTGTTTCCCTCAAGAGATCCCTGTGTCCCTTTAGATTGTTCTTTGGTTGAACAAGGTATGGCGATCACCAGGTTGTTCACTACAAAGCTGCCACCAAGTTTGGTTAGTGTTACCAAGTAATCCACAGACTCTTTCTGGGACGTAGATTAATTTTTTAGGTATCAAATCATATCCTAGAACGATGAAATGATGAAGACAGAAAAATAAAAGTGTGTTACAAAATAAAATTAAAGCGGCTGACTGTAGGTCAGCGTAGAATCAGTTGAATCTAAAAAGCGTAGAGATAAAGGAAACGTCAGTATGAGCCAAGGCCAAGGTTTTACTGGCGTAGGATGAAATAGTAAGTTTTTTATTGCGTACGATATAAATCGGAATTTTGGAGATTATGCTTAAGCGATAGCAATTTCCTCCTTTTGAGTAGGGCAAATACGTACGAAAAAGTGTAAGTGTGACTTTGCTGGTACGGGATGTATAGTTAATAGAGAGATGTATACTTCAATGCTTCTTATTTCCTTCCTAGATATTAACGAATGCACAAAAACGCCATGCTCCTGTGCCCCCGGTGGAAGCTCATGCAACGCATCTTGTGTCAATACAATAGGGTCCTATCATTGCAAATGCAATAAAGGATACAAACTGTCAGGAGGGCGAATTTGTTCGGGTAGGCTAAAACTATATTTGGCATATTGCGCCAAAAATTTTGATTCTATTCTTTTTTTCAAATTTGTTTCCTTTATGATTTTGATACCAAAGAACAATTACAATAATAGTACAGATGATACTAGAAAAATTGCATCGTTTGCTCTTTATCATTATCTCGACACTTCTGTTACTTTTAATACTCATGTTTCTACTATTCCTTGCTTCAAATTATAATATAATGTAATATTCATATAAATATTCACATTCATACGCATTCATCAGATGTACACATAAAACACTGTTGAAAATCTATGTATTTATAAAAAGTTGAGAAAGTAATTAAACATTTCAATGACTTTTTAATTACTTTCTCAACTTTTTAGACGTGCATAGATTTTTAGCAGTTTCCCGCGTGAACATCTGGTGTATGCGTGAACAAGAAACTCAATTATGTATTCTTTTCTCAGAAAAATTGAAATATGATTTTAAATTACATTGGCTCTATTTCAGTAAATATTTTAGTAAATGGTGAGCACTCTGCAATTTTATTTGTTCATCCGCTGGTGGGATGTAATATAACATAATATAATAAAATGTAATGTAATGTAATGTAATTTAATAAAATAGAAAGAATAGAATAGAATATAATATAATAGAATAGAATAGAATTAGAATAGAATAGAATAGAATATATACTTATATGTATATGTATATGTTTCAAATACACAAGCGTTGACTATCCTTCCTTTTTGTTCAGATAACAACGAATGCAGAGATATAGCCAACATCCAATGTGAGCAAATATGTATTAACACAATTGGGAGTTACTTGTGCAGTTGCAAGCGTGGTTATCTTCTTGCAGATGATCAAAGGAAATGCAAAGGTTAGTAATTTACATGTACATCTTTGTTGTTTCAGATTAAGCTTACAAATATATCATGCACTATTTTGCAAATATGTCTTTTCTTTCTTAATAGTCCATGTAGAACTTATCGATTTTTAACTTTAAAAGACGTGACAATTCGAAAGATGTACACAGCAAAAATACACGTCTATAGAAATTTGTTAAATAATATCTTGAATTACGAGCTTGAACAATTAAATCGAAAACATTGACGTAAATTTGCCATCGATTGTGAATATTTTAATGAAACGCATTTCAAAATACTCATTTTTTTGAACAATAGAAATTTAATGAACAATTCTAAGCGTTTTGCACTAAAACGAACAATAAAAATATTTTATTAACACTACCCAGAGCAAAACTGAAATAATTTTTAAACTGTATGTAAATAACAGAAACAGTAAATTTTTCACATCTCGCACAGAGTATGAAAAAACAATAAAAGTGGCAGGAGTCCAAAAATCGCCAGTCTAAAAGATCGCGTCAACACCCTGGAAGCTAAGTTCAAGAAGTTTCAGTCCTTGGACAACATCTTATTCACTCAACAATGTCTGATTGGAATGTTACAAGTGGCCATAAAGTATGAGGGAAATGTCAGTACGTTTCTGTCTGATAATACAGTGACCGAGTGGTTAAATCAATAGGTTGCCATGCAAGTGGTTCACGGTTCAAACCTTGACCACGTCCCTGAATGTAGTGCTCTCAGTTTGCTTCTTCGTTGTAAGTGGCATACTACTGAGTTTGTACATCTTTTCCGAAAGAGCATTGGAAGAGGGATTAATTAATAAAGTAATAAGAATAAAGGTACTCAATCTGCAGACAGTGCCTTCTTCTTCGTCGTATCTCGTATCAACCATATAGTCCCACTCCAGAACTTGGCGGTCGCTATAGCCTCGTCGGTTGGTTTAGCAAGCTCGTCCTCTGTACAGCCAGGTGCCAGGGCGCAAGTCAGCAGGTGGCTCATTGACTGTTCGCTTCCGCAGTCACATGTGCTTGAGTTGCACATGCTCCAGGCCTTCAGAGAGACCTCGCATCTACCTTGACCCGCTCTCAGTTGGTTCACCGTCTGCCAGGTTGGCCAGTCGAGATTGTTGCCTGACGCAAGCTCCTGTGTTGGTATAATACCTCTGGTGAGACATGCAGGAGCCATGCTGTTTAAGTGCCAGGACTCTAGCCATTTTTCTTCCATGGCAGCATCCACGGAGTCTGCAAGGCTCTGTGGAATCCATGAAGCTGTTTCTTGATGGTAGACGCTTTCTGGTCGGTTGGTACTGGTAGAGAGGATGCCTTTCGTCGTTGCCTTGTTTCAATCGTTCATTGTGACTCATGACCTCTCGGCGGGTACTAGGCGGTGCGATTCCAGCCAGAGCATAGACGCCTGCCATATGTGCTAGTTTCAAGCAGCCGGTCAATGTTCTGCAGGTTCATTCAGCATGGGATCTAGTTTACGGGCATGACTAGAGCTACACCATGTGGAGCTGGCATATTCCGAAGCCGAGAAACATAGGCCGAGAGCAGTGGTTTGAACGGTCTTGGGGTCCACCCCCCATCTGCTATTGACAAGCTTTCGGAGCAGATTGTTTCTACTTGCCACTTTGCCTCTGAGCTTGGTGATATGCTCCTTGAAGGATAGAGTTCGGTCCAATGTCACTCTTAGGTATTCAGGGTTTGGGTTATTCTGGATAATATTTCCTTCCCACGTCACTTTGAGATTGCGGTGGGCTTCTCTATTCTTGAAGTGAAAGCTGCATAGCTGGGTCTTTGTGGGGTTGGGCTTCAGATGATTCTCTCCGTAGTAGATTGGCATTTCTATTGTCTGTTCAATGGTGATCTCGACGTCAAAGAAACGCTTCTTCTGTGTGGTGATGCACAAATCGTCAGCGTATATGAACCTGCTAGAGGAAGCGGGCATGGGTTGATTATTTGTGTACACATTAAACAGTGTAGGTGCCAGTACTTTTTAAGACTGAACCAGCGGCTTCTCCTACCGTTCAGTACAACATAGAAACGGTGGTATGAAAGAAGGGTGCAGATGATCTCGCAAAATTTTAAATCTTGAGTGAAGTCAGCAATCATTAAGCACTTAGATCAACAAAGGCGGCTCCGGTTATGAGCTTGTTCTGGAAACCGTCTTCTATATGTTGAGTGAGCTTTAGCAGCTGGGTGCCACATGACTTTCCTGGTCGGAAGCTTGCTTGGTCAGGTGTCAACTGCTGTTCTACTAGTAAGCTGATGCAGAGAAGAGAGATAGGTCGATAGCTCTTGGGTTCATCGGCGTTCTTTCCTGGCTTTAGTATTGCTACAACCTTAGCTCTCCTCTAGACTGATGGATTTTGTTGGGAACTGAGGCAATCATTGAACATGAGAAGTAGCCAGTTAGAGGCAATTGGACCAAGATTTTTGAGGAATTCAGTCAGGATGTCATCATACCCTGCTGCTTTGTTAGGCTTTAATTGTTTGATGCCTTGGTCGAGCTCTGCTTTTGAGAAAGGTCGTGTTAGGTAGGATAGAGTTTTATCTTGATACGGAAGTTTGGTTGAGAGGTACACTCCAGTCCTTTTCTCCTCTCCTTACTGCAGCCATTGGCTATTAGTTAGCTGGCTACTTGATTTGGTGTAACAGAGCACTGTACCGGAGGGGTGGTGTTGTCCCCATCTAGCTTTTTGATGGTTTTCCAGGCCTTTTTACTATTTATTGCCTTGTTTGTGTCCTCGATCATATCCTGCCATGCCTTCTTCCTCTGTGTTCCTACCATTTCGAGGAGCTCTTCACCAAGTTGTAGGGTAGTGTTATCAAACGGGTCAGATCTAAACTTGAGCTCATACTCGTTAAGAAGATCCAGAGACTCGTTAGTTATTCCGGGTATATACCGTTGGCGGCAGCCTCGGGGGATGTTCGCACGTGACGACTGTTTTATTCTTTCTATGAGAGCAGAATAGTTCTGTGTGATTAGTTGGAGATCTGATATGGAAGCGTCCAAGGCTTCACTGAAACCAGTCCAGTTGGCCTTTCATAGGTTGAATCTCCGTCTGCATGGCACATCTGATGCCTCCAGTGCTGCGTGGATCTTGGTGGAAATTGGTCGGTGCTGTGATTTTGGGATAGGTGAGAGCACATACTTCTTGGCAACGTTGGCGATCTCATTGTTCATGGTCAGGGTTGTAACCTCGCTTCCATCTGGCGCTGCTAAAGGATTTGGGGAGCTTTGAGTCATGGATTAGAGCTAGGTTGCCTGTTTGTGCCCATTCCTCGACCAGATCCCCGTCTCTGTCACATTCAGGGTTGCCCCAAAGGGTGCTGTTAGAGTTGGAATCACCAATGATGACACGGTGTTTTCTCACCCAGTGTATCGGGGGTTCAGTCCACTGGAATTTACTAGCAGGGGGCTTGTAAATGGATACGACGTAGATGTTTTGGAGGAAGATTGTGATGAGCTCGATGTTGTTCTCATTTACTGAGGTGTGGGTTGCGTCAATCTTCAGGGTCAGTCGGATAAATACGGCTGACCCATACTTCTCAAGTCGCATCTCAGCAATCACTTTCATTCCGGGCAAGGCCGGTCGTCGGCTTGTGTTCTTGAGGTGTGTCTCTTGGAGGCACACAATGTCATAGTCCTTGATTGTCCAAGCGGGTCTGCCTTCACGTCTGTATATCCTTCATTATTAAAGGAGGCGACAGCCAGTGCCAGTTCTGAAAAGAACCCGTGTTTTTGACTCTGGTGTGAAGGCATGTTGATCGTATGTCGCGGATAGCGTTGATATAGCGTTGATTGTCGAGTTTCGCAGAAATTGGCCGACTGAGGGTTTGATCTCTCAGCGTTTCCCGGGATACGCCACAAGGAGGCTTTCTGCCTGCATCCAGCAAACAGTGCCGCTTCGCCTTTTGTGGGCGAATCAATGCAGCACAGAGCTTCTGAGAGATAACTCTCTGGCCATATTGCCGGCGCAAACACAGCTTAAAGAGTTATTGTGGGATCCCGTCAGAGTGCTCAAACTACGCATGCGCAGTAAGCATTGCATTACGCTAACAACAGGTCCCCAAATCTCAGACAGAGTGCTCAACGAAACTTTCGTAAGGGAGCGTAATAAAATAAAAATAAAAGAAAATAATAAGAAAAAAATAATAAGAATAAAAGTATATAGAACAAAATTAAGTAAGAAAAATAAGCCTCTAAGCTAAAGTGGTTACAAAGCCACTTCAGCCTACAGGGTTACAAAATTCAGACTTGCTGCAATTCTCCTATTTAGGTAACTCTCACCATTCAAAAGTGTTTACCAAAGGATTGTCACGATGTAAAGTAGCGACGATGTACGACATGGACTGACACTATTCTAGCAGGTTCACAATATCTGAATATTTCCAGTGGGGAGCATAAAGAACAGCTTGAAGGCTTTATTTCACTACAGCAATGTGAGACGATCACAACAAATGATTCTACTATAGTCTTTACTGCTGACAGGTTGTCTTTATAGTAGAACGCAGCTTTAGATAAGTTTCGTAACACATGATGACTGGATCAGGAGGGTATCCGGTTTTTGCGAACAGGTTCCTGATATCTTAGTTGTAAATGGTTGTAAATTACTGTGAAATGCGACTGTTGAATTTCTTGCAGCAGTCATGGAGCGATCTTTGTTCCCTCAACAGCAGAAAAAAATCGTAATCACCTTTCAACGTCTTCATTACATCGTCGACAATGCAGATGATTGTCTTGAAATTCATAGGTCCTTGTCATGCCTGGAAGATAAGAAGGAAGATTAAAATAATCAAATGTTCTTTCATGCACAATATCATATGAACAATCATAGTCTACTATCGTTTCTGTACATAGATGGTAATAGAAATAGTGTACATTCTTTAGTGAGAAGGATACTTTTCATTAATGCACCTTGCCCATCTGATCTTTTCTTAAAGCTTATGGTACTGATTTAGCTCTGTACATTTTCCTTCTGTGATTGACACTAACGTCTTTGTGCTTAGCGCTGGTAGCCCATAGCAACATAGTTAAATCACAGTAATTTTAAAGAAACTGTAAGCTGCTTTAAAATAGTGTTAAGTGCGATTAGGCCATACTAACACTTGGTTATATTTGTCATACAGTTTAACTCACTGACCTCAACTCTTGTTACGATCTAATGTACCTTAGTGTAAAGTGTAAATGCCTCCTGATGTGTTTAAATATATCTATTTTGTGTATGGCATGTACAGCGTCATACACACTTTGCCAAAAATGTTGCTGAACACTTCTTCTGTTTGAAATGTGCAAGGCAGTTGGCGTCCGAGTGGTGCCTATAACCGAAACACGAACAAGCTTCTTATAAATGATTCATTTTGTGCGACAGAATATCAGCCAAGAGAAAAGCAGATGTCAAATTAGATTGTTGATCATGTTTTATAATGGGACCTACGATCATGGCAAAGGCTAATGTATGCTGTTCAAAAAAAGACTAAAACGTAAATGATAGGTAGTTGGTCTGAACAAAATAGTCATATACTCTGATTACGTAAAGTTTGACGCCGATTCTTCATCTAAAATACCATTTTATCACTTAAAAAAAGGTAGGATTATTCAGAAAAAAACCCCAGAACAGTAGTACTTATAACTTTTAATTGGACTGTAAGATGACGTTTAAAAAGCGAAATTTAAACGTTTTTCGGATACATTTAGCGGACAAAAACTAATAGTGAGGTCAAAAATGGCCCTTGTTACTATTTTATAAAACTTCTTTACTTGTTGTCCTTATTAAATAAGATGAAAATAAACATTTTGTTTGATAAGGTTTAAAAAAAATATGCCAATTAGTAGAACGCATTTTGTTATCTTTTTCTATCAATCGTTTGTAATGTCGGTCTTCTACTACTCTTCAAATGGAGGTTCATCTTTAAGAATTTTGATTTTGTTACTGATGGTTTATTCTATACTTAAGAATTGCTATGCTTACAGAACATTTCTTTGCTAGATATCACAGAGAAAAGAAATCTCATCAGGATAACCGATAAGTAGAGATTACTGTGCTCTTCCTTTTTTGTCTGACTGTGTCAATCACCTACTCTGGAATTAATTACATCCTACACATTTGTAGTTAATTTTTACTCAAACTATTCGATCACTCATGTGTGCTTATGTAGTGGTTTCACTTTTTTAATCCTTATTCTGTGGCGCTTATCCACCTGGGTACTGGAAGTGTCACAGTAGAACTTATGGAACAATACTTTATCCACATTGTCATTCATTCAAAGTGTGTAGCCCAATCAGCTAGACCTTATTAAATTTCCAACTTTTATCTATTTTTGAAAGAAGGAGTACTTGTTATCCCTAACAGTCAACTTTAATTTTTATACGAGATTGAAAACCTAAATTAAATATTTTTAACTCTCATTGTGAAATAAGTGTGCAAGTCCTTAATAATAAATCACGTAAGCAAGGGTTTACAGTTGCAACTACCACTTACCTACTAAATATTGTCTTTGCCATCTTTCTGCTTATGGGTTAAAGATCCTGAATTATCATTTTTTTTATTAATTTTTGGCTTTTAAGGTAAGTGATATCACTGGCTGCTTTCTTAATGTCAATCTTTAACCAGTGGCTTAGGTAAAACTATGACATTTGTCGCATCATGGTTCGAATCAATTACTCAATTTTATATATTTTCGAGGGAATATAAATTTATGAAATTATTTAGCTAGTAAATATGGTGTAAAAGAGACACCGAAATGTCTAGTAAACTAAGATTAGTCTAGTTAATTCACAATTTGATGCATCAAGATTGGAATCAAAGCAGGAACAAAAGTACATTTGGTTAAAAGTGAACCTTGTGCACTTGCGCACTGAAAAAGTAAAGTACAAGATTAATACTTCTGCTGTTATTTTTGTAATTGTGCCTAAAAAGATTTTTTTCTTTTAGGGGATTTTATGTTCTGTGTTGATTCTTCAGTCATTTATGAATCAAAGTGTAAACGACTTCTCATTATTAACAAGAAAATAAACGGTGAGAGTCATCGTTATTTGGACTTCAAATTGATCCAAATCAAGACACTTCTAGAAAAACGAAAAAAAGTTTAAAATCCTTTTTCAAGTAAACAGTGCAATTAAAAGGTTTGTGAGGTCATTCTCAGAGAAACTTTGGTGAAGGAAAATCGACTCTTAAAACAAATCCACAGAAAAGAAAGTGTCAAAAAACTGTAGCATGCTTATAACAGTTGGCAGACCTAAGAATTAATTTCCATAAAATTGTGAGCTTTTACAGAGCCTAAAGAATTCCTTTTTTGTTATTGTGTTTTTGTACAGATGCACATCTTTCTCTGACAGCAGATAGTATGAAATTAAAAGCGATGAAACAGCCTTTTTATAAAAGGTAGTGGGCGAGTGGTGAAAATTACAGCTTATCGTACTATGTCCCAAAGATGGATGTACTCAGGTCGTTTTTTCTTTATAAGAGGCTGAAAACTGAATAAGTGGTTTTAGATTTCTTATACCACTGAAAAACGTAATATATATTTTTATTATATTTCAGTGCTTTAGTTGAGTTGTTTCTATATATAATTTCAAGTAAATGTCTGTATGTAATAATTTCCTCAAATTTGTTTAAACAAAGACCAATCTGCTTCTGTTGCTTTGTCTCATTGCCCTCTACGACTAATTTTTTCTTGTTTTTAGGTACGTCTTCACTTAAGCTTGCCTGTTATGAGTGTTACATGCATTTCTGCTTCCTTTTGTCTAAAACTATGCCTACCTTTGCCCAAGTATATTAATTTGTCTCCCGTTTTGGTTTTCATGGATGTTTACTTTTTCTGGAATTGTTTTTTCTACATTTTCTGTTCTGGAATGTAAGAAAGTAGCTTTAACAAAACGCAGTATGTGACTTGTTTCCTAGTGACTGCACAAAGTGTAAGTCTGTTTGAGGGATTTCCTTTCGATTCTGGTCTGTTGGCATCGTTTACAGACTAAAGGAAAACAGAATGAAAAAGAGAAAGAGCGAAAAAAGGGAGAGAGACATGGAGAGAGAGAGAGAGAGAGAGAGAGAGAGAGAGAGAGAGAGAGAGAGAGAGAGAGAGAGAGAGAGAGAGAGAGAGAGATAGAA
>RDPX01000236.1:1064884-1091588 GCA_003991215.1 Morbakka virulenta | reverse complement strand
AGAAAAAAAGGGAAAATGGAGAGAGAGAGAGAGAGAGAGAGAGAGAGAGAGAGAGAGAGAGAGAGAAGTACTTATTTTTTAATTAGAAATGAAATCATCAATTGTAGACTGACGAAAGGACCAAATACGAAAAGACAGCCAAAGAACACTCGTTAGTAGCTGAAAAATAGATATTTAACTGGCTAATATTCTCTTTCATAATATTTTACAACATAAAGGGGTATCTCAAAATATCAATAATTGTTGAATTCCACTTATGACAGCGATTCTCAGCTATTGTGCCACAATAATCCAATACGAGTTAGGGGATTAGACTTTCGTCCTATTAGAAAAGAAATAATATCAATGCCTACTGGGGTACTAACACAGTGTTAAGTGTACAAACCAGAACAAAACAAACTGAAAGCAGTTACGAAAAGCAACTTACTGGGAAGATGAAAGAAAAGAGAAACTTGGAAGAGCAGTAGTAGGATTTCTAGCTCAGAAACAATGAAGATTTTTGTCACAAACATCTTGGTATTTCCGATCATCTTGGTTTCCCTCGCTTGTGAAAACTAATAAGCCCATCCCATTTACAGGACATTATTTAGCAAGCCAACATCTCGGGAGTATTGCTTTATTACTCCCTTTTTTATTAATACTCTGTCTTTGAATTTACGGATTTGTTTCAATAGTTTACTCACCTTGTAACAATTGCAATATCAGAAGAACCATATTCCTCCTTTTCTTCCTGGTGCAATTGTTTGATATGCTACTTGTATTTTAACTTGAACAATTAAAATATATTTATTATAACAATAATAACAACAATAATAATGATACTAATAATAATGGTATATTAATATATCCTTTTTCAGACGTAAATGAATGTGCTACTCTAAACGGAGGCTGCAATCATATTTGCAATAATACGAGAGGATCATATCGATGTCACTGTAAACAAGGCTACAAGATGTCGTATGACCAGAAAACTTGCATAGGTACAGTAAAATTGTTTCTTTTTCACACCAAAAGATAGTGAAGAGTCTCCTCTGTGAATGTGTCTCATTCTATCTCAAAGAAGACAAAAGAAATGGTCATTTCCCCCCAAAAAGGATTTTATTACTTTAAATAAGTATCCAAGGTAAAACAACGACCACTGACGTAGATGTAAGAGAGAGATATTTGTCCCATTGTCAGGCTGGAGTGCCTGACGATGGGAGAAGTATCTCTCTCTTACATCTAAGTATCTCTCGAAACGTAGCTCGGGAAAAGCTTACCACTCATGACATGGTAAAGCTCTTACATCTATGGCCACTGACTTAAAAACCTGAAGAAAGAGTATGCAACATGCTCGTAAAAAAGTTATTTACTGAAATATTTGCAACTGTTGTAGTACTCAAGAGTAAAAGCTTGAAATGTTCAGATTAAGAGAAAAGATGCTTTTATGTTGAATCTATATATATGTATATATATATATATATATATATATATATATATATTCCTGGTGCCTATTTGATGTAAGAAGCTTTAAGATTTCATTTTTACGTACTCAAACAAAATTGTCAGAGAAAATGTTTCAGTGATCGAAACAAAAAGTACTAGATTGTGCAAATCATTATCTCAGTGTTGTGTCACCTTTTGCTGAAATTTATACTTGTTGCTTGGCATTCGTAATAAGGTGGGTTATCTGTCTGTTTTAACTGAACAGAAATTCTATTCCTCGAATATCTTTTTTTTTTCATGTCTAGAATTATGAAAAATTCATCTTTTGAATAATGAATATGAAAAGCAAAGAACGTATCTGAAGGGTATCAGGGTGTATGAATGACTTACTCAGTTACTTACCTCATAGTAAGATGTTGCTCATTTTTACGTTAATCCAGTGGAAAACATAGATATAGGAGCTTTATCATATCGTGAGTAGTTAGGTTTTTCTGAGCTACCTTTTCAGAAATACCTTTTCCACTGTCACACTCTGAGAAATGATCTGGTACAGCTGTTATATATCTACATAGTCTTGACTTACGGTTATGACAGAAATCACTCCTGAGAACAACTCCATATTACCAGGAATTAAACTATTTAAGGAAATGAGGTTAAGTTTCTTTTCTTTCATTATTGTTCTATCATTATTAGTTAAGTTTTACGATATTTATTTGTTTGATATAACTTAGACAGACGGGAGTCACTTAATCAGGATCCATATGTCTATACCTCATTGCATTGCTATTTCTCTCACTACCATTACTACTACTATGACTACTACTCTTTTTAGTAGTACTACTACTCCTATTATTACGATTACTGCTCTTCCTCCTGCTACTACTATTACTAACTGTTTTTTATTAACATGTTTTTTTAAAAACATGAAACTAGTAGTAACTGCTAAATTTGTCTAGTTATTTTGTATACTACACTGAATTTATAAACGCTCTGGAAACATTGAGCACTCTTAGTGAACATTGGTATACTTTTCTAATATTACTATATATATATATATATATATATATAATATAATATTTTTTGTTATGATTTTTTGTTTCTCATGTTATGTATTGTGTTTCTTTTTATTATATTCTGCTGTGTGTGACGTTTTTNTTGTAATAAATGATTAACTAGGAATTGACCTCACGTTGGGCTTTAATCAACAATAAAACAGCTCAGTGTACAAAATGGCAGCTAACAATACAAATGACCGCTGACAATAACAATAACAGGTTCGTAGTCCACAAGGAACCCGAAATCTTTTAAAATGTCCTATTAAATGTCAATTGAAGTGAAGATCGTCTATTGCGACACTACTACTAGTACTACCCCTACTATTACCCCTAATAATACCTCTACTACAGATTATCACCATTTTTACTGCTACTACTACTACTACCACTATTACAACAACTACTACTACAACTACTATTAGTACAACTACTAATATCACTCATCCTCATACTAATGCAACTACTTTATATATACTACTATTAATACTACTACATATTCTGCTACTACTAATACTACTACGACAAAACCTGCTTTTACTACTGAGTCTACTGCTACTACTGCTATTATGTCTAAGTAGCAGGAATATCAGTGATAGTAATAGAACTAATAGCAATAATAGTGGTAAGAGTAGCTGTTGAAGTATTAGCACTACTATTACTATTTTAGCGACTGTTATTACTATTTCCACTACTTCAAATAGTACTGTTGTTATTACTGAAACTATTAATATTACTAATACTACTACCACTACTACTACTACTACCACTACTACACTGAATTTATAAACGCTCTGGAAACATTGAGCACTCTTAGTGAACATTGGTATACTTTAATAATATTACTATATATATATATATATATATATAATATTTTTGTTATGATTTTTTGTTTCTCATGTTATGTATTGTGTTTCTTTTTATTATATTCTGCTGTTTTTGTTTTATGCTAGCTATTTGGATTCTTTTAATCATTACAACATTTACTTTGTACGTATATTTATTTTAATTTTTACCTCAAATAATATTCCTTTTTTAGATATTGATGAATGTAAACTCAAGAATCCCTGCGATCGCAAGAATGGAAAATGTTATAATACAATTGGCAGCTTCTATTGTCAATGTAAAATAGGGTTTTCTCTCATGAACGATAGTAAATCATGCCAAGGTAGGTAAAAGATTAAATCGTTGTTTATATTAAAGGATTTAAATTTATTAATTATTAGAAGAAGTGTCAGAATATGACTTTATGGGCTTTCTTAAAAGGATGGGGAAACCAATAATGTTGAGGATGAAATGACAGAGATCATGATCAAATTGAATACTTCCTACGATCAGCTTTTTATTACAGACTATCTGGAGAGGTGATTGAGCCTGCTTGACCTTGATGACTCCCACTATAAACAAAATCGATTCCTGTGGGATTTGAATATGGAAATGACTGTTCAGTATATGTAAAATAAAACTAGTGATTAAAGAAAAGATAAAACAAAAATGTAGCAGTTAAACCTGATCGAATTTCTAGGAATTTTATTTGCTATAAACACAGAATATTCTAATGTATTATGTTATAGGCCATGTAGATATATATTACATATAAAGATATATGATATATCTATATGATATATATTGCATATAGTATATACCATAAGCTATCAGGGAGCAAGCTAAGACTAGACAGAAAAAGAAACGTCCAAAGCAGCCTACAAAACAGCAAACAGAGAAATCAAGAAACACTGCAAGAGAAACAAGCAAGCACGGACTGAGAAAAAATGTACAGAGGCACAGGAAACAGCACAGAGAAACAATAGTCAAGCACTGTTCAAAGTTGTCAAAGAGATGACTAGAAAATAGAGCTCAAGGAATGTTCCCATCAAGGATAAACATGGACGCACCATGACAACAGAAGAAGAGCAACAAGACAGATGGGTTAAACACTTCCGGGAAGTACTCAATCAACCCGGACCACCAACCGAATACGACTGGGACAGCCTACTCGAACCACACGCTTTACCAATTGGCACCCATATCTAGAAAGGAGGGGGAAGCAATAGTGAAATCTATTTAGAACAACAAGGCCGCAGGAGTAGACAATATTAGTGGCGAACTGCAGCGCACCACATACAGAATATATTTTTCTCTTTAATAAAATATTTTAGGAAGAACAGGTCACGGAAGAATGGAGACGAGGCCTTATTGTCAAACTACCGAAGAAAGGTGACTTGAAAGATTGTAACAACTGGAGAGGCATTAGGTTACTATCAGTCCCAGGAAAAGTCTTCAGCCGAGTAATATTGAAAAAACAAAAATCATGCATATGGGCCCAAATCCACCTCAGCCTATTATCATTAACCATGTTGCTCTGGAAGAAGTAGGGAGTTTTCCATGTCTAGGAAGAGTAGTAATATCCACATACGACGGTGTACCAGACATAAAAGCCATTTAGATGAAGCCAAGGAGTAGTAAATATGGGGCACTATACGGCACATGCATATTTGATCCTTCATTTAACCATTTAAAAACCTTTCTCTTCAGGTGGTTTAACGATAGTTACCTAAGGGGAGACGGCCAGGTTTTCACCTCCTATCGTGCCCTTTCGAAACCTTTCATGCCCAATCATGCCCAATTATGCCCAATCGTGCCCTCTCGTGAACACTATCATCCTTGCGAGCGACATCTTCATCATCATTTTCATCATCTCTATCTTGTAGAATGTCTAACCAGCTTTTACTTAAATATCCATCCTAATGGCGGTCGTGCTTCCTAATTGGGTCGTGCCTCTTAATGGGGTTGTGGGATACAAAAGGGTTTCTAATATCCATACGGCAGCGTATCTTTATCATCCTGAATGACTCTCTTATCGTAGCCTAAAGTAAAATCTTTCTCTTGGTACCTGTTAACCAGTTGTTTTGTTTTTACATCTCGTGTGATCATTTGTTCCTTGACAGTTGTAATCCTATCTTCATTACCTTCGATAACATCATTCATACTTTCTTGGTTAATACATTGACTGTTTTCGTAATTGAGGGTAAAGCCTTTAACCTTGCAAACGCTCTTTCCGTTTCATGTTTTATATGCATAACTTTTAGGTCCTGTCCTACACCATACTCTAATGTGATGTCCATCTAATTCATTTGCTAGGTCGCCTAGACTGTCTCCAGTTTCAATTGTAGCACCACCAGGTCTTTTGACATACCAAGCAGAGTCAATATCATTCCATAACACTTGATCACCCAATTTATCCAAGACACCATAGAGCATCATTCTTGCATGACTTATCGTAAAACAAGCAATGAATATATTAGTGTCTTTACTGTTATGTACAAAGTCATCTTTCATGTTATAACTCATTTGGACCATTTCTTCGTTTACGAACTGTATGTTTAGATTGTCTACCTCCTCATCAAGCAAAATCTTGTAAAAACCTTTAGGTTCCGTAACATATTTAATTTGTTTCATGTTTTCACGCTGTCCAAACTTACCCCAAAGACTATTCAAACAGAGTTTTGCAATAGCTCTCATACTTGGATTATGTTTGATCTCACCCAACTCAATACTCAACCTTTCAAAGACGATATCCATAAATTCTTTTTCTGTCTTGTATGTGCAGTTTTGACCTACTTCAATAGGTGAGCTTTTTATCTTGATCTTCATGAATTTACGAACAAGCCCTTTGAACAAGTCTTCACTAGTTTGCTCAAAATTCCATACCTCATAGATTTGTTATACCTTGTATCCCTTGTCTATAGCTGTAAACAATTCGTTAGTGCACCAAGTTCTTGTAAAACTCCTTAATTCATCGCTATGTGTGCATTTTTGGATTTTAATTTTGAACACGCTCTACATAATGGAAATAGTAGTTTTTCAGCGTTTCCACACTTTGTTTTGACAAGTAGCACAGGATGATATAACTATTTTGGTGGAAGTATTTTGCATTTGATTAAACTGAACCAGTCTTTGTTTAATTTTCCAGGGTTGAATATTTTGGTAGGATGACCTGTTGGATACTTTTTGTAATATTGTACGGTTGGGTAGAGACTAACAAAATCAACATATCGTCCCTTTTCACCTTCTTTGAAATCATATTGCAATTTGGTAACATTTGTGCGTCCTCCAAAGAACGCATCTCTAGGGTTTAGAGGTGTAACAAATTCGTAAGGGTTGGTGGTTGACCATGTTTTAAATTCTTTATCTTTATCTAGCTCGCATTTGTAAATCTCATCAAGTTTGTATCCTTCATTTTGCATCTTTTTATTTTTCTCGAGAGTTTGCTTTTGCAATGTAGCCATCTCAATCTTGTTCTTCGGGTTGATCTTATCAGCTTTGTAGCATTTTGGACAACCATGCCAGAAACATCCTTAAACTCACAGATAGTGTTTGTTTCTTTACAGTAACCATCTACTTTTAAACCACCTACCATATGCTCTTCGCCATTTAAAGCATGTTGAATTTCGATACCATGAAATACTCTTTTGACTATACGTTTCACTGTTGGTTGTATCTTTATGAACAGCTATAAAACTAGCTGGCACATAATTTGATCTGTAGATGGTCATACATACGGAAGCAATGGTCACGTAATGCAGAGGGTCAATGTTTTCCAATTCGATAAAGTTTTCTCTGAATTTCATCATACTTCTTCTAAGAATATCTACATCAGATCTGCAATACTCCTTCTTAAAGTCAAAGGCATACCCTTCATCAGCTCTCGCTTGGTACCATTCTAAGAAAGCTCTTCGATTATAACTACTCATTTGATTATACCCATAACGTTTCTTACTAGGCATAGGTCCCACGTAGTCTTGATTACATGATTTATTGAAATAGTGAGGGAAGTAACCCTTTTTTAACTCTTTTAGACCAAATTTTTTAGGAAAGCTTGCAAGAGCACTAGCTACAAAGTCTATACTGTCGATAAAGCGAATGTCATATTGTTGTACGGTCATAGACATAATTTTTGTACCAGCGAAGATGCAATATGGTTTGATTCCGTTTTCAACACAATACTTTAGAATAAATTGAGCGTCGTAACCCTTTGAATTATGCGCTATGAAAGTATAGCCTTTTCTTTCTTCAGTGAAAACAAAGTTGCAAAAATCATCTATGGTATCAAAGATCCATTCTTCACCATTAAAATCCCACGCATGTGCGTAATTAACAATATGAGTACCTGTTTCTTGAGTAGCCTCAAAGTCGTTGAAAATGTACTTTTCTGTGTACGTTTTACAACTGTAGCACTTGTCTTTAGGATTAGTATCAGGGGTACATTTATTTTTATTGGTACATTTTCCACTTTTGCATTGTTTAGGCTTCATGTAGCACTTGTGGTTTTTCGTAACACAGTATTTCCGACAGTTTAAACATAATGAGTGCCCGCATTTATGCTTATAAGTTACAATTTTACCATATTTCATGATTACAATGTCTGTGCTATTTACATTACATTTTCAACATTTACGAACAGTTGTACACACGGTTTCCATTTTACCTTTCTTTACCCCAAGATTTCTAAAATGTTCATCGAAACACTCTTGACCAAAAAAGTTCCTATTATATTCCTTACAAGTAATGATATCTTTGGGGTCCTTTGAGCAATCTGACTGATACTTGAAGCAAGCAACACATTTACTTGGGCATTTATAACAATCTCTTTCTTTATAGGGTTTCTTACAATTATGGCAGTAGTAGTCTTTACAAAGGAATGCAGGCATGCTGGTTATGACATCAAAATGATTCTTGTTCTTGTAAAGGTAAATCTGCTGATCACCTTCTTCCGACGTATATATCAACTCATTGAACTGATCACCATCTACGATACTAATTTGGATACCTAAATGTTTTGCAAACTTTTCAACGTCTTCAAGTGTTGAACCAAAGTCGTTCACATTGACACCTACTTCTTCATGTAATTTCAAAGCTTCTTCTTTTTGTAGCTTTCTAGACTTGTTAAATCAATCTTGGAGTTCGGTTTTGGTCCACTTACCTTTATTGATGTTGGCCATTGCAGTCACGAAAGGGCTAGCCAAACAAGTTGTATCATCATTTTTAATGCTAATAATGCATCGTTTTGAAGGTAGATTTGTTTTGAGTGTTGTAAGCCTACCTGATCCTCTTGGAATTTTTTGTTGATTGGACTTCAGTTTTTATTTCGTCAAGAGGTACATCTTTATACTCTGCTTTGTCTGAAATATAAGCAACAATCATTTCCTCATCTTCACCAACATTCAGCAATCTTGTGCTAAAAGGTTTTGCCCAGAGGTCATGATCAATTATCATCCGAATTTTATCCCCTTTAACTAGACCGCGTTCTTTCTCAACCTTTAGTAGGATTTCCATGAAGATTTTCGGGACATCATCTGCTTGTATACCTTTGTCTGTATTCATCAAATCTAGTTTCAAACTTTCGTTGATAGACCTCACCAACCTTGGTAATTTCAAATCGGGTCTCTTTTTCATCCAGCTCTTTTCTGACAGAATCAGCAATAGTTGCTTTTTGCAGTTTGATTGTTTTTCCCTTTGTCAACTGAGAGAGGGTTTCATCAATGAGACTGGAAATCTTGTCTTTTACATTTTCAACCTTTTTAACCAAGGTTGATGCCTTATTTCTTATCCAACTGAAGGCCTTGCTCGTTTTTTCAGGAATGGCTTTTACTATCTGCTTACTGCTATGTATAAAATTAGATACAATATCTTTTCCCCTCTCTAAAATCGTAACTTGCTGGACTGGAGCATATCGTTTGGTTCTCGGAACAGGGATTGGAGCAGGAACAGGACGATTAGTTGGAATAGGCTGGTTAGTGCTAATCGCCCTCAGTGCAGAGGCAGACATACGAGCTGGTGAGCCCGCCAATAATTCTTCTAGCTCAGCTTTTCTGAGCTTTGAATAGCCTCGAAGGCCGCGCTCTTTTGCAAGAGCTTTCAATTGAACAACAGTCATACGATTCATTTCCATTTTATTACTGTTATATGATTCCTTTAGTCAAAATCAATTTTTTCATCTTGTAACCACTGAATGGTTACAAAATTTGTTCTTTTTGTTTTTGTCTATATTCACACATATATTTAATACAGTGCTCTTTGTTTCTAGCGAACCAAGCACTATGATAGTCATGTTGATATTTCGCGCAATATTCTTGCTTGTTCATCTTCCATTCCTTCCAGTTATCATACGCTTGCTTCTGAACCTCCTCATCAATAAAATAGCTTGGATCCTTATCGTTTTTTTCCCAACATCTTGGTTCACTGATATTTAGTCATTTTAGAACAATATTTTATTCCGCGAGAGCGAGCTATAGACACTAACCTAATTCGTTTCATTATCTCGTAATTCATTGTTTTTATTTATACAAAAGATTGCTTAAGTCACATCAATTTAATCAAAAACAATCCCTGAACCAACCTTTTTCAAACCCAAACCAGAAATCAAATTATTCAAACTACTTGGAGAGGGTGAAGGGGTCACTAAACTTTTTATCAAGTTAACTGCGTTTTGTTTTGCTGTAGGTTTTGTAATCTTCTTTTTGATTTTACCAGCAGCCTTGTCAACAACAGCCTTTGCTACCTTTCTACTCTGATCTACGATTGCCTTCTCACCTGATTTTACAGCTGATTCTATGACCTTGTTAACCAACTTGTTCGCGTGGGCTTTAGCAATGGCTTCAGGAGTCTTACTTGCAATCTTACTTGCTATTTTACCAACAATGTCAAAAATACCGTTTCCGCCATATACATATCCACGGTTAACTTTATGTTTCACAATCATTTTTTTAAGAAGCAGATATTTCTTTTATCCAAACAGACTGGTGTTCAATTGTTTATACTGTCAATAATACCCTTTCTTAAGAGTTCATCGGCGATTGCTACTATTTCATTTTGAGTTGTTCTATTTCCAGCTTGATACTCAGCAACCAATAACGTCAAGCGATTAACAAGTTCATTAGGGCTGGAGCTCAAATAAACAACACGACTACCTTTCTTTGGTTTCTTCAGTTCATCCCAAAATGGTTTCACTAACGACCACTTTTTGCCTTTGCTAGAATTTGGAGTTTTGCCTTGTGAATCATAATTCTGAAAGAGGGCATTAGCGTGATAACGAATTTGTTTATAATTTAACATATCATCATTATTGTAACCAACAGGCTCCTTTTTAGTCAATAGAGACCATAATCCCTTTGTTCCATAATATCGATGGTTTGGTGAGCATGCGAGAACGCTAGGGATTACTATGTCATCACCTTCAATTTCCACCGGTTTATTTCCAATCCAAAATCTATCATCTTCTTCATAGATGCCAAACACAGTATCAGACTCTTTCGTTTTACTTAGCGATTTTCGCAAATTATCAGCACCCACAGGTCCAATAACTTTCGACTTCGGTGTATTGGTCACATTATAGTCTTCGGGAGGGATCAGATCTGGTTGTAATATCCTGTTCATCCCAATCTCTTTATTCAGATTTTCCAGCTCACGTCTAATGGGTGCTAAATCCCTTCCAATTTCTTCAGCAGCCCTAATATTCTATTCAATGATAGGTTTAAAAAATCTCTGATGTTCTTCATTTTTAGCTAAATCACCCAATCTTTCATTTAGATTTTGTTGTTGAATATTCTTTATGCTCTTAAGGTATTCTTTCATAATCTCATCTCTTTTGGATGAATCTTTAATGTTAATAAATGACATGTTTTTCTACACATAAGATATTATGTTCAACGCCTAACACCCAACGCCCAACGCTCAACGCCCAACGCTAAAAAATCTGTAGTAAATGGCGTTTGACACGTTAAATTTGAGCGTTCGTAAAAGTGTGTTCATTCATTAGGTATGAAAAACATATTAAAGTTACTTCTATATCTACCTTCATATTTCCCACTTAATAAATCTATAGTAGCAAATCCGTGTTTCTCTTTCCAATATGTTTTACAAAAGTTCTTGAACTCATCCAAAGACATATCTGCTGATGCATGATCCTTATGGATATGATTGAGGTTTTTATCATCTTATGGAAACAGTACAATGAAGTTGGCGTTCTCTCTAACAGTCCTCCTTGGTAATAGAAAGTAATTTTGACTGATGTAGAAACTATCGCATGAACTGTGTCTACCTCTAGTATAATATGCCTCTGCTTTACTCTGCTTTTCCAAAATGCAGTCATCAAATATCATCAAGTTTTTATGTGTTTTATCTAACTCACTTGGGTCTGGTATGTCATTGCAGTCTGTAAAAAAAATTAGCTTTATTTTTAGAGAGCTCACCCACTTGCCTAGGGTTTTCATTAGACTTACCTACTTCCTCTATAGCCTCAATTACATCAACTTTGTTTTTATGAAAGAGGTCTTTATTCACAAAGACGTTGGTGATCTCTTCCTTTGACAAACCATTTTGTAATCCAGCTCTAAGTATCTTGTATTCTGGTTGAAACAAGCTTCGTCCAAAAACCAACAAACAGTTGTAATCTAACCATTTAGGTTGAAGAAGCAGATTGAGCAGTAGTGTCGTTCTTCCCGATCCTTATTTACAAATAATCAAACCTCGAATGCTCCTTGGAAACAGAGGTTCGTTATTTCTTNTTTCCAAAATGCAGTCATCAAATATCATCAAGTTTTTATGTGTTTTATCTAACTCACTTGGGTCTGGTATGTCATTGCAGTCTGTAAAAAAAATTAGCTTTATTTTTAGGAGCTCACCCACTTGCCTAGGGTTTTCATTAGACTTACCTACTTCCTCTATAGCCTCAATTACATCAACTTTGTTTTTATGAAAGAGGTCTTTATTCACAAAGACGTTGGTGATCTCTTCCTTTGACAAACCATTTTGTAATCCAGCTCTAAGTATCTTGTATTCTGGTTGAAACAAGCTTCGTCCAAAAACCAACAAACAGTTTTAATCTAACAATTTAGGTTGAAGAAGCAGATTAAGCAGTAGTGTCGTTTTTCCCGATCCTGATTTACTAATAATCAAACCTCGAATGCTCCTTGGAAACAGAGGATCGTTATTTTTTTTGACTGAATTTATAGGCCACGTATAACGCGAGTTTATCATTTTTATTAGATATATAAAAATGTATTGTCTCAGTTGTAAAAGGAAAACTGAAACTGAAAACGGTAACTGCTCTATATGCGAGAGTAAAAAAGTTACGTTTGGTGGTAAACTTGATATTCATACATTAATTGGTAAGTTACCAAAAGGTGGGTTCACACCTGGAAAATATAAATACTTGGGTCCATATAACCCATTGGATAATCAACTAGATTTTGATAAACAAACTGGAAAAATCACAAAGTTTCATGTTCTACCCTATAATAAAGTAGATGCTATAGCTGCTCAACACGATGTTGATTATGCCATGTGTAAGGATAAAGGAACTGAATGCAAAAAAATGCTGATGGCAAAATGGTAAAAAGTTTAGATGAAATGCCTTATAAAGATTTGCCCAAGTGGGGTATGTTTGCTAGATCTCTCTATGACGCAAAACAAAAACTTGGGATGGGTGTGAAATGGCATGGCGAATTAGCCGACGAGTTGCACAAACCTGTACGTAAACACTTCCCGAAACGTAGAGTCCTTGTATCTAAGATTGATGACACTCGGGCTGCAGATCTTGTGGAGATACAAAAGTTATTCAAGTACAATAATGGGTTCAGGTATTTACTAGCAGTGATTGATATATTTAGGAAGCACGGTTGGTTGATTCCTTTAAAAAATAAGTAGGTGTTGAAGTAGAAAAAGCTTTTGCAAAAATATTCTTAAAAAGGATTCCTGATAAAGTTTGGACTGATAAAGGTAAAGAATTTTACAACAAACATGTTAAGAATTTGCTAGAGAAGCATGACGTTGAATTGTACAGCACCAATAATGAAGAGAAATCACCTGTCGTCGAGAGATGGAACCGAACTATAAAGAACAAAATGTATAAATATTTCACTGCGAATCAAACGAGTAAGTACATTGATGTTTTACCTGATATGGTTGAAAAGTACAACAACACTAAACACAGGAGCATTGGAATGACACCTAATGATGCAAGTAACCCCAAAAATTCGACTAAAGTTTATCTTACTTTATACAAAAACCCACCGGAGAAAAATAAACCTAAATTCAAGGTTGGTGATTGTGTTAGAATTACTAAGAAGAAAAAGACATTTGAAAAAGGGTACACAACAAACTGGACAAAAGAGCTATTTGTCATAACAGAAGTTCAGAATACTACACCACCTACATACAAGATAGCAGACTTGAACGGTTATAAAGTTCAAGGTTCATTCTTCGAACAGGAGCTTCAGTTCTCAAAGCAAGATGTGTTTAGAATTGAAAAGATTATCAAACGCCAACAGAAAAATGGTAAGAAACAGATATACGTAAAGCGGCAAGGATATGGCCCAGAGTTTAACTCATGGATTGATTTTAGTGATGTTGTTTAAAGTATTTATTTTACATTGAAAAACGAACACATTTATTGTAAAAAACGAGAGGTTACGATAGTCTAACAAACTTTGATATATACGATATCGTCAACTTTTAAAGATATCCAACTTTTGAGGAGTTTTCATGAAAGATGCATTACCCAAAAAACCTAAAAAGACTGAGTGTGGTGTTATGAACTTTAATGATTCGAATCAACAAGGATCTCACTGGGTGTGTTGGTATAAACAAGGTTCAAACAGAATTTATTTTGATTCATTTGGATGCATAACACCTTTTGAGCTACAAAGATATCTAAAAACACTCTCCGAATATAAGAAGGAAACTTTATGCATCCAGATAAATACTGAGCAAGTTCAAGAGCAAGTTCAAGAACCGAATACAAAAATCTGTGGCCAACACTGCCTATAACAATAAATATGTTATATTAAAATGCCCAGCTTGTTTGGAGAAAATGTTAACAGAAATACAAAACGAGGACCACAGGGACTTCAAGGACCTCAAGGACCACCGGGTAACTCAGTCAAACGGGAACAGTTACTCGAGTGGCCACTCGCTCCAGGACAATCATATAACTTACAAACTGGTGAAGATTTACTAAATCCATTGGTCAATATGGAATTTGTTGCTGGATATAACTACGGTCAAATATAAAGCACAACAATTATACCTGCATCAGCAATAGATAAGGGTAAAGGAAATCCTACAATGATTCAGTTTCATATAGCAATTGGAAATGTAACAATGATTATTGAACTCGTAGGACCAGGTTTCAAGACTGTGAGAGTGTTTGAAACAAGGAGCAAAATTGAAATATGAACTAAACAAGATTTTTCTAACATCTCCAATGGGTCCAAAAGGGTTGGTTGGACCTCAAGGTGAAAGAAGGTTACAGGGACCAAAAGGCGATAAAGGAGACAAGGGGGATAAAGGAGACAAGGGGGATAAGGGTGACAAGGGCGATACAGGACCTCAAGGCAACCCTGGGGTTGTGATTATTCAGCAAGATGGAGGAATTCAATCAACGCCAACAAGTATCAGTTTAGCACCTATGAAATTGATATGGGAAGGTATAGTTCGCTTCAACCAGAAATATGAGTTAAAACATAGTATTGAGAAGTTTAGGTTTGTTCATGCTTCAGCTCTTAAAATTGGTGATAACGAAACTGTCCAAACAGAGTGTTGATGCCACAGGCCTTAAAGTTTGGGACACCTCCTACACTCAAAGAGAAAATCAGGTGGGATATCATTAATAATTCAAAGCTGACAGTGACCTTCCTTGGAGAATATCATAAAGAAATGATTGTCACATCAGCTAAAGAGCATAGTTGGCAGCTGTATACACTGTACGGGCAAGAATAAAATCTTGTGTAATAAAAAATGTTAGAAAAAGTTGATAAGTATCCAGAAGGTAATCTGTACCCAACGCTAGACGCAACATCTAGGTTTAGGGTACAACAAATTGTGCGATTAAACGACGAGCTTGTAAATGAAATTAACACTCGAAAAGCTCTCACTGAAAAATATCAATGAGCGGTAAATGTATTGGATGGTGTGGATAGTGGAGCGACAGTGACAGCAGTAATACGTGGTGGTGTCAGCACTGGTTTACTGGCTTCTGTAGTTGGTACTCCAGCTGTACCTATCACAATGGATGTTGCCTCTGCTTGTGCTATAACAAGTGGTACCATAAAGATTGCTATAAGAAAAGTTAGAATAAAAACTCAGAAACACGATCGGATTAAAGTATTGGCAGAAAGTAAACTAAATTCAATCGCTAGTTTAGTGAGTGCAGCCTTGAACGACGAAATGATATCACATGAAGAATTCCAGCTTGTTGTAAATGAAGTCAGAAAGTATCATGAGATGAAGCGTGAAATCCAATTAGATGAAAAAACAAAAAACGATTTGATTAATCGTGGAAAAGAGCAGGCAAGAAATTCGATTATAAAAAAACTTGGAACCTAAGAATCGTGTTTGAGAGAAGACGTGAAACACATTCTTTCCTACATGAACCGAGTTCTCCACCATTGTATGACTAAGAAAAAACATATAATCTATTACTCGACAAAAGTTATACATTAAAATAAAATCTCATGTAATAAAAAATGGCAACTAAACAAATAATAGATATCAAAGAGAAATTTGTTGAATACAAGAGCATAGAGTCCTTCCTGTATCATAAGTACGAACCTGAAACTGGTGTTGATATTAACCAGCGGGGTTAGATTTACACTCACATTAATCACCCTCACAAATTTTACTATCTAGCCAAAGCCTATCTTACCATAGAAGGGCAATTGCAAAACGTAGATGGTACTGCTCACACAGATGCAAACCTGATCGCATTACAACACAATGCCCTCCCTTATCTGTTTAACAACATTTCACTGTCGCTTGGAGGTAAACAAGTTGAGAGCTTAAACCATCCAGGTCACTCAAGTACGATATTTGGAATGTTGACTTATCCTGACGACTTTACAAGAGCAGGGGGAATTAACATGTGTTGGTTTAAAGACACCGATGCCCTCGCAAAAGATGACAATAATGGGATGAAAGCGCGTAAAAGTTACCTTATGGCAAGTAACCCTAAAGGAACGTTTTCATTCTCAGTCCCCTTATCACACGCTCTGGGTATTTGTGATGATTATGAAAAAGTTTTGTATGTGTTTGCGATGACATTAGTTCTTAACCGTCAGTCTGATAATGAAGTTATTTTCAGAGCTGGAGGAGTTGATGCAGGTAAAATTCATTTGACTAAATGTTCTCTTTACATGCCTATCGTAAAACCAAGTGATATGGAACGATTTGAGCTTATAAAAACGATTGAAAACAAATCAGTCTTAGATGTTGGGTTTAGAATGCGGGAATACAGTACGATACAGGTGGAGCAAGATACCCACTTTACTTGGAAACTGAGTAACAAGAGTTCTCCAGACCATCCAAGGTGGCTTATTCTAACATTTCAAAATAAAAGGAATAACCAGGAGACTAATAGTGCTATTTTTGATCATGTCAATTTAACAAATGCATATGTTGAATTAAATGATGTTAGATATCCAGCGATTGATTATCATCTCAATTTCAACAAAATGTAATATAGTCGAATGTTCAAAGAAGTTTCAGAATTTCGAAAAAAATATTATGGTATGGATAAACTGGTGTCAAATGGGTCCATAAATGCATCTCATTATAAAACCTTGTATCTACTATATGTGTTTGATGTTAGCCGCCAACCTGATGCTTTAAAATATGGGACAACTAATATAACAATTAAATGTCAGTTTAGTCAAAATGTACCAGCACAAATACGAGCTTATTGTCTCTGTATCAGTGACAGGGTGCTGAAATTTAAAAGTGATGGAACTCAAATGAGCGTTGTTTCATAAAATATCAGCTAATATAAAAAGCCAGGCTATACGTTTATCATTAGTGGGAGTGGAAGTAGAATTGACACAGAATTCAACCCACCTCTTGAATTGGATCAAAACAAAAAGTATGAAATATCTCTTGTTAATTTAGAGACTGCGTGGAGATTTTCAAATATCACATCAAAGAATAACGTACTTGTATTTAACGACGGAAAATCAAATCATCAGATAACTATTCCGAAAGGAGCCTGCGAGTTGAGTGCAATAAATACATATATCCAAAGTCAACAAGAAATTCTTGGTTTTGCTAAACCTTAAAATGTATTCTGACAATAACAAAGGAACATACTGTCGACTTTAAACCTGTAAACAGCATTGCCCTAGTTCTTAGATTCAACCATAAAAAATATACAGGGACTGTTGAAGGTGAAAATATTGTTAATATCTTAAGTATAAACACACTGCTAGTGCATAACAATATCATTGGGCATTCATACGTCAATGGTAGTTGTACTCGTTTTTCCCAAAAAGCGGTGTTGGTGAAAAAATTATCCAAGAACCTAGACAAAGGGTATATCTCCCAGTAACATTGAAAACCATAAGTAGTATGTCAACTTGGCTAACTGATCAAAATAATCACCCAATAGACTTGCAGGGTGAGAACTTAACCATTCGACTACATATCAAAGAGGGAAAATAAATATAATACTTCATATACAAAAATAACATGAGTTATATGAAATATAATGTAAACATCTCGAAAGCGCAAGAGGATAAGCTACGTAATGCAACTAAAACTAAAAAGGCTGTTCACCTCAGATTAAGCAAGAATGATTTGCATGGTGAACATATGCTTTTGTTAACCCAAGCCCAGATAAAGCAGATTGAAAAAGCAAAGGCACTAAACAAAGGCGTTACTTTGAATTTATCAGGAAAACAAATCAAGGCTAACCTCACAGTTGAAGGTGGGTTTCTTAGTTTGTTGGCTGGATTGGCATCAAGAGCACTACTTTTTTTTGCTAAAGCAATTCTACCTGGATTGGCTACGGGGTTGATATCCGGCGGAGTCGAAAAAGCAATAGCTGGTTCTGGATTAGAAAATAAGGATGGGTTTTTTGTGCAGAAAAATGGTGAATGTATTGAAGGCACGTACACAGGCGAAGGTCTATATTTAAATCCAAGCACATACTGAGCACAATATGGTGATGGTTTGTTTTTAAAAAGCGGTAACAATGTACATGAAGGAGGTTCAATCTTGAATCAAATACCAATTATTGGAGGACTTTTTAAATTATTGGGGGGTTAAAAAAATGAAGGAAAACAAACTTGTCCTTCGTGACCATTTGTACTGCTTCCTGGTCATTGCTTGTTTTGACAGGTAGTAAGTGCTTATTTTTTCAGTGTCTGCGTTGGCTTAACAATCTGTACAAGTAACTGGATTAAAATGGTTTGCTGGTTATTATTGACTTTTGGTATGCAAAGAATGCAGTTTTGAAAACGATTTAAGTAGTCTGTTGTTGTATGAAAAATGGAATGTAAACATGAATACAGGTATGAAGACGGCAACGAATGTGTTGAATTTTGCGAAGAATGTGGTGAAATTCTTGACAGGTCTCAAAATATATTTAACATTGATAGCCATGAAAATTATAATTCTGACAGACAAACACAACACTGCACACGCAAATATTTTTTTAAAAAGCTGAACGATCTTGACATCAAATTTGACTACGATCAGTCACGTTTAAGATGGATTTCGAAATACAAGAAGATGCTTTGATAAACGTTCTGTGGTAGGAAAGCCGTAAAATAGTTTAAATGCCTATTACAAAATTCACAAGTTGTTACAGCATCAGGGAATTGTAAACACTGAAATAAAATCGTTTAAGACAAATCGTATCAAAGATGAATATGATAGAATCATGAAACAAGTGTGGGATAAACTGAATTGGCCTTGGATTGATAAGTAATAGTAAGTAGTAGTAGACGCAGTTTTGAAAGTGAGGTAACGAAAACAATGTATTTATAAAAATGGATGACCATGTGCAAAATATCAGAGAAATTTACAAGGCTTTGCTTCGTGCTTCACAAAGACATGCTGATACAATAGATTATGACAACGAGTATGACGAAGAAAGGCTGCAGACAACCATCAATGAGATTGAAGGGCTCGGCGATAAATACCCATCGCTTCAAAGTCTTTCAGAATAATTAGTTGAGTTATGATAGTGGTCCTGCAAGACCGCGGTTGTCACGACAATATCTGACCCAAAAAACAAATTCAGGATATGCTGCAAGGATATATTGCTGAATATTGGAGTCAAGTGTGACGGTGCTTCATGACCGCGGATACAAGTACCATCAATGAAATTCAAGGGCTATGCAGAATAATTGACCTAAAGAAATTCATATAGATTGAAAAAACAAAACGTGATTTCACTACGCGATTGTGAGATATTAAGAGTCATTATCGATGATGATTCTACAAAAGTTCACGTCAGACTCAATTCTCAAAAGATTGTTGTGATCAGACAGCTTGAGAGAGAGCACGGTCATAAGTTTATATTTAACAATAATGAAATCATGACAAAAATCTTAGGTGATATCGTATACCTGCTAGAGCGACCTCAAATAGTTTAAGAGGTTAATTAAAAATGACTTAAAGAATCAGATTTCCGTAATAAAAAACAAAATGGAACTTCCAACAATCAAGTCGTTTGAAGTAAACAAGAAACAATCAAAACCAATCACTAAATGGAGAGAGTTACCAGAAAATGTAATTTATCATGTTAAATCTGTGTCGGAAATTAAAACCGATTCTTCTTACGGGTATGTGCTAATTATGTATGCAGAATTAGAGGATGGTGATGGAAATGAATATAAAACATGGCTTCCTACACGTCTTTGTATTGAGCTTAAAAATTATGGATGGAGAGAGAGAACGGCTTTTCTTACACCAAAGGGGTTGAAAAAAATCTGAGAAAAACCCTGATAGGCATAATTTTGATTATGATATTATATGGTTTGCTTGCTAATTTTGTTGGTAAAAAAAGAAGTATTTTAGATACCTAACCTTACTTGTGGTTAGACATCCATTACGAGTTACGCAAAACTAATGTTCCTGAAACTGGGGGCTTCCCAGGTAGGACACGAAAGGGCACGATTGGGCATGATTGGGCATGAAAGGTTTCAAAAGGGCACAATAGGACGTGAGAACCTGGCCGTCTCCCCTTAGGTAACTATCGTTAAACCACCTCAAGAGAAAAGTTTTTAAATGGTTAAATGAAGGATCAAATATGCATGTGCCGTATAGTGCCTGATGAAAATAATAAGGTTCGTTAATGGTTACGATACGAATGTGTGGTATAGCAAAATAAGGTTTGTTAATGGTTGAAATATGCATGTGCCGTATAGTTGTGCCCCATATTTACTAATTTAAGGCAACCTTTTTATGGATGGGGAAAATTTTGAAAACAAACACCATCTCCCTTTAGAACCATCCCCAACTGTTCTTGTCGACAATGGTTACCACTGCCATATGTGCATGCGAGACATGCAAGTCTACCAGGAAAATTGCAAAGAAATTAGATGTGTTTCACCAACGTAATCTGCGGCGTATATTAAGAGTAACATGGAGAGACCAGGTGACGAATGAGTAAATCCTTGTACGAACTAGCCAAAAAAGCTTACGCATAATAGTAGCCGAGAGGCGTTGAAAAATAGCAAGCCACATCGATCCCCTACCACAAGAGAGATTTACAAGAAATGCTCTCTGCTGGCATCCAACAACAGAACGAAGGAAAAAAGGTAGGTCGAAAACAACCTGGCAGTCTACATAAAAAGAGGACTTGAAATCGAGGACAATACTACCAAAAAAACAAGACCTTGAATCATGACCAAATCAGATGGCGCCGCCTTGCTTCCCGATGTCCACAGAATGCAAGGACCTAAGGTCTAAGCTAAGTATATACCATATATATTACCTATAATTAATTTATTTTTGCTGACACCTGACAGTAAGTATTATTAAAACAGAACTCTAGTAGCACCAATAAAGAACAAGAAATAATCGGAAGCCATTGTCTTTTGTTTCCTGTTTCATCGATTAAATCCAGATACAGTGAAAGGAAAAACGACAGAAATGTCAACAATATGTTTAGATACAGAGACAGGAAGACCAAGTAACTTATCCCCGTTGTGTTGAGCAACAGAGGGCCTGGCATATTACAAAATGAACAAATATTAGAACTTTAATGGATTACAAGTTGAACAAAGAAATTTTGTGCCTCCAAGGCCTATAATTGGAAAAAGTTGGGAAAATCAGAGCATTGTTCAGATTTCAAAAAACATATAAAAAATATTCAGTTTACTTCGTATTACATGATCTTTAAGCTAAAATAAAACTCAAAAAGCAACATGGGCCTGGTGCCTTTTTAAATCTCATACAAATGGAAAATAATAAAGAAAACCTAGAGCCAACTATTGTCTCTTCTACTCTAAGCAGAGTATAAAAGCATAAAACTGGCAGTGACAAATAGGTATGCCTCAAGACAAACAAATAAATTTAAAGGATTTTATTGTTTTTACTCTTTAATCATCAAAATGAAGTATTTGTGAAAGAACTTGAATATATTACAAGCAAAATTAGGTTAATTGCGTTTGTTTGATCGGAAGCGTTGATTGCAAATCAATCACTTAAAGAGGATTGGGTGAGTTAGGTCTGTCTTTCATTTAGGACCATTAAAGATAGTTCCTATTCAACTTTCACAATGTCGTCTTTTCAGAAGATAAGGATCTGTGAATGGTCTTCAATTATTTTGGATAGCCAGTCACAAAGAGTAACAGACTAGTTTATTCAATTCTCTGAATTTTTCTTAGGAAATCACGGACCTGAGAGGTTCTCCGATCCTTCCTTTTTTTCCCGTATAGAAAAGAATTAATTGTCTCGTGCTTTACCTTCCTTGCTACGTAGTCCAGTTCGGTGCCTGTAAAATAGCTTTTCATTGACACAAACATCATAATCATCATCTTGCGGCCTCAGTCGGGATTGAATTCACTACACCTTTCCAGTATACCCTATAGGTCATAGCTGGTGGAAGGTTTTCCTTGGTGATGGCCGTGTCCCTGCATATGATGTCTGGAAGGGTGAGCTTCCGAGACCGCTTGAGTGATGATGGGTGCCTCCATAAGAGAATTGACGACACATGTTCATCTGATGCAGGTGCACAGTGTGCAGCAAACTGGACGCGTCTCCTTTGGACTAAGGTTGAAATCCCAGGTAGGTCATCGTATATCATATCAAGAGTTGGATTTTTTATGATGAAAGATTTGATACTCTTCTGAGGAGAGGTGTATAGCATCCATCTAGGCGGCGGTGTTGTTTAGCGGAAAGAGTCTATGTTTCAGATCCACAGAGTAAAATGGATTCAGTTATTTCTCAAAACATTCTGGTTTTAATCTTACGGTTGAGTTGGGATTTCCAGATCTTATCCTTTTTGTTACATGTAGTCCATGCCATCCCCTTCCTGATATAAAAATCGTTTTCAGAGTTTATTTTGTGTGATCCTAAATACTAGTAGTCTTCAACACATTTGAGAATGTTATTTGAAGGAGTTTTAATTTTGATGTTGTTGCGACTGGTAATTGGCATACACTCTGTTTGGTTTCATTCAGACAGCCTTATACAGTTTGCTTCTGATTGAAGGGCAGATCGCAGTGCCTTGGTATTAATTAGATTCTCGGAAAAAAGTGCAATGTCGTCAGCAAAATCAGCATTGGTGATATGAAGAGCAGGATAGTGAGAGCTTCTTCTGGGCTGGTACATGAGTCCATTTTCTTTCATTGTATCCACGAAAATGAGGTGATCGATTACAATAATAAAGAGGAATGGTGCAAGTGTAACGCCTTGGAGAATACCTGCGAGAATGTCAAAAGGCTCTGTTTCACCATCCGGTGACAAGACAGTGGAGCGTGGGTTTGTATACAGGACTTTAATAGCTTCAATGATTTATGTTGGAATGCCATAAAGCCCTAAGGGTTCGAACATTGTCTCGCGGTTAACAGTGTCAAAAGCCTTGCTGAAGTCAACAAAAATGAGAGCTGGAGTTTTATCGCCAAAAGTGATTTCTTCAATTATTCCAAGTAATGTGAAAATTTGTCCAAGCGTAGAACGACCTGAGTGGAAACCATTTTGGTTTTTGCTTAGAAAAGGCCTTTTTTGGAGGAAGATGATTCAGGAGTAGTTTATTATATATTTTTGCAGCTACAGGAAGCATTGAAAAACCACGATAATTGGTTGGTAATATCAAATCACCCTTTTTGGGAACGGGTATGATTTGTGAACGTGACCAAATACTTGGGGAAAGATGATTGGCAAATGAAAAATTACATAAATGGAGAACCAATTGGTGAAAAATAGGGTATTTATACCAGATGGCCAGGATCTTGTCCGGACCAAGAGGTTTGTTTTTTGTATTCTTCAGAACAAAAATTAGTTCTACAACAATATACTCGTCTGTTGGAATGTCCAAAGAATTAAAAATTTCAACTTTTGAGAGGGATTTATTTTCAGGTAGAATTGTGGGATGTTCAAGAAAATTTTGAAATGAGAAAGCTAGTTTTCCAGTCCTTTTTCCCGGTCAGCAACTTTTGTTGTTGGTGATGGTTTTGACCCTTTCCCAGAAAGTTGGTTTTCCAGGCTGCAAAGTGTTGTTGATTGATATGAAGATTGGAAATATCATCTGTTTCCCTATTTATGAATGCCACTTCCGCCTCAAAATAAGCATTATCACGGGATTTAGTGGCAGCTGTTAACTTGTCTTTATTTCTTCGAGATGGATGAGAATGGTAAACAGATGAGATTTTCTTGAGATTTTCTCTAATTCTGTTACATAAGTATCTTCATGTAGCATATTTTTACGTTGGGCTTTTTGGGAAGTGTAGATTGAGCAACTTCCTCGTTAGTTTAATAACATTTTCAAAGATCGAGTCGATGTTATCAGAATCATGATGAAATAGCTCTTGGTATCGATTGAACACGCGCACCCTAAACTGAGAAGATTTATTTGTATCACGGGAGATTTTTTTCCAATTGATGGCTTTTATGGCATCAGCAGGTCACTTCTTCGAAACTCTCAAGCTTAGTTTCACCTTAGCAGAGACGATACTATGATCAGATCCGACAGAGGAGAAATATGAATTTACTAGAAAATCTTTTATGATGTTCTGCCAAAAAAATTGACAAAAAAGCGAAACTATAATGTTAAGTTGTAACTCCCAGTAATTTCAGTTGGATTGCTGAAATTCAAATTCACTCTTCGAAGACTGGAAGAAATTTCTTGGGTTAAAATGTAGCAGCTATGGGCATCATTTTCTGACTTACCCCTTTTAGAATATGATAAGATTATAAAACTGTTTTTGAAAAAAGAAAGTTTACTTTTGGGTCTGGGGAGCATATAACTAGTGAAAATGAAAATCTTTCCGACTGTGTTAGTAATAAGCCTTGTGATATTGGATTGTTCAGTTCTTGATTTTAACAAAACTGTGAATATTGGCTACTAGCTTCTCGTAACAATTACTCTACCATTTGTCCATTNTGGAAGAAATTTCTTGGGTTAAAATGTAGCAGCTATGGGCATCATTTTCTGACTTACCCCTTTTAGAATATGATAAGATTATAAAACTGTTTTTGAAAAAAGAAAGTTTACTTTTGGGTCTGGGGAGCATATAGCTAGTGAAAATGAAAATCTTTCCGACTGTGTTAGTAATAAGCCTTGTGATATTGGATTGTTCAGTTCTTGATTTTAACAAAACTGTGAATATTGGCTACTAGCTTCTCGTAACAATTACTCTACCATTTGTCCATTAAGAGGAATACCTGAGAGAATGAGAGAGAGAGAAGGAGAGAGAAGGAGAGAGAAGGAGAGAGAAACAGGATGGGTAGTGGAACGTTCAAGCACTGTTATCTATGCATTAATTAGTAGTAAGAGAGTAATTACTCTAGCGGCACAACAGCATAATGAGTACATTGCTTGTCTTTATCAACACCCTTATGAATACTATTACTATTTTCTCTTTACATGTGTATTGTTCTGCATACAATAAAAACTTCACCGTCGACTATATTGAGCTTGCTTTACTGTTTTGTTTTGATGCAAACTCTTTTTTCTAGACATTGATGAATGCAAGATGAAGTCAACTAATCTATGCAATCAAAAATGTCATAATACCTATGGCTCATATCTCTGTTCATGTCATAGTGGATTTAGACTTGGATCAAACAATGCTACTTGCGAAGGTGAGGTTAAATAGACACCATTGCTGTTTTCCTTGTTAGACGATAAAATTTTCTCGATGTTTTATTACAATTGCTGTTTTTCTTTCCATATCCTATTTTGTTATTTTTTGTGTTCTTTTAGTCTATTAGATTCCTCTTCCTGTAACATACAGTATATTTCTAGATATAAAAGGATTACTATGTCATGAGTCGTAACCTGTTTTACACGCACTACAGATACAGTCTGACGATGGAATAAGTATCCCTCAAAAAGTAGCGCAGTAAAAAGCTTGCAATTTATGACGTAATAAAGCTTTTATATCTATGACTTCCACTGAGTCTATAAAATCAAGAACTTTCAATATCAGTATCTCCTTACGTATAAATAAAATATTACATTTAACCAAAATTTCTTAATCTTGTGATAGTATCATTTAGAATGTTAAAGAAAATTGAACGGGACTATTTTATTTGCAAATTTTTCAGCTTGTGTAAAATTATAGATTTTAAATTATATTATATAAAGTGAGAGGTGCAAGTGGTAAAAAATTAATTGTTTTCTTAATTTGCTTATTACAAGATTTAGCATTACTGCCAAAAAAGAGGGAGTATACTCTTGGAATAAAAAGTTATTTTATTTAAAAGAACTGGTTAGTAAGAGGAGAAAGTTCCCTATTGAGGTAAACTGAAATTATTGATATCGAAATAAGAAATAATAAAAATTAAATAAATAATAACTATCAGGTCATAATGCTGTAGCTTACAATCCGAAGTTTAAGGATTTGCTCTGTTTCATGACACAGTTTTTACTTCTGGAAAATTCAGTTCACATAATTTAATATTGTTGTTGTATGTGTAATAAGCACAAGCATAGTAACACTACCACTCGAGAAAATAAGAATCAAAATGTGAACTAAATTGTTATTGAAGGACAAAGGCTTTTTCTTTTCTAGATATAGACGAATGTAAAGACGGAACACATAACTGCCACCATTATTGTCACAATACAATTGGCTCTTTCATTTGTAGCTGTAGAGAAGGACACAGTAAAAAAGCAAATGAAACATATTGCAAAGGTAAATGAATGTGGTTCATACGCCTATAGCTTGCACTAAGTTTTTTTTTGTTTAACACCAGCAAATTATATTGGCATTTCTTTCTAA
>RDPX01000236.1:1038346-1064824 GCA_003991215.1 Morbakka virulenta | reverse complement strand
AAGCATAGTAACACTACCACTCGAGAAAATAAGAATCAAAATGTGAACTAAATTGTTATTGAAGGACAAAGGCTTTTTCTTTTCTAGATATAGACGAATGTAAAGACGGAACACATAACTGCCACCATTATTGTCACAATACAATTGGCTCTTTCATTTGTAGCTGTAGAGAAGGACACAGTAAAAAAGCAAATGAAACATATTGCAAAGGTAAATGAATGTGGTTCATACGCCTATAGCTTGCACTAAGTTTTTTTTTGTTTAACACCAGCAAATTATATTGGCATTTTCTTCTAATAGTTTTAAAAACATATCGGTTTTTAGATTCTAAAATAAATGCCATTAAGTAAAGAGAATTATGAATAACATGCGAAACAGGAAAATAATTAGATATGTGAAGTAGTAGTATGTGACGGACAGTTGTAATAATACCTGGGACAATCACCATTGCCCAGAGAAACAATAGTTTGTAATGTTTATTCTTTACAGACTAAGACATTTAAGAGTTGGATTGTAAGAGTTTTAAAAAGACCTATGATAACAGTCCATTGGTGTATCTGGTTCTTAACAGAATGTGATGCAGCCATAGAAAAAAGCTTCCACGTTTTTCATCAGTGTTTACATTGTAATAAACGGTTATTTTTAATGCTGAAAGTCATTGTTAAGTTGTCTCAACTAGAGCGAAAGCTCGTTTTTTAATTCTACTACAGCTCATATTTTCAACCAAAACCTTGGCTCAAAACAATTTTTAATTTACAACAACGTTTTCAGTAATCGTAAATCCTTCATTTCCCAACTTCTTGAGAGTATTCAAGAGATTAAGTCTTCAAAAGACAAAGTAGAACAACTCGGATGATACCTTGCTAAAGATCTTCCTTATGATGACGCTAAGTTAATTCTTCAAAACTTTTAGCGCCACTGCCCTGTTGATACCAATGACCTCTGTGTAACACCTTCCTCTGTAGCTCCAGTCATATCCTCTTTTAATCCTTTACTTGCATCAGACTCTGTTAGTATCTCGGTGGCCTTTCTTCAGAAGGATTTTTCCGAGCTTTCTTTAATTACTTTCAAGACGCTTTGATAATTTTTTTTC
This sequence comes from Morbakka virulenta, assembly GCA_003991215.1. NCBI lineage: Eukaryota > Metazoa > Cnidaria > Cubozoa > Carybdeida > Carukiidae > Morbakka > Morbakka virulenta. The sequence continues at coordinate 1,063,731 of RDPX01000236.1, read as the reverse complement.
TCAACCTTGCTTTCCATCTAGCTGGAAATGTCCATCCATTGGTTGCGGTCTTCAATAAACTCAAAAGACTGAACCAATAATCAAAACTGTTGCCCAACCAGTTTGCTTCCAATCCGTAGCTAGGTGTTTAAACGACTGATAAAGAATCATATTGCCTTGTATTTCAAGTTACAACATTTCTTTTCCGATAAGCATAATCGTCTCCATAAGTCTTGATCAACAGCAGACCTCTTTATTATTTTCAATGAGCAATTAGTCAGTACTTCCGACCATCTACTAAATGCAAGGGTAATTGGCTTTGGTATTTCCAAGACGTTTGATTAAATGTGACATTCTGGCTTTTTCCCTAAATTGAGACGTTATGACATTTTTATAAACAACCTTTTTTCATGTTCTCAACCGTTTCTGGAATTCCCCTAGGCTTCATGTTGAGGCCTATTTTATTTTTTCTTTCGTCAGTTAACATTCCTGAGGCTGTTAAAAGTAACATATGTATCTTTTAAAATAAAATCTCACTTTACTGAATAAATAAGAGAAAATAGTTTTCTTGTTATCTGTCCAGAATGGATCCCTTACTTAAGCATGATCTTGAATAAGTTGTCGACTCACGTTTCAGTGACTTTTCAATTTCAGTGCTTTTCATGTTCCCAACAATGAATGTAGATTCTCTCAACAATGTATGCTTTTTTTCTTTCTCGTGATGCCATTCAATATACTATAAGACATTAGCCAGACCTTGCATAGAGTACGGTCGTCATATTTGAACTGGAACTTCTATTTGCTCTCTCAGCGCCCTCAATTGTGTTCACCATTGTATTAACAACATAAACACACCTTTCCCGTGTGCTTGACTCTATTTTCGTTCTCGCGGCCATCTATGGGATTTTTTAACAAGTTTTACTCTCTTATTCTTTACCTGAAAGTCTTCAAGCAGTCGATGATTCTTGCTAAACGTACTCCTCTGATAACTTTCTTGGAACTACATTTCAAAGAATCTTGATATTCGACAAACTTTCTCCCCGTATTTTTAAACATATGAAACTCCCATCTCTCGTCTTGCTTCTCCGATGAATTAAATCTTTCTTCTTTTAGCTCCTTAGATAACCACCATCATTTCAATTTTCTTTTTTCTTTTCCTGCATTAACTCCTAAGTGAATTATATGGTTGCTTTTCGCCTTCCCAGAAGAGAATAAGAAGAATATATGGTTATAGAATATAATATAGAATATATATATATATATATATATATATATGTTAATGGTAAAAGCTGATCGAGCGTCTGGTACTTTTCAATGTTAAGCTCTTCCAAATGTCGTCTAAAATGTGAACTATGACCTGGATCTCTTTGATGTTGATCTTTAGGTATGTAGAATAGTTTCATTCAATAATCATGGTAACACATGGAGACAGCGGGAAAAGGAAGTAATGAATTTTTACAGAGGAATAGAATTTCAACCGGAGATGGCGAGGGTTATACGTTCGGTATATTTTCTTTAAAATATCCATTTTTAGTGTAAATTTATCTTTTTTATTTCAGATCAAATGGTCTAGAACAACATGGTTTTGTAGGAATACACAAAACCTTAATTTTTTATTTTTCTCTCATTTGTAAACTTTAGGGCTTCCATGTCAGACAATAACAGCACCATATAAAGGGACAATGAAATGCTCTGGTTTTGTCACGGATGAATCGTGTCTGTTTGAATGTACCAGAGGCTATTATCTTCATGGAAAGAGTAACATCACTTGTCTTCTATCTTCAAAATGGTCTTATGGTCGTCCATCATGCTTGAGTAAGGCTATATTCCATTACAAAAAGTTTTAAAATTTGTTAATATGTATTTCGTTTCTATTCGATATTTTATTAACATTGGATATGATAATAGGAATTACCTGACTTGGAATATTGTATGTTAAATCTGTCACGTGAATGATACGATGTGTTTTTGTGTGACAGTCTTGCATAATTGTCAATTTTTTTTTTCATATGACTCAGCTATGTATGAAGAATCATACTTATACCCATATAAAATTGCCCAAGTTAAAACCAAAGTTAAGAGATTGGTGTCGAGAATTACAAAGTGTATCAGAATGAATCCTGTCAGCTGAATAAATAAAATGAGAAATTAATGGTATTAATATTATCTAGAAAAAGTAAAAGGTACAAGTTAAAGACAGCTTAAAATGGAATGTATCTAGTATGTATATATGTGTTTAAGTAGTATATATATATCTATATATATTAACAAATGCATATGAAATGTCATCAACAACAGTGCTCTACCACATTAAAACGTACAGCTGTAGATTGTGAAAGACATGAGACTCTGAGTACTGTAAAGTTAGAGTTTTTCTTACTCATACATCTGATTATATGTCTATATATATATATATATATATATGTCTGTGTTTGTGTTTGTGTGTATGTGTGAGAATTTGTGCGTTTTCGTTTGCCCGCAAGGGTATCATTTTGATAACTAATTCCTAGGTCTAATTTATTTGCCAATCCGATCTTGTTTTCTAACAAAATACCTCTCTTGCCTTTTCAGAAAAATCCTGTCCAGATGCCTTTCCTTTACAACATGGCGGGGTTTCTGTTCCCTGTGTACGTCAGTTTAACTCCACTTGTATTTTGCATTGCTTTAAAAATTACTTTATTGTTGGCTCAGATACAATAACATGTGATGTTGACGCAAGTGGCAACACTTACTGGAAAGGACAAAATTCGACATGTCAAGGTATGTATTATCAGAAAGTTGTTTTTGATACTAACGTCAAAACCATAGGGTGTGCTACCTCGTGACCATAATCTAGTTTAGGCAAAGAATTACAAAGACCAGCTAACAAGGCTTGATAGAAGAAGATTCCACAGTGCTAGAATTAGAATCAGATTTGACTTGACGATAAACCATAGAAATTTATTTCAAGACGGCCACCCAAGTTTCAGCGCTTAAAGGAAAAAAAGGTACAGAACAGGGTAAGCAAATCATTGGAAAACATATTCTGGTTTAGAGCAGAAATGTCTCAAAATCGAATGCTTTTTATTTTGGAGTGCTTGCTTGCATTCTTTATTGTTGTTGTTTTTAATGCTTAAGAATCATAAAAGATATAATCCCACTAGGTATATGGAATTCCGAACATATGACAGAAAAAAAGGGAAAGGTTAAGCAAAGGTATAAGTTAACCTCAGAGTTAAGAATATTTAAATCATATGATGAAGGAAAGCACTCAGATCCCAAAGAGTTCTACATTCTTACAGTCTGAAGAGAAAAAGCTACAATCGTAGAAAGATTTATTTAAACGAGAGGCAACAACTGCATAAGGATGTAAACGTTTAGAGAAACGACTCAGAAGGAGTGTAACAAAACTGAGCTGGAATCAATCATTAAAGCTCAACCGCACACTTTCCATGCTAAGAACTATATAAAAGAAGATGACAATAGACGAATCGTCTTCTGTGGATGGAAAGAAGGTTGAGGAGTAGCAGCAAAATTTGGACCTATCAAGTTACAAACAAGCCTTTACAATACGTAGGAACAGAAGTCAAAACGTTCGATGTTTGTCCAAAGCCTTAGTATGGATTCTGCAACTATTTTAAATAACTAAGCAAAACTCAGAATAGAGAGGTCGACAGAAGAAAACTAAATAACAAGAAACAAGCTAAAGCACATGAAGGGCTTACCTTTACATTCAAGTTCATTTACTCTTACAGTTTGAAGACACTGTAGAGCATAGATAGCAAGACCATGAAGATGAGCTGTAGATTTAGGTCGAAATAAAGGTAAATAGCTATTAACATAAAGATTCCTAATACTAAGACTATTATTGAGGCTGGTCTCACAAAGTGCAAGAATATGAGTTGAGTCGGAACAAAGGAAAGCTTTCACGAAAGAAAAATTGAAATGAAGATCTCTAACATTGCTAAAAGCTAAGGAGAGAGTACTCTTTTGAAGATAACAGGTTATTCTGGGTTGGTGTAGAACCAGTACTACCACATCTCTAGTCTGCACTCTGGGATATGGAATCAGTCTAGAGGCAAAAGATTCTTTGCATCCTTTGCCCACTGAAGGTCTGTCGTGCACTTTGCGGAGTGGTGTTAAACAGACCGACAGCAGCCACTGTCTACCACACATTGCTCTCATACGTGTGGAATGGTGATGAGGTGACACTACTACCGGTATTTTATCGAGACACCATTTCTAGGAGGGTTCTCAATGAAAGCTAAGAAGGTTCACCCTTCCATGAGACAGACTTAACCTCGCCAGACACTAAACTGCTGTTTCGAAGTCCCGGAGTAAAAACGTTAGAGGTCGAAAATAAAAGTTATGAAGAATTAAAAATAAGAAGAATTTGAAATGTATTCTTTGAAAAATGTCAGCCATTTATCTATGTTTCAATGAGAACCTCACTGTGGTGTCATCTTGCTTAGTGAAGTAAACTTAATCAAAAATCAAACTGTTTGACTTGGAACATATTATAACGTCACAATTCAACAATATTATTGTCTTGATAAATTGCACAGTTCTGTGAAAAATTTCAAAAAAGGCATTTCTTTCCAAACATAACATAATATCCTGATAATTATCTGGTTTTCCTAAACCCTAGATCTAGAAAAGATAGAGAGAACATTACTTTAGATGCTTAACAGGAGGTATAAATACATTGCATTACTATCCCCTATAAATTGTTTTAAAGATTTAGTTACGATATGATGGTTTCATTATAATATTTTTATGTATAATATAACTCAGAAACTAATTGATGTTTTAAAGCTTATCATAGCAATCATTTTGTAGTTAAATCATTTCATGAAAGCAAATATACTTATTGTGTTAAAATATCACATGGTTTCCATTGTATCTATCCCTTACAAACATTGTACATTGCACACATTAACTGACAATTTGAAACTATATGCGCTTGACTATTGTCTTTTCTGTCAGCTGTAATATTACTTACTACAACAATGTCATTTGGTATTGTTAATGCGAATAATTATCCATGCAATGGACAGCTTTTAATATTCCGGTACTGAGTTTTGAACCATTTAGCATTTATATAATCAATATTTAAAAACTCTCTGCCAGCCTTTTTATATTTTTGTTTGTATCCATTTATTTTTTTGAGTGAAATACAGTTTTACTCAAAACTGTTTTAGGGACATAACATCCTGTTTAGAGTGTTCAAATATTTGTACCTTTTGTAGATTTATACTTAGACTTATATGTTACCACTTTTCAAATTTCATTATTAAAATATTCATTTTTTATCTTGGATTGTTACTAATTATTTAGTCTGTTTTGATACCATGAACTTTAATACAACTATTTTTTTAAAAATAATAGTTGTAAATAAATGTTATTGTTTCTTGTTGTTTATTATTTTTGTTTAATANGTTTCCATTGTATCTATCCCTTACAAACATTGTACATTGCACACATTAACTGACAATTTGAAACTATATGCGCTTGACTATTGTCTTTTCTGTCAGCTGTAATATTACTTACTACAACAATGTCATTTGGTATTGTTAATGCGAATAATTATCCATGCAATGGACAGCTTTTAATATTCCGGTACTGAGTTTTGAACCATTTAGCATTTATATAATCAATATTTAAAAACTCTCTGCCAGCCTTTTTATATTTTTGTTTGTATCCATTTATTTTTTTGAGTGAAATACAGTTTTACTCAAAACTGTTTTAGGGACATAACATCCTGTTTAGAGTGTTCAAATATTTGTACCTTTTGTAGATTTATACTTAGACTTAGATGTTACCACTTTTCAAATTTCATTATTAAAATATTCATTTTTTATCTTGGATTGTTACTAATTATTTAGTCTGTTTTGATACCATGAACTTTAATACAACTATTTTTTTAAAAATAATAGTTGTAAATAAATGTTATTGTTTCTTGTTGTTTATTATTTTTGTTTAATATATTTATGATGTCGTTAATAGACCTCATAAATATAGCTGTCAAGTTGCGGATTGTACCTGACCTAATGTTATATTTTTCTGATACATTGTGTAATTTAGTGTTATTGTTTTCATAAGGTTTCTAAAAATGTTGTTTAAATTGGTTAATGTCATTGCTAATTTCATGGCAATGATTATTTAGAATGAAAATAGATAATGAATTCTTCTTAATGTTTTTGTTTTTCTTCTCTGGTTCATGTTTAAACAGAAGACCATAAGGACCATATACCCAAAGGCCTAGTAGAAAAGTTTTTGGAAAAAGCTAGGGATTTATTAACTCATAGTCCTATATTTTCTTTATTGTAATTCATACCATGTGATTTACAATGTTTTATGGTTTTTGTATAAATTTATATTTTTTGTTGTTGGACTTGTCTTTAAATCTATTTACAAGTAGATTAAAGAAACAACTAGATGCCTTTTCATTTGCTAAAAATGTTTTTTACAAGTTGAAGTTCAAGTATTTGTTAAAGACACCGTACTCTTTTTTTGACATAAAAAGTTCTTTATCCAATAAATTAATATTTTCAATTGGCTGGTTAAAATTTGTTATTTAATTTAATTTTAATAAATGAAAATAATCTTTATTGATTTATTTGAAGTCTTCTGTTTATTCTTTTATTTTGAATACCTTTATTCATTTTTACTTTCTGAATACATGTTTTTTTCATAAGCATAAACATTTTTGAAAATAGACTGATGTATGCTTATAGAGAAAACTCAGACAGGCTTAAAATATGCTTAAATTCTGCTTATTTTCCAAAACAATTAGATACAAATTTTGTATGGTACTTGATTTAAAAACTGTCAAAATTAAGGTTGATTCAATAGAAAGAAACGTTTTGGATGTAACAAAAACTGTGACAGCTTCTTTTTCAAATAAAAAAACATAACATAAGTATAATGTGTATATATACTCTAACTTATAACTTTTCAAGAAATCCGTCAATGAAGTCAAATAGGTTTCCCTCTCCCTCTTCGTCTTCAGGGGAAAGGAATTCTATGTTGTCATCAATAACAAACGACTCGTCTTCTTCTTCTGATTCAGCTGAAGGGACATTGTCAACGTTGTTGTCCGCAGGTGTGGTTGATGCATCAATCACTGGTGGTGGAACGTGGTAGTTTTCGAGATCTTCAGGCTTAATTAATTTGTCATCAGGACCATCTGCGGAAATTAAACAACCTGTTGCAGTCCAGCAGCTTTTTCTTAATTTGTTGTACCACTCACCATTCAAGGCATTCCATGCTTCACCAGCCCAATGTGTGATCAATATATCCGTTTCTTTTGCGCTTTAGGGTTTTTCATTGCCAAACCATCTTTCGGCGTTACCTTCGATGTCCAACCACTTCCTATGTTCGATAGCAATCAGGGACTTTAAGCAAACAGCATATCCAGCGTCTACCAGCTGCCAAAGATAGGTCGCATCGGGTAAAACATACCACAGTAACCCATTTGCTCCAGACACGGCTACTTTAAAGTCATTTTGCATTTGACCTGTCATGTTATCGAGTAACAAAACAAATTTGAATAAGCCTTCCTGTTGCAAGAAAGGTGAAAGTGATCTTGTAAACCAGTCTATACAAACATACTGGTCTAACCAGGCATTGTCTTGCCAAAATTCATCGTCTTCAGTGTGCCAGGTAAGCTTTTCATCAGCTAAAATTCTTTTACCTTTACCACGGAAAATCACAGCAAGCCTTGGTTGCTTCCCCTCTGGTCTGAATGTAACTTGAAAAGTGCACTGACGTTTTTCCAATCCTGCACCAGGTTGTGCTATCCATGTATTGTGCGTCGATCCTTGTTTTGGTGCTACATACTCGTATGTGTGTTTCCCATGAACGACAAACAGAAGAGGTGATTGATGTACGTTTTACCTTTCGTGTGGTTTATATCATCCTCACTTTGTATCATTTGTTGGATCTTCTGTACCAGTTCGGATGCAATTTTCCCTAAAAGTTGCATGCCATTTCATCAATGTTGGAATTCTCTTCTTCTTGTGTTTTTTCTTGTTTCTTTGTTTTGACCGCATCCTGATTTTATGTTTTTGCAGGAACCGCATGACAACACGAGCTTTTATTTCAACTTTTGGATCGATCTCTGCCTGTAATTTACGTACTTTACTCCAAACCCAGGCAAAATTCACTAGGTGATCTTGGGACCTTGCTGACTGAAATTTGTCTCAAAGCTTATCATATAAATCGATACAGTAAGTCGCTTTTCTACATTTGCAAGAAAAGTTTACGGTGTGCCGATGCTGCGTTTTGCATAATAGATCGTTTGTTCTTCAACCGTCGAGAAATTTCGGATGTAATGATGTCCTATTTCTCTGCTACACTTTCGTGCAGCTGTCCGCTTTCGTAGTTGCATATTGCAGCTGCCTTATACACGGCTGTATACTGCTTTCTTTTTTTCCCTGAGTTCTTGCTCGCACCTAAACTTCTGTCACACTGTTCATCATTTAATCAACAACCTCCTTAACTTGAAACGATAAAAGTTCATCATAATCAGCTTTGTTATTTTTTGTCTGTGGAGCTTCATTGATAATATTACGCATGCTTTTAATATGGAATGCCAAACCTTGGCTGGTCTTGAACTGAGTAGCGCACGAATTACATTGAAACAAAACTTCCACTGCTTCCAAAGGCAATTTCACCTCCTGCTCGATTCCACGATGCACAATCTTTTTCTTGAATCCAAAAGCAGCTAATTTTGGCTGCTTTCGTTTGCCGACTCTCACTTTTGACATATTTTATTCTAACAACTGTATAGACATGAAATGCATCAGACAGTCAGAACTAACGTTCCTTATATATATATATATATATATATACTATGCACTGTCCGCATCCAAGCCTCAATTAGATTGCAACTTTTCTGCTCTTGCAGCTGCGAATACTTCTGTGCTAAACCGTTTCCACAAACTTCTATCTTAGGCAATATTTAACAGTTTTTGAAGGTCATTGGTTGATTTGAAGGATACAATATCATTAAATGTGAGAGTTTTGTTTGTAACAGCTCGACCAATGTCTTTATCAATCAGTAAAGGTAGTGTTATACGTGGTCTACCTGAAAATTTGGATTTGGTTGATTCTGCGAAATGCTGTACCATAGATTTTCTTGCAGGTGTGTCACTGTTGAGACGTAAAACATGTCCTAAGAGGCGCCATCTATGGTTCAGAATCTGTAGAGATAGATACTGTTCGTTAGTTATTTCGTACAAGTCCTTATTTTTCACAACGTTCGGATATTTGACATGTAAAACTTCACGTAACTGTCTTCTATGGAAACTGTCTAGGTTATCCTCGTCAGCTTTCGTTAAACCCCACGTTCCGCAATTGTACAGGAGCACAGATTTGACATAGGCATTATACAGTTTCAAACGTACTTCACGAGATATTTTGTGGTGACGGATCCATACCTTTGTAAGTTTTCTCATTGCTGCTGTTGCAAGTTGCTTTCTGTGAATGACATCTTCATTATCGCCTAGGAGAGACCCTAACTTTTTTGTGTGCCTCCAAAGTTCGTTCTCTTTATTATCTCTCTTTAGAATAGTGTGCTCTGTCTTTGTTTCATTTACTAGAAGGTTATCAGTGGCTAGAGAGTCTTTCACATTATTAATAATTTGTAATCTCCTTTGATTGGTGGTACTTATAAAATCTGCGTCATCAGCATAGATGCATTCTTCAGGATGTGTAGGTTCATACTGCTTTGCATAGGAGTGTTCATTTAGAGTTTCACAATTATTTATCTTGAATCTGAATTTACGTAGTGATGCTTCAAAATAGATTGTGAATAGACAGCCACTTAAACCATCTCCTTGAGGTGAACCTACATTTGTATTGAATGGTCGTGTCTCTACATTGGATGGGGCTTTTACTTCTATTGTTGTGTCGCTAAGTAGATATTGGATCATTCTGGTTTCATCCTCGTTAAGAAAAGTTTTGAGAATGTCTAACAATTCTTTCCTCTTAATTGTATCAAATGCTGCACTCATATCTATTCCTGTTATGAGAAATTCCTCTTTGTACTTTTGGATTCTTGAAATCAAGAAACGATGAGTCCAAACAATATCTGAGGTACTCCTGTTGGGTCTGTATGCAGCTTGAGAATGTGACAAAAATTCTTCTACTTTTGGTTGTATCCTATTTAGTATAATATTCGACATAACTTTTCTGATGATTGGTAGGAGAATGACTGCACGCAAATTTTTGATTGGTCCCTTCTCTTTCCCAATTTTTTGCAAGGCTGCCAGGATTCCTCTATTTGTTACAACTACTTCATGTTTTTCAAAGATATTGTTTATTACAAGAGTGATTAGTTCCATAAGAGATTCTGGACCATATTTAAGTAATTCTGCGGATATGTTGTCGAAACCAGGAGATCTATTGTTATTAAGTTTACTGATAGCTTTTTTAGTTTCTGCTAGAGTTACTGGTTGAGTGAGTGGTTTAGGGGGTTCATCAAAAGGTTCGACGTTAGTGAAATTAGGATCATTGAAATGTTTCTCAAAATGTGCAGTTATGGCATTGTACACTTCTTGGATGTTAGTGATATTTTTACCTTTTTCATCGTGAACAACAGGAGATTCTAATGGTTTTCTATCCATTTGTTGTAGGGCTTTGAACATTTTAGTGTTATCTTTGAATTTTTCAATGTTATCAGCTAGTACATCTAGTTCTGCAGTTTTTATTTCATTGAGACGATTCTCGATTTGATGAAGTATTATATTACGCTGGTTTTTCAGTTCACGAATTTTATTAATGTCATTCATTGCAGAGATCTGAAGGCGTATAGATTTTTGTTCCCTCGATAGTGCCTCTATCTCAGGATAGAAAGTCTTCGTTTTCAGTTCAGGAGGTTTATAACCAATTACTTCCTCTGCTACTTGTCTTATTTCGTTTGAAATAGTTTCCCAGGTTGGTTCTTCAATTTTGGATAATTTTTGTGAAAGTTTGCTACAGTAACTTTGTTGTTTCTCTGTCGAATTTACTAGTGATTCTGTGTTAAACTTTTTGGAGCCAATACATTTTTTCTGTTTATGCATTTTGTAAGGTTCGACTAACATTTTGCACACAACTAACTTGTGGTCACTGCTGGTTTCTGTTCCGGAGTAGCTACGAGCATTTACTAAAATGTTCTTTTTCGAAGATTGACAAATAATGTAGTCAATTTGGGTGTAAGTCTTTATCACTTTGTTAGTATTGGGGTTTGTCCTTATGTTTTCCCATGTTGTGATATGACATGCCTTGTGTTGGAAGGCAGAATTCGTGATGAACAATTCGTTTGCTAAGCAGAAATTAACTAAAAGTTGGCCACTATTGTTTCTAGTGCCTCTGGAATATTTTCCAAGACAAATGTCACTGTCGTTTACTTTCTTGCCAACACTAGCATTCCAGTCCCCTGCTAGTAAAATCATAAAAGAAGATTTGAGTTCGTCTAGAAGAGTATTTAAAGCTATGTATAATTGATCAATTTCTGTAACATTTTCGTCACTGTTTGTGGGTGCATATACATTTACAATTGAAATTATGTTTTTAAGATTGTCACATTTCTTGGGTTTAGTTTTCTTTTTATGAGTCCAGGATATTTTCAGTTTTGTTTCATCTTTCTGTTCGCATGTAAAGTTTGTTTTCTGTATGACTGTTTTCAGTGGCTCTTTTCGTGAAGGATTTCTTGGATCAACGCGAATTTGTAGAACACTGATCCTATCATTGACCCTCCAGTAACTATGAATGTTATCTTTCCATTTCTTATTCACTAGAAATCCATTGCCGTAGTGTTGTGATTTAGAGTTGAGGAGAATTAAGCGATTGTCTGATTGCCCTACTATGGTGTCTAGTCCTTGTTTTGTCTTGGTTTCTTGTACACATAAAACGTCGAGTTTATATTTAGTCAGATCTGTTGATAGTTGTTCACGTTTGTGTTGTTTGCTGAGTCCCGGTACATTAAACGTTCCAATATTAAAATTGAATTTCATACTGGGTAAATATTGGCAAAGATATGGGATGATGTTATTCGTAAATAAAGAAGTATTCTCAGCTGTAGACGATAAGCAGTGATGTTATTTGATGACCTAAGGATGGAGTTTCGTGGCTTACTCCGCCGCCATCTTTGTTTCTGAAAAGAATTGAACGTTCCTTTTGTTTTGTTTTCAAATTTTAACATTCAAAAAAAGTTTTCGAATGCGAATAGATTCGAATTCTTAATTCGATTTTCTAAGGCATTGTTTACACGTTTCATAGAATCTTTTCCTAGGTGTTATCACACTTTGTTGCCTTGGAACTAAAAAAGACACTTCAAAAGTAAAAACCAAGGCTGGGAAATATGCTTAGCTTATGCTTAAGAAAATGTCCTATCTGAGCCTGAATATGCTTATAAACGTTATGCTTGTAAAAAAACATGTATTCATATTTTTCCAATAAAATTTGTTAGCTTATACTTTTTGTTCATTAAAATAAATCTTTTAATTCGTAAAATATATCTAGAACCTCTTATGATCCTTGATGGCAACGTTTTTGCCTTCTGGTCTTTCATCATCGTCATCAAGTCTTTGAAATCATAATACATTTATTGTTTTTTTCCTTTGTTATTTTTGAACATGTTCAAAATCATGTGACTTTTTTTCTATTTGTCATCGATTGATTTTCACGATTTTTTCAATTCTTGCTGTTGTTTGATTATGTTATTTAAAATATATTGTAGAGAAAACAGTTTTTTTGAAAGTAGGACCATCTATTTTAATCTATCGAATCTGTTAAAATCTGGTTTATCTGTCATTGTTTTGCTTTAGGTGTTTTGGGCTTCTCAATCATTTATTTAGCTTTACTTTGCTTTGCTCTGCTTCAGTAACATTTCCATTGATTGTGATTTAGTTCGTCTATTAAGATCTTTATTTCATATAAATATATATATATATATATATATATATATAGTAATATTAGTAAAGTATACCAATGTTCACTAAGAGTGCTCAATGTTTCCAGAGCGTTTATAAATCCAGTATAGTATACAAAATAACTAGTAGTAACTGCTAAATTTGTCTAGTTATTTTGTATACTATACTGGATTTATATATATATATAATTAGATTCTGATATCATTTATACTATATATAGATAACAGTTATTTAAATACATTTATAAATGCGTTGAATTATGATAAATATTCAAAGGAGTCAGAAAACTGAATCCATTAACTTGTAAAAATTATTTATTGTAAAAATTTCTAGCATGCTTTTGTCTTTTTAAATGACAATGCTTACCTGTAAAAGTGAAATTTCAATTGTTATTAGATAACTTACAATACTATTCTTTAATGAGTATACATAATGCTTTGTTTCTTCTTCTTTGTTCATCAGTTAACGCTGTAGGTCTTCCACGTCACGTTTTCTTAACATTTTGATTATACATATATACTATACTATTATTTTATTTTTTAGCCTGCTATATTTGTGTTTAAATTATTTTTTCAGTTTCTTTGATAGCAATTTCAATCAATTTATGTGTAAATATTTAATTTATTATAATGTTATAGTCTTTTAAAGGGTTAATCCTAATTTGATTTTATTCAATTTTATGAGTTCAACAAAACTAATAATTTCAAGTTGATAACAATGTCTATTATTTATGTAATTAACAATCATAACCTACTAGTGTCTCAGAATAGTCTGAGAACAGTCCTGCTACTAGGATATCTGTGGCTTGTAGATAACATTCATTACATATAAATATCAATGTATTGTATTTTTGTTTATATTTCTACTCATATCGCAACTATTTCTTGTCCAATTCGATTTATTGATTTTAATATTTCTTCTATTTATACTATCTGTAGATAGCAATTCTCAATGTCATTTTATATTTTCTTTATCGATACCCAAGCATTAAAGTCATCACTATATCCTTTTCATTTAACCCGCCCTTTTATCTTCTTATGATCTCTACAAACTACTTTATCAATTCTAAATACCTCTTGTTTTGCCTTCAGCAATTCTGGTTCATAAAAACTTCCTTGTATTTCCTCTTCATGTTCTTCTTGTTATCGATAAGTGACTGCACAAGTGTATTGGATCTTATCTTTATAAATAATTCTTAACTCCAGTTTGTTGTATGCCCTTGTCAAAACCTTATATTTATACTTTGATATCATTACCTTATCACCTATTTTGAATTTAGGTTTTTGTTTAAATGGTTTGATATCACCATAGAGATTGAAGTAAACAATTCCTTCATTTTGTTTTCATTGATGTTTCTAGACGTGTCATTTTTAGTGAACTCTGTTTAGTGAAATTGTAATTTTTTAGGTCGCATATTAGGATATTGTGTTTTACCTTGGATAGTAAAATACTTCCACATTTTGGTATTCATTGGTCGGTTCCATCTTTCGACCACTGAGAAACTGTAGCATGTTATTTTGGATAAAGAACTTGCTAAGCAGATTGTTGAATTTACACTTCTGTATGGGAAAAGGGAACATGCGGACAGTAATTTTGATCCATCGAATAAAAAGTTTAGATTGTCTTTCGCAATTTTGCTTTTGTGTGGCTATTACAAACTACCAGAGAGATGGGTGAACTGGGAAACAAGATCAGACAGTTTTGTACAAGCCGTTTCAGATGGAACCTATTCTTGTAGAGTACAAGATCGGGGTTTTGGCTGGACAGTTTGGGTATGTAAATCAATTCAATCCATAACAAGGAGCTAAATCTGGGAAGGAGATATCTTCCAAGACCAGATGGGGACTTGGTAAAATGGTTGTTCTACGCCTAATGGAAAGACTTCCACCTAAAGTGATAATTAACTTTAGGTGGAAGTCTTCTTGGACAAGTATTTTTATGTCATTCAGAAATGAGATGCATGAAATCAGAGTAACAGGTGTTCTCAACAAGCATAAGATCCATACAAGCTTGATAATGGCTGATAAGGCGTTTTAGAACGACCCAAGATGCTGTGTTGATCAACGGAAGTCTTCAAATAAGGGAATTTGCAGCATTACTGGTATCGGGTAGAATGGCAACCGTGCTATTTACATAGGCTCCAATTCCCTTCCACCAAAACCAACTAAATTAGTTCGTTGCTGGAATAAAGTTGATCGGAAATACGTTTAAGTAATCCAGTTAAACCAATTTCATTGTTACAATCAGCGAATGGGATTTGGTGACACAATGGACCAAAACGTTACCAAATATCCTATTGGAATTAGAATGAAAAAGTGGTGGTGGATTCCTTTCGCGTGGATGCTTGACGTATCCTTCCAAAATGTTTGGATCCTGCACCGTATCAATCGTACAGATGAGGACCCCGATTATGTACTTTTGTCATTCAGAACAAAATTAGTGAATACAATTTTCCCTAACTATTGCAACGATAATGAGAGCAAATGCAGAATGGAGTGGGTATTTGTAAAAAATGGGTATGGTGATGTCAGATACGACGAAGAAAAGCATTTGTTTGTACCAGCAAAGGAGCAAAATCGATATAAAACGTCCCAGAAAAACGATAGGATATGTGTCAAATATAAAGTCAATCTTCCTAATGATTTTCTAAAGATTTTTCCTAAATATTAATGTTAGTAATTGTATATAATGTTGCAAATTTTGGATATATGATTAGGAAAAACCTTTCATTAGACAACTTATATCACTTTTCTCAATTTTCTTTGTTTTATTTTGTGATTCCAAGTAAAATATCTGAACTTTAAAGTTATTCGATTTTTGAAAAAAAAAGCAGAGTCCACTACAAATTCATGTAACAAAACATGATTAGAGGTAAACATTTGATTTCGGTCAAAATTATTCCGTATCAATACATATTCCCATTGACGTCCATGTTCCCGTTAAGGTAATATTTATGTATATAATTATAAAAAGATGTAAAATAAAAGATATGAGAAAAGGCAATGTTTTCTAGTCATTGTACTGTAAAAGCCAACTAAATAAAGAAGTTTGATGAAAAAGAAAAGTGGAATATTGGGTAGTAAAGGCTTATGTATAGTCATAAAAATGCTACTAATTGGAAGAGTGTCACCTTACCTCCAGATAAGTATCTCAAGGTAAGTATACCTCCAGAAAGCCTTTTAGGACAATTTTTAAAGCGTTGTCACTGACGAGAACGACACCACAGACTAGTTAAAGATAAAGACTGGGGTAAAACAGGGGTGCAACATGTCTGGTGTCCTGTTCCTTCTCGTCATTAACTGGATCATGAGAAGTACTGCGGGAAATGGAGATAATGGCATCAGGTGGAAGTTCACAACGAAGCTAGATTACCTTTACTATTCCGACGACATGGCACTGCTCTCATGAACAAAAGAGCAAATACAACGGAAGACTGACCGACTGGTGGAGAATAGAGAGGATAGGCCTTAAGGTAAACACTGAGAAATGCAAGGTCCTCAGAATAAACGCCAAAAATCATGACCACATCACAATTAATGGAAAACTAGTGGAAGAATTCGATAGGTTTGCATACATAGGAGCGTACGTCTCCAACGTCGGAAGTGGCATCTTTTGCAGCATTTGTCTGTCTCCAGAATATCTGGAAGTCTAGCAACATCAGCTATAACATCAAGCTGAGGCTGTTCAGAACTCTTATAACAATCGTCCTGATGTATGGCTGCCAAACATGGAAGATGGCCAAACGAGACGACAAGAAACTGGACATTTTCCAGACCAAATGCCTGAGGCGAATTCTGAGGATTCGGTGGCAGGAGCACACAACAAACGAAGGTATATTGGAGAGAGCCAGGAGGAAGAGCATGAGCCCGCGGAGCGAGAAGAAGGAGGTGGGAATATATCGGCCACATCCTGAGGAGAGATCCCAACGACGACAGTGTGACAGCCTTGACCTGAGCTCCTGAAGGGAGGAGAAAGCGTGGTAGGCCAAAAACCACCTGAACAAGTACTGTCGAGAAAGAGAGACAGACTGGTGGATGGAGATCCTAGAATGAGGCGAGCGCCACAGTCATCGACAGGGCAGCGTGGTGACAGAGTGTAGAGGCCTTATGTGTCACATAATACGAAGCATATTGGTAAGGTTTTATGCGACTAAAAGAATGAAACCCAATATGGAGGTAACGAAATGATGCTGGCAACTAATAGAATACAGACCTGGGTATAGTCAGAAAGACTTTGCTCAAACAACTACTTTAGACATGTTTAAAAAGCTCTATGGAGTGTTTACCTCAATCTTATCAGATAAGGTAGTAAAATTAGAGACTAGTTTGTTCTCTACATATTCTCTCACAAGAGCTCCAACTAGTAAATAATGTAAATTTGCTTTGGTCCTTCCAGAAATTAAGGTGTATGTTGATATTTGTGTTGATAGGGTTCTTCTTCGTAAATAAATCATCTAAATTATTTAATTATACATATTTTATGAAATAAATTTAATGTATTAGTATAAATGACTAAGGACATTGGTTATGGTTTAACTCCTAGTCAAGGACAAAATGAGAAATTAAATAAAGCTGGGGTTAGTAAAAATCTCATTACTTTGAGAATAGCAAATAACGAATTGTGTGTTTCCGACGAACTGCTTTAAGAAAAACACAAATTAAACGGATTCAAAGGGCTAAAAATACTACAAAAGGTATTGATCTTCGAATTTCAAAAACCTAGATCAACAATTTTGTTCAAAAAGGTGGAAACCTTTTAAATTCTTTTACAAGTTTGGGTACTAAATTACTCCCCACTGTAACAAAACAAGCTACTGAAGCTCTTCCTCCTATTAAAACCTGTACTTTGGAAATTTCTAGTTTTGGTATGCATAAGGTGCTAGGTCCTGGATGAAAAAATTGTTTCCTGATCCCACAAGATAATATTAATAAAGTGATTGAACATAAAAAATCTATTAAATAATAAACAAAGAGAGCAGATTGTGTCATCTCTCCAATCAAGTAGTGGATTAATGTTCAATTCAACTAAAAACAAGGGGTTTCTTAGCACTCTTTTGCTGGTAGTGGTGTTTGCTATTCAATGCACTATCTGGGAAAGACCTCAGAAACCTCCCGTACAATAGGATAGTAGGATATCAACAACCTCCTTATGTGGGTATGGGTGTAAAAGTTTAAAAAGGAGCTCAAAAAAGGTTAGAAGTGGACTCTTACTCGGAAAGAGCAGTCATCTGAACGACATACCGATACTTGGAGGGCTGGATATTGGCAACCTCCTCGTGGTCCAGCCTGCAAGTACCAATCTAACTTTGGGAAACTAATGCCAATACCTGAACAACCGAGACAAACTAGACAATCTAACGACATGTCAAAGATACATGAACCATCTGGTCCAGCTATCCTTCAATTAAATGTAGAAGGCCTTACACGACCAAAATGTGAAGTCATTCAAAAAATCGCCATGGACAATTCAATTTCCGTTATTCTACTGCAAGAAACACATGCCACCAATGACGACAAAATCAAGATATATGGCTTTTCTCTCATTGGTTCAATCAAACACTCTAAGCATGGTATTGCCACTCTTGTACGTAACGACCTTCCTTCTGTTGAAATTGGCCGCAGTAATGTTGATAGTGCAGTTGAATGGCTAACCATATCGATCAATGGAGAAATTACAATAACAAACTACTACAAACCACCTAATTCTCCGTTTGAACCACCACCCCATTATGATCACCCAGCAATATACTCCGGTGATTTCAACTGTCATCATACAACTTGGGGCTATTCTAGAAATAATCCGGATGGGGAT
Organism: Morbakka virulenta; assembly: GCA_003991215.1. NCBI lineage: Eukaryota > Metazoa > Cnidaria > Cubozoa > Carybdeida > Carukiidae > Morbakka > Morbakka virulenta. The sequence continues at coordinate 1,045,042 of RDPX01000236.1, read as the reverse complement.
GCTCTTTATAATTGGTCCAGCACATTCGATATTAAGTTGCTTTTCGATCATAATCAACCAAAGACGTTTCATTCTGGTGCATGGGACACTTACACGAATCCAGATATTACTTTCTTCACACATGATGTCAACAGCTCTCTGCCTCATCCTGTACACACTGTTTTGGGTAACTTTCCAAAATCTCAGCATCGACCTACAATCATCCATCACCCAGCCTTGATCGAATACACACCAACATCGTCACTACCTAGATGGAATTTCAACAAAGCCGACTGGGATAGATTTAAGAATGCAACTAGAAATATGTGTGACGATCTTCCATCTTTAGAATCTGATTTAAATTTGTGTTACACAGCATTCCAGAAGAAACTCTTGAAAATAGCTAAAGATACAATTCCAAGAGGTTTTCGAAAGAACTACATTCCTAAATGGGATACCAAATGCAATGAACTTGCTTTTCAGCATGAAAAAGCTCAGTCTCTTGAGGAAAAGTTGTCTTCAGCTAACCGTCTTATCGATCATCTTAATTCTAAACGGAAAGAACAATGGGCTGCCACTGTCGAGGGCATCAATATGAAACGATCCAGTCGAAAAGCATGGTCAACTATTAACAAACTCACTGGCCGAAAAAACGTCACCCCAAATCCCAGTTTGATTAGTCCAAATGCAATTGCTTCATGTCTTCTAAGCAATGGGAAGTACAAAAACCCTAATCGCCAATTTACAAGAGAAGTAAATCGACAATTGAAAGTAGAATGGAATTCCCCATCAGTAGATCAAAACCTTTGTGTTGAGTTTTCAGATGATGAAATAATATCTGTCATTAAATCACTGAAAGCCGGTAAAGCCCCAGGCACAGACAACCTACACCCTGAGTTCTTTCTTCACATCCATGAGAACTGCATTCAATGGCTACGATCTTTCTTCAATGTCTGTCTGCGTACAAACAAAGTACCCAAAATATGGAAACTTGCAAAAGTGGTTGCTGTGCTTAAACCCAAGAAACCACCAAATGCTGCTAGTAGTTACAGACCAGTAAGTCTGCTTTGTGTTCCCTCTAAGCTTTACGAAAGATTACTTTACAATCGTATACAACCAATCACTGAAACGATCTTACCCAAGGAACAAGCAGGTTTCCGGCCAGGTCGATCTTCCCAGGATCAAGTTGTATTACTTACAGAGGATATTGAATATGCTTTTGACAAGAAACTTAAGGCAGGAGTTGTATTTGTTGACCTTTCTGCAGCCTATGACACTGTGTGGCACCGTGGGCTTACACTGAAACTGTTGAGAACAATACCATCCAAAGAAATGGTTCGTGTCATTATGACCATGATATCACAGCGGCGATTTCATGTACATGTGGGTGCAAAGAAATCACGCTGCCGAACCCTAACTAATGGTGTACCACAAGGTTCAGTCATTGCTCCACTTCTTTTCAACCTGTACACACATGATATACCCACAACTATCAGTAAAAAATACATATATGCTGACGATATAGCCCTTAAGACTTGTCATAAGACGTTTGATGTAATTGAAAGAACATTATCACGAGATATGGATATCATCAGCAAATACTTCAAAAATTGGAGACTCAAACTGAATATCACCAAAACTGTTTCCAGTGTGTTTCATCTTGTTAATCGAAGAGCTGATTATGAACTCAATGTCTCAATATCTGGCATGAGGTTACCTTTTGAGAAAACTCCCAAGTACCTTGGTGTCACACTAGACCGTACTCTCTCATACAAACATCATTTGATTGAAGTCTCTTCTAAAGTTACCAAGCGATGTAACCTACTAAGGCGTATTGCTGGCTGTCGGTGGGGTGCTGATTTCTCGACTTTGAAATCATCTGCTTTAGCCTTGTGTTACTCTGCTGCGGAATATTGTTCTCCTGTTTGGAGCCAAAGCCATCACTGCAATAAAGTTGATGTTGCACTTAATGAATGCTTGAGACTAGTGAGTGGTTGTATAAAATCGACTTCAACTGATGTTCTTCCTATTCTTTGTGATATTGAGCCTGCCGACTTAAGAAGAGATAAAAATATATTGAATTTATATAATCGTGTGCTATCAGAGGAAAGGCACATTCTTGAAAAATTGGTTGAATATCCACTTACAAACAATAGGTTGAAGAGCAGAGTTCCACTTTCGAATCGCATGCACCTTTTAGCTTCCACCATAAACGATACAGCATCTGTCAAATCTTGGGCTGCTAATGTGTGGAAACAGCGATGGAGTAATACAGACAACCAGCTTTCCCAATTTATTCCTGAACCTACGGTGAAACTTACAGGACATGACCTGAAGCGTGAACAATGGGAACTCTTAAATCGATTACGATCTGGATATGGACGATATGCCGATTTCATGCATAGAATTGGTCTAAGGGACAATCCATTTTGTCGTTGTGGTGAAATTCAATCCCATCAACACGTATTGATTTGCCAACTGATAGGTATTCGAGGTGATATCAAAACTGTTGATGAGGACTTCCGTTTGTGGCTCAATGACAATGTCTTAGATATTTAGCATTTTTTTTGTTGATCATACGCATATATATATATATATACCGATACTTGGAGATATATTTTAAGACCTAAATTTGTAATAAGACCCTTAAGCAACTATAATCTAATAGCTTGGAGTAAATATCTTTAGCTTAGGAATTTTATCAATTTTCTTTCTGGGGATAAAAAGGTAAAAAAAGTTATTATATCATAATGCATATTAAACTACATGTCACTTTAACTTTTGACAGTTTTGGATTAAACTGTCCAATAAAAATTGTGCGATTGACTTACAAAATGAAAGTTAACTATATTTATAATAGCTTCCAATAAAAGTCGAATAATAGCTTTTTTTGTGGGTATAACTGCATTTTTGGATCAGTAAAATGTCACAAGGACAAACATGTTATGATACGATAGGACCGTTTTCACATACTGATACACAATACAGTGAACCATGTATCACTCAATACTTAAAAAATCTCTAATTCTGTTATGTAACGATGGTTATGTTTGACGGAAAACACACACCAAATGTTGCTGAAAATGTTAATTTCCAAAAATGTTAAAAGTCCTGTTGCTGGTCGAGATGCTCTTCATTTAGACTATCTAAACAAAAGTTATCTCGACAAGACGACAGGCGGTATTATTTGAGGTGGCATCAAGATGAACAATAATGATATTTTCTACCTCAAACATCAACCAAAATTTGATTCATCGGCATTATCTCTTAGATGTCTAAAATCACATTTATTAAATCAACTCTGTGTGAATCTATTCTGCGGGAGTATTACTAAAGATTTGATAGCTTAATATATAAACTAGACCGTGCTGGTTGTTCAGAAGTTACATATAATAGTAGTACAAGACAGGTATCAAAATTATATAATCAGACATGCTGAACAAACAAATTCAGCTAACCAACCAACAATATGTACTAAACCAAATAGAATTATTAATAGGTATTATCTCAATGTTAATAATAGTCAACGTATGATAAGCAATATTAATCTGAATATTTCCAGTAATAGCCAAATTTCAGTTCCAGTTATGGAATGGATTTTGTTATTTTATTCATAGTTTAAAAATTAAATTCATTTAACAGTACATAACGGACAAGAAACTGTCTTTCTGGTCACCTGGATGGAGGTTTTGATAAATTGATTACTTTTTCTCCTGGTCACCTTATTGTTGGTGGAGCAAGAAATTTTAATGATTAAACACCAATTGGAAATTTCTAAGCTTAAGCAAATTCTGGTAAATTAAATAAATGATGTTGCTTTTCTCTTCATTGGAATGTACAAGCAGGAGCAAACAAATGCAGTGTTTTGATGGAGTGGAAAAAAGTTTGGAAATTTTAGAGCAAGAACAACACAAGGATCAAATGAAATGACATTCGGCAAAATGTCATTTGATTTGAAAATTATTGGATCTATTGCTTATTTCTTACTTTATAAAAGTTAAGTTAATTGAGATCAAGATATTAAGCTGCGTCATCTTGTGCTTTGTGGGAACCGGTACAACATTGACCATGACAAAATTAAGTTCACTTAAATGTTATGAACATAATATAATATAATATAATTGGTCCTAAAAGTTTTTTAACGTATCTTGCAAATACATTTTATATCATAAAAGAATTGTACCCAACTATTTATGATCAAATATTAAAATCAACTGCTGGCGTATCACTCACTGGATAAATCAATAACAATTGAAGTAATATTAGCAAAGTATGACAGAGAAATAGGTTTCGTTGTACCTAGTCAAAGTTTTTGTACTGATGTTTTAGAAAGACTATTTGGAAGCATACAGTGTTGTCATTTGGATTGTGCATTCCACGATACTTATAGTAGATTTTACAGTAGGTATCAATAAAGCAAAGGCTAGTGTTGTGTTCCACCTGAACAATATACACATGAGTCTATTAAGTCATCATATCTTTTGGGTCTTATATCTGGTTTCATTAGGAGTATATTTATTAGAGGCCAATATTAAGCATTATTAATATAATCATATATTAATAGTGAACGTATAATAGAGAAGAGTTATTGTAGTGATCATATTCATACAGAGCTCACTTTTATTGTTAAAATCATGTTTGATTTTTTTGATAAGCGAATGATCGAGTAGGAAAATGGAAAGATAAATAGATTTATTTATGTGATAAATTCTCATTAATGATAATGGTATGATTGTGTGTACCGAATGCTGTTCTGTACATAGTTACAAAAATATTAATGAATATTTTAATTATTATAAAAATAGTTATAAGATTATTTAAATTAGTCAATATAAAAGAAAATATCACGAGATGAATAAAATACGTCCTGACAATAGGTGTAAAACCACTATTATTAGGAAAGAAGATTTTTTATGAAAAATATTAAATTTGATTAGTGATAAAATTAAATCAATTATTAAAATTTAATTGACAAAAGATTACAAAATTTACTTATGAAGTTTACTTGAAAAGTTTATAAGTACGTTTAAACATGCTTGAACTTATTTATGTCATGTAATTTGGATGGAACATAAATCATTCTATTAAGAAACAATTATCTTTGCAAAACCATAGCGTGACATCCTTTTTATTGTTTAAGTTGTAAGACATATATGAGAAAATCAAGGGAACCCTGTAATATAATAACACAATAAGTCTATCTCCTTTTATGAGATGATTTAACTAATAAGTGATTGCTATGACAAGCCCTTAACATTAAAAATTTTTTGAGATGTGTAATACAAAGGAAATAAATATAATAAACAATTATTGTAAAATTGTTTTACAAAGTTTATCATAAAATTCTACTACAAATTTTACTTATAAAAATGACTGATAACAATTGATAACCATTTTACAGATTTATAGCTAATATACTACCTAAAGTCTTCTTTTACAATAAACGAATCCTATATCCCCGTGATTGCTCCTAACAAGACATTCAAATATTTATCATGCCGAGGTTTCTATTGTCACAATAGAAATATAAAATGAGTCCATCATAACATAAGTAAATCTTTAAATCATTTATGTATAAAAAACACTTAAATATAATATTATGAATCTATCATTGATGTACATAGATCTTTAACCATTTTTATATAAAGATACCTAAATATAATATTATTATTAATCAAATGCAAAAGAATCATCTCATTTTGCTTTTAAGGGGGCAGATATGCACTGATTCTCTCTGTCTCAGAAAGCTCCTTTTAGTATTTGAATTTTATTGTAATCTAAACAAGAAACTCTAAAACCATTTATTATTCCGCACATTTGATCTTTAAAAACATTCATTAAAAGTAATTATCCCGGTCCCTTTCTCGATATACCATGGTAGGGTTTTATCCTCAGCTACTTAATACGGGTTTCTTTCCCAGTAATTTTAATTGTGAAAATTTGTTAGTCTTGTAATCAGTATTATTCTGTAGTTTGACAGCCAAAATAAAGAATTTTGAATTTCTTGAATTTGGATTTTAATATTTTGTCAGTTAATATAATGATATAATGTTTGTAATTTATTAACAAAGATCATTTCTCATTATTTTCTTAGCTGTAAAAGCCTGTAAGCCCAATCCTTGTTTACATGGTGGAAAATGCCAGGTTGTAGAGAAAGATAATTTTCAATGTGTATGCAAAAATACTGGATATAATGGAAAATACTGTGACAAAGGTATTGTTAACGTGGCCCTCTTTCCTCAACTTTTCGTTGGAAAATGGTCTAAAAAAGTGATCTTTTCTGCTTTCCCAGACATGTATTTACAAGTTCGACTGAGTATTGGTCAAGGAAGTGCATTAACAGAACCGAATACCCTTATTTTTACTAAATTTTACCATCACAGAGAACTAAAAGTTTTTCCTCTAACGCCAGGTAAAATTCAGATAGACTACAAGCTATTTGGAGAGGATTCTTCTTATTTTTCTTCTCTCGAAAGTAGCATTTTGTATGCAGAATCAAAAAATATTCCTCCTCAACCAATACATATTAATGAAAATTTCTACAAACAGTTTTGCTACTCACAAAACGCTGGTAAGTGCTCCAATGGTAAGTCTATCCAACTGCAATCGTCTTGCAAATGGCATGGTCTACAAGGTAACCACTTTATTTCGGTTGAAGGCGAGCAAGGGACATTTCCTGTTGCCATTGCTGGTGTGAAGGCAATGCATAACTCTGAT
>RDPX01000236.1:1020225-1036382 GCA_003991215.1 Morbakka virulenta | reverse complement strand
GCTGGTAAGTGCTCCAATGGTAAGTCTATCCAACTGCAATCGTCTTGCAAATGGCATGGTCTACAAGGTAACCACTTTATTTCGGTTGAAGGCGAGCAAGGGACATTTCCTGTTGCCATTGCTGGTGTGAAGGCAATGCATAACTCTGATATATACATTGCTTCACCAGAAAGTGAAACAATGCGCTTCCTCCAAAAGCAAAATGTTTCTGACTGTATTCTGGATGATAAATGTAATAGAACAGTTTCAGACATATATTCAATTAACTTTATTAAAAAGAATAGCATCTTTACTCGAGCATATCAAGATGCTTTTTCCAACAGAGCTCCTTTTTGGTTTAATATAGAACCAGATACCAAAAACAAAATCACATTTCAGCCTACTGATATTTACGCAACTGTTGGGTCAACAATGGCATTTTCAAACCTACTGCAAGGGTATTTAGAACCATTTGGTAATAATGACGTTTACGTGAAGCACTCGTCGGCAAAAAGTTCAACCATACAATTATTGTCAACAGTGAGAATCGTTGGGGGTACATTTCAATACCATTTGCTTGCAAGCGTATGTCGTAAATATCAGTTTGTCAACTTAGGATCAAACCAAGCACTGAACATAACTGATGATTTTATTGATGCAGGCTTCGATAGACTCAAAAGTCTTGTCATTACCGACATAGGATTTGGAACGTTTTTTCAAAAGTGCGTTGATGTGATTCAGTATCCCAAAAGGACAAGAATGTGTGTCTCAGCAAATGCCCTTTTCCTGGTTAGGGTAGTTTTCAAATTTGATTTGGGTAGTCTCTTGGAGTTAAATGGAAATTTTCATCTTCAATTTGATGGAATTGATGATGTGAGTATTTTAAATCATGTTTCCTTCAGGTTTTTTTTTCTAAAATGCGTAATTTTTTGGAAAGCATGTGTGTGTATATATATGTGTGTGCTTAAAAATGTATATTTTGATTTATAATTAGATCTGAAGTCACGTGTTTCGCCGTCTAGCTGCTTGTCAGGGTAGATTGAAATGTCTAAGTGTTTGCAATCCATGCAAAGACACGCATCAATTCCCATAAGGACAATTTTGTGGGGCATAGCTGGGCATGCCCACAATCAGAAGTCAGAGATTGTGTGATAGACCAGAGTTCTCTCTGTGTATTTTGGGAAAAATTTTATTTTGTGTTTGAACAAATTGATATTGGTTGTACATTTTTAGTCAGAAAATAGGCTATTCTATAATTTTGGCCCCAAATAAGACATACTTTTTTGCTTGCTTTAGTTTTGCGAAATGGAAGGTTTAATTCAACCTTAGACCTTCGTGTCGCTCGGTTTTGGTAAATTGGAAGGACATTTTCATCAGTAAACTATTTCACTTTACCTACACATATATGTTGATCTTTCCTGATCTGTGTAGGGGTCACTTTATAGCTTGAATTCTTTAGGTTCAAAATATGCTCTTTTTCATGTTTAGAAACAAACAAATGCATTTATTCTAAGCATATCCACTCTTTTTTCTGGGGTTGAATAAGAGCATTAAAAAGAAACCTAAGAATGAAGTCATCTAAAAATCTTTGTTTACTATATATAAATTTTAGTTTGCCATTTGTTTTTTCAGGCATTTAGGTTGCTATTGATTTTCTAGATAGATTGTCGTCTAAAACACATCCAAGATATATGATCATTGAGTGCTACTAAGTTCTATTTCACCCCTCCTGATTTAGAACTTATGGTTTTGCATTTTTTTCATCCTAAAAGAATGGATTTAATTTTTTCATCTTCAAAAAGGAATGCTTAGTTTATTTTTCTAAAACCATTCACACAAGGATTTGAAGTATTCATTCATGCTGATCTCTATATGCACAGTTTTTGTCTCTTAAGATTAAATGGGAATCGTCTGCATACAGAAGCAGGACATAGTTAACTGCCCATGGCATGTCACGCACGTGTAGGAGCAAAACAAGTGGACCATTGACACCTGAGAAAACCTTTACGACAAATTATCTGGCTTTGAATAATACTGACAATATGCTGACAAAAAAATTATCGGTTTTGGAAGTGAGATTCGAAACATAAAATTATAGTCATGATTTCCCAGACATAGCATTTTGTCTGGAAATATTTAATGGACGATTGTGTCAAAAGCTTATTGCAGACCAATCAGAATCATGCCTTTGAAAATGCCATTTTTAAATCTCTTTTAGATCTTATCAATTCAGCATGAAAAGGGTAAGCTCGGTTTCTGTCGAGTGGTATGCGCGAAACCCGAATTGGTATTTATGTAGTATTTTTTATCAAAGAATTTATGTACTTAAACATTATAATTTTGAAATCTGGAAGCAGTGAAATTAGTGGACAGTCATCTTTTGACGCTTTTTTTGAAAAGTGGTTTTATTTTCACTTATTTCAACCATCAGAAAATGTGGATTGAAGAATTGAGCGACTGCATAATATGGTAATTGGTTTTGCTAGAGCACCTGTATTATCTTTGAGGAACTTCATTACATCATTATCGAATTCCAATGCCTTTGAGAGGTTGATTTCATCCGAGTGATTTAATACATTCAAGACATTTTCAATAAAACTGGAAACTACAGCAAATGGTCCAGGGACGTTAAGGTTTTGGTAGCATTTCACACCTTTCTGGGGGTTTCGATTGACCATTTTATTTTTTTGACTAAAGTTAAAGCTAGATTTCAGTAAAATTTTACAAAAATTTTAGCATTTGTTTTATCATCAAAACACTCTTATTCACTCTTCCATAAATTGTTTGGTTTTCCTGTATTTTGATTTACTTTTCCGATGATAAATTATTTTTCTTTCTGCTTTATCACGTTTTAAACATGGTTACCTGCTTTCATGAAGTTTACGTTATCAGAATAGATTTTTGTTTTTTAACATTTTTCAGTAGTTTGTCACGAGTTCTTATCTTCTAAAAAACGTCCGGATCTATCCATTTCTGCAAACTATACCTAATTCGCATTGTTCTCAAAGAGGCTATTTCATTTATAATTTTGGTGACGAGTTCACCAAAATAGGAGTACACAGCATTTTTATTTTTAAATTTTATATAACTTGGAAACTTGATTTGACCAAGTTTATCAAGTAAAACGTGCTTTGTGTAATTCTTGAATGTGAGGATCGTCAAAAAAAATGGGTTCATGAACTTGGGTTCGGGCAGTCTTTCTGGTGCAATAAATCAGATGATGCTCGGACGGACCTAAACCGAAAACTCCATTTTGAAATATTTTATATGAAGCATTTGTGCCTATGTGGTCAAGTAGGAAGTTGTATTTATCAATGACACTAGTAGGGTATTTTAGTACTTGCTTTAATCCATGTAGACAGCAAATGCTATATCTTTTGATTCCATTGGATGTAACATTTTTATCGTTCAAATTCATGTATAGATCTCCAAGGATGTAAAGCTCTTGGCTGTCAAATTTATTTGCTTTTCAAATTGCTAGTATTCATTTTCCTAGAAAAGCAGTTGTTGTTGGAGGCCTGTAAAGAACTCCAACAACAATCGGGTTGGCTTTCGGTATCTAAAAATCAAAAATAAAATTCGTAATATCTGATAAAAAATTTTCTCTTTCAAACTCACATTGTTTGCACCACGTGTTACACAACATTAAATTGATAGACAAAAAATAGCAAGAAGAGATATTTTATCTTTAGAATACCAAAGGTGTGAAGGGAGCCTTAAAATCACTCCTCCGACTGATATTTTTGTTTGGTGAAACCAGCAAAATTTACTGGTAAAATACCAAAGACAATTGTATATTTTGAACTGGAATCTGCACCCATCCCTGTTCCACATTCTGAAGATCTAACCGTAACCGTACAAATGACTCAGAGGTTAAGAGATTGGACAGCGATTTTCCTAGTCGTGTCAGTCAAAATGAACTGAACGATTTGGTATCTAAATCTATCCAAACTGGGTGCAAAGTTATTAGCTTTGTGAGTCAGAGGAAAAAGGCAAACTCATGCTGATTTAAGAATTATTAACTACAGATTTTCTCAGCAATAATGGTGGTTTTGTGTACCGAAATGACATTGGTGTACTTCTTGTAGCTTTAGGTGTTACTGATTACTAAGCCAAGGATTGCCCGCTATTCTTAGACAGTTCCAAAAAATGCCGGAAGTTCATTCTTCTCCAGAACGGACATCAGTTTGAAGTAGTTCCTACAGGAAACTCGTTAAATCTAAAAAAGCATTACGAGAGAGTAAAGAAGGTAATTAGCCTACTCCGATATCATGAACATAATCGAATATTAGGTGTTATGTTGAAGATGGTAATTTCCTACTAGGTAAGCAGAGAGTCCTTGCTATTTATGCTAATGGAACAATAGAGACCGCAATCATCATTGGGTAAAACAAGACTGGCCTATTCGTCTACAGCTGGAAGTTGGTGTACAAAACGTCATACACCAAATCATGGTAGACCGTTTCAGTGTTATTCTTCCACCACTCCATATAAAATTTAATGAAACAATTTGTGAACGCCCTTGACAAAGAACAAGAATATTTCCAGTACATCAGACAGATTTTCCCTAGTGTGTCGTACAAGAAAGTGAAAGTTGGGCTAGTTGACGGACACCATATTCAGAAACTGATGAATGGCAGTGATTTTGAAGGAGCTATGAGCATTCATGAAAAGGCAGCATAGCTATCTTATGTATCTGTTGCTAGGCAGTTATTGGAAAATGGTGAAGCAATCAATTATAGGCGGTTGCTTGCCGACTTACTTGAGAACGTCCAAAAGCTTGGCTGAAACATGAGCATCAAATTACATTTCCTGTATGGTCCATTGTTATGTTATATGTTATTGCATAGTGTGTCAGTCCATATCCATTCTTCTTGTCTTTATCTTTTCGAGCCCACTACTTTCTGACAGGTTGACAAAATCTCTTTTACTTTCTGCCACCAATTCTCAATAATGATCTCTTCTTCAAACTGTTCTTGTAGCACGTGGTACTTATTGGTGAGAGACGGTCTGAATTCTTCTCTGGTCAAGAAAGTCTTTCAGTAGGCTGACGTTGTTGTTGTTGTCATAATTGTAAGCTACTGCAGGCAGATTGGAAAACCAGCCCGGTGAGATTGATCTGGCCCCATGAAACTGAAAACCATCCTCCCCTCACTACCAAACAAGTGAATATATAAAGCCTACATCCACCCTCCCTCCAGTGTGTATTTTTGACAAAGTGGGTAGTTTACACCGGGAATATCTCTCCCAATTACAGGGGCGTTGAAGACTCATATTTCCTGGTTGGTTTTTCTTTGCTGAGATAGAGCCAACAGTTTTTGTCCTACCACACGAGGTTTCCCAGGATTACTCCTGGGTGCCACCTATACACACTAGGAACGACAGCACTGAAAAGCATCAGCAACCACAAGCAAGGCAGATAGGTTTGGAAAGAAACCAAAAACAATTAACTTTCACTTACCACCAGAGGGCATAACTTCCAAATAGATTCTCCAAATCGACAACGAACCAGATTTAAAATCACATGAACCATGAGATCGATTTCTTTCATGGTACAAAAGAACAGCTTGGAAGCGGAGATGGTGGTCAGATACAACATCTGCGTCTCTTGCCATCCTTACGCCATAAAGGGACCTTCTAAATCTCTTGGCCCTACAGAGGTTATAGAGCTGGTTTACTGTCACTAGGTCAGGTGATACCCAAGTTACCTTATATGCTTTTCTGTGTGGGAATGTGGTGGCACCGTTGAACAGGTTTTTCATTGTATAATAGTCTGAAAATGTCTTCTCATTTTCGTTCACCTTCCCTAGTTCGTGCCTTCCCATGGCTTCCTCGTATCCGGTTCTGTTTTGTGCAATCTTGTCATTGAGGTCACCCATGACAGTGATGAGTCTTTTTCAAGGTACTTAGCCATGACTTTCTTCAGTCGGTCGTAAAATCTGTCTTTACCTCTTTCATCAGTATCTTCCCCAGTATATCACTGAACAATGTCCAATTCGATCATCTTTCTGGTCCTATGCTGTCAGAGCTTTCTATTTATGTCTTAAAAGGATAGATGCTACGCCTTCTACGTGAAGAGCATTGTCTTCTTCGTTAGTGGAATAAAGCAACGGCTCTCTTGTAAGGAGTCTCCTTTGTGCAGACTATATCAAATGCATCTCGCTTATTCCAAGAGGTTGGAGTTGTAGCCCTTTATTTCTGTTGTATTTGTGGTGTTTTTCTGGTTTTATATATGGCTATCATGGAGTCAACCATCTGGCTTCCGTTGACTCCAGGCTTTCACCACCCGTCATCATATCGTCTCTTGATAGGGTTCCTTCCTGTCCCAGGATAATAGTCTCTTGGTTTGTTGTGAAGGTTTTTTGTAACAAGCTGTGGAGTTACAAAGTAAAAATTCTCTTTCTTTCATACCCGGGCTTGGGACCAGCCATAGCGAAGTTCGTAAAGAACGCTTACCTTAACCTTAAACCCATCTACGCCAGGAAGCATATAAAGCTTGGATATCACCCCTCCACTTTTGCCGGTTCGCAAGCACACACTATCCTCTAGCCAGCGCTGTTCCGTTGCACCTCCGCCATTCTTCACTAGGTTGTCTTTGGACGGCCTTTCTTCCATAGTCCTTACGGTGCCCACTCGAGAGCCACAGCAGAGTCATCCCACCGGTCCTTTCTCAAAATATCGAGGATCTAGTTATATATTTCAGTCTTTTTTTACCTCTACTTTGATCCTCTCTGCTCCTGCTATAACTAGAAATCTCTTGTTGAAGTGTGCTACTACCATTGGATTTTCAACATCCTCCTTAGTTACTTGGTCTGGAAGACGTCTACTTTGTCTTCCTCTTTCTTGGTCAGTTTCTAAGTCTCGCATCCATATAGCCTTACTGAAAATACAACGTTTTTAAAAAAGGAGGCTGTTTTCTTTCTGTTGATATATCCGACTTGCCAGATGTTGGATAACCCTTTAAATTGTGCGTGGCTAAGACTTTTAACCTCTTACCCTTGCTCTTTCATCTACTGTTGTTTTTCCCATGATCCAGTCCATCACTAGGACAAAGAGGAATCTTGACATGCAGCAGCCCTGTTTAAATACCGTTGTCTGTGAAAAGCAGTCTGTTGTTTCACTTTTGTCAATAGCGGGGCACTGGAAGTTCTCGTAAAGGGTCTTGAATATCTAGATCAGTTTCATGGGAATTGTATAGATTCGAAAACCTATTGAAAGTCAGTAAAGTGTTTGTTCAGAGCAGCATTCCATTAGTTGACTTGTTCCAAAGTGTGCCTGAATATGAACATCTGGTCAATAGTTCCTCTGCCAATCTTAAAGCCCTCTTGTTCATTCCTCGGTAATGAATCTATTCCTGATTGTATCCTGTTGATCAGAATCCTACTGAGCTCTTTGCTGACTGTTGGCATCAATGTTACTCTCCTTTAGTTTCCACATTCCTAAAGATTGTCTTTCTTAGCTCTTTCGCAGATTAGTCATTTTATCTATTGTGTAAACACAGTTTTTTTTCCCAAATGATGTTAAAAATGTTTCACAATTTTGTGCTTTTTTCGTCTAGGTCTGCTTTCAGAAACTTTGCAGTAATTTTGTCTGTTCCAGGGGCTTTTCAATTCTTGAGGCCTTTCAGTGCATTTCTCTTCTCTTCCAAATTTGGTGCTTCCTTTGAAAGTCAAGCTCTACTCTTTCATTTGCTTCTTCTTGTGAGGGTTCTTCAGGTGCATCTTTGTCCTGCTCTTTCAAAAAACGGTCCTTCTTTCTTGCCAGCTTTTCTTCTTTGTTTTTCAACAGCTCTACATTCTTTTAAATCAATATTGGTGCTTGACTTGTACTTTGTCCTGTAAGCAGTTTCACTACGTTGTACAGTTTTTTGTTCTTCGTTTTCTTCAGCATTCTGTCGTCTCCATGCTTTTCTGGCTATGAATTGTCTCCTATCCTACCTCACTCTCCTCTTCAACCCACTTTCCTTCTTCTTGCATTCTGCCTTCATCCTGTTCCTAATCTTTTCTAAATAGCGACTCTTAATTTAGCTCTCTTAATAGCGAATCTTAATATTATTAATTCCTTTCCTCTCACCTAGCAATTTCTAGGGGTTGTGGCTGATTTATGGCTTATTTTTTCCTTTTCTGAATCTAAACATTACCCCTGCCACTTTAATGAATGTGCCCATCTCCAGCCTCATAATTTCTCAATAACTTCACTCTTAGTTTTCTTCTCCTATTGATTGCACCTTATTCCTTCATGTTACTTTCTCTTTGTTTCCTCATCCTTTAGTTGTTCCACTTTAAGTTTTTGCTTGCCCTTGTTTTTACTCCTGTGTGACCTAAGACGAAGCTTGATATTTTTGCTTACCAGGCAATGGTCGCTGTTTGCATCCACTCCTCTCTGTATCTGTTGGTCAAGTAATGACGACCTCCACTGGCCACTGACTATAAGATAGTCTATTTGATTCTTAACTCTCTCATCTGCTGAAACCCATGCTGCCTTATGGATATCTTTAGGGGAAAATAGTGTTCCTTTTATATCAAGCCAGTTGAACTGACGAAAATGGCGCAGCCTTTCTTCATTGTCATTTTGTACACTGGACCATATACACCCATTGTTCTCTCATAGCAGGTGCTATAGCTCCCAATCATGGCACTGAGATCCTCTATGACCATAATGATGTTTTTCTTAATACATCCATTCACTTTTTCCTGGACGCCCTGATAAACTGCTCTGGCTCAGTGCCTTTCTTCTCATTGTGTGGGGCATAGACTTGAACTACGTTCACTGTTCTGTATTAAAAGTTCAATCTTGCTTCTCCTGTTAATAGGAATCCACACAATGAGTGGTTTTCCCGCATGTCGGCTAACCATGATGGCAACACCAGTCTCGTGCAGTTCTCATCTTCATTTTAGATCAGTGCCTGTACTTTCGGAATCATTATCCTGCTCTCTCCTGTTCTTCTGCTTTGTTTTATCTCAAGGACGTCCAGATGATACCTGTCCATCACCCTTGTGATCTGTGCTTCTGTACTTCAATTGTACATCGCTTTCACTCATCTCATCTCACTCTCATCTCATCGGACGCTGAGCTTACAGAATACTGTACCTTAATTCAGCATCTTGTCATTATTATTATTATTGTTATCGTTATTTGCTTATTGTCTCAGTCCCAACGTTTTTCGGTTTCATTGTGATATTTGGCAAGATGGAGGACAGACAAGCTTAATGGTGTGGTCTGCCTGAAGTCAAAGCTATTAGACTACTAATATTTCAAATACAATTTATCAAATATTTTTACATGATAACTTCTCAGTACTAAATACTGCTATCAGTAGGGTCTTGTTAAAATAAAAAGTACAAAAATAATAAAAATAAAATACTTAAATTGTGTAAGGCAAAAAAATCAATAATTAAAAGCTACTATGAAGAACTAATTATAGAGGGACTACGCGTATGAGAAATTAAATCAAAGTCGACTCAAATTTGTGCCCAAATTAATAGACTCACAGATTGCAAAAAAAAAGTCAACTATACAAGAAAAAACAAGATAAAAATTTGGACTTGGAAGTGAGCACAGGAAATTAAGACTAATGTTAGAACATGATATAATTAAATTTGACACGATTCAGAGTCAGGATGTTTTAATAACGTGTAAAAATATCTTCGGGTGTCTTTAAAAGCTTCAAGACATCGTGCGTCTTCTTCAACTGTATAGGAGTAGAAGTTTGTGGCGCTATAAAAGATTTTATCCATATATAAAACAAACATCCTATATAAATATCCTTATTTAATTTTGAAAAAAACTATTAAAATTTATTTCTTTTATGACATCTACAGATTAATCATGAAAGATTTTGGTATAAATGTATAGGCAAAAGCCTTTCTATTAAATTCACAATGGATTTTTGGAATTGATATGATATTCGTGTGTTTCTGGTTGTTGTTGTAAACGTTTTGATGACGCTAAGTTTCCGAAAAGTTTTCTATCTAAGCATTTTTTTACCATCGCCAATGCATTTTGTTTGAAAATGTTCTCAATCGTGACTTGTTCATCTTGCATAACAATATCCCTCCTTCTTTTCAATGAATTGAGTTTAACGTGTAGTGTTTTTGTGATAACAAGGTGCAAATTACTGTAGTATGTCAACATTGGAAACACTGTGAAAATCTCCTTAGCTGCATAATCCGTTTGAAATTGTTTCATTTTTGTTAGAAGGTCCATTCGTTTTGTTGCTTTTTTATACTTTATTTTAAAGTCATCATTTAGCCTCAATGTTGGATCAACAATATTTCGCAGGTAGTTATACCTGTTAGTTGATTTTATCATGTCGCCGCGTTACTGCACTTCAATCACTTTTTCCTTCATTCTTTGGGCAGTTCCAAAGAGTATTGAGTTTTTCCTTCCTTTATGTTAACTATTAACTCGTTTACATAACAATAATTTGATACAGCTTTCATCTCTTCAATGAGTTTAAGGTTTGTGTTTATGTCTTTATGAACGAGGTAAATCATTGTGTCGCCTACATACGTGATGTTAGAATGACACAGACAGTCAGAGATTTTGTCAAAGAAAACTAAAACCTACATGGAACCTAATATTGATCCCTTCGGGAGGCCCGAGTTGACTGCTTCTTCGGTTGATCTTATACCGTCAATATCGATTATTTGTCCCCTATTCTTCTTTGTCGTGTCCTTGACTATCACAGGTGGCTTGACCAGTGCTTGCCGGTGTTAATTGCAGCTGGTGTTGGCTGATGTAATTTCCTCTGGTAGGGAGTTTGGGGCAGTTTGGCAGGCAGTAGGTGTTCCATTGTCTGTATTTGGCCGTAGATGTAGAGGTACAAGGTGGTGAAACCCCAGGTCTTTCGAGATGGCATGCATCTGCCTAGTCCTACACGTAGACGGCTTAGCGCTTTACATGTGGCCATGTCTCACTGCTACGAGGCGCTATGGTCTCCTTAAGCTCTATTCCTCTAAATTTTCAAATTAGTTCCTTGCCTCCCAAGTTCTCCCATCGTTCACGCCACATACTCTCTTGCTTTGCTGAATTAGACATGTAGGGCATATTAGGAGTCTCTGAGTCCAGGAAACTATTGCGTGATGGCAGGCGCTTTCTAGGCTGTTTGTGTTGAAACAGGGTATGTCTGTCGTTTGTCTCTTATCTTCAGCGCTGATCTATGCTCACAACACTGCTGTGGATGTCTGGTGGAGCAATTCTGGCCAGTAGATGGAACTGGTTTTCACGTATCCTGTAGTGATATGACACGCTTCGTTACGTGGTGCATGAGCAGACCGTGACTATGAAGTGCAAGCATACTCCCCAGCTGAGAAACTATTCGCCAGAACTGATGCCTTTACAATGCCGGTATCAGCGCCCCATTTAGAGCTTGCTAGATGATGGATCAAGTTATTTCTGGAGTGCACTTTTTCCTTTAGCTTGGTAATGTGATCCTTGAAGGTGAGTGCACGGTCTAGTATCACTCCGAGGTAGACAGTATGTTGTTCATGTTGTAGGTTTTGTCCATTCTACTTGATGTTAAGTTTTTGATCGGCAAAATGGCTTTTGGGCTAAAAAGAGCAGATCTGGGTCCCTCCAGGATTTGGCTTCAGGTGGTTTTCCCTGTAGTAGGCTGACATCTGTTTGAGAGCGGATTCGAGGGTTCTTTCCGTTGATGTTAAAGCATGTTGTTCTGTTGTCAGACACAAGGCATCCGCGTAGATGAACCTGTGACAGTGGGCAGGTTTGGGCTGATAGTTGGTAAAGATGTTGAAGAGTGTTGGTGTCAGGACGCTGCCTTGGGAAAGCCCATTTATCTGGAGGTAAAATTTGCTCTTTTAAGTGACACATAAAATCTACGGTTTTCTAGTCAGCTTTTATTATTCGGCAGAGTTGGGGACCTGTGTGAAGTCAAAAAATTTTTCCGAATTATTGCTCTATGTTGGATGGTGTCGTAAGCTGCTGTGAGGCCGACGAAGTCAGCTCTTGTGATTAGCCTTTCCTGGTATCCATCTTCGATGTGTTGACTGAAAGTGAGAAGTTGGTCAGTGCATGATCTCCCAGATCGGAAGCCAGCCTGGTCACTGATTAGCTTCTTCTCAACTAGGGGCCCAAGTCCGAGTAACAGAATCCGCCCAAACAGTTTATAGGTGACATGGAGTAAGGAGATGGGTCTGTAGCTTTTGCCGGGCTTCAGTGTGGCTACCACTTTGGATCAGTGTTGAGACAGTTGTTGTACATATTCAGCAGCCAGGTTTTTGCTCCTGCTTTAAGCTGCAGTAACATCTTTGTCAGAATATAATCAGAACCAGGAGCCTTTTCAGTTTTTACTTCTTGCATGGCACTATCTAGTTCTTCCAGGCTCACAGGTTTCGTTGTTAGTGACAAGTTTTCGATTGTTAGTAACACTGTAGCTTTGCTGTTTGGTTGTGATCAGTTTGACATATTCTGGTAATCTTGAGGTTTGTATTTTATCAATCCGGCGTGTGAGCTTGCAGAACATTGCTGACCCCTATTTCGGATGTCGAATTTCGGCAATAAGTTTCATTCCAGCAATAGCTGATCGGCTGGTGTCAGGTTTGAGGTGAGTTTCCTGCAGGCAGACAACATCATATGGTAGATATTTCTGGGCAAGGTCTCATCAGCCTTATCATTTGTGTATCCTTTAATGTTCAATGAGGCGACAATCAGGACCTATCCAAAAGAGGACCTGTGTTGATAACCCTGGGTTGATTGGCTCATATCGTAGAGATTTGTAGTTAGGTAGGGCTGTGATTTGCCAAAGTAGGTACAGAGTATTGGTCTAATCTTCAGTTCAGTCTGAACTATTTTATTTCATCACCGTCGAATCCAAATAAAGTTAGTTTTTGTATGAGTGTTGAATGGCTGATTTAATCGAATAGACGACTGAGGTCTAAAACACAGTATCTACCAATTTTCCTTTGTTTAAGATTTTACGAATTTCGTCACAAAGAAGCATGGCTGCCTGCTTGCTTGAACGTTTCTTTTTGTAACCATATTGAATTTTGGATAGTGGTCTATGATTGTCAAGATGTTCCAGAACCTGAGAATGTACAGCTTTCTCACAGATCTTTGAGAGAATGGGTAAGATCGATATTAGGCGGTAAATTTTCTGCTTGTTGGTAGGTCCAAATTTATATGCCAGAGTTACTCTAGCTTTTTTTGACAAAAATGTTTTTAGGGAACATTGGAGTGTGAAGTTTAAAAAGTTTGTTTACCCATTATCAACACTCAGGGGCATTTCCCAATATGCTACAACATATTGTCAAAAGCTCTGTGTGTCCGCATCACTATTTACATAATGAACGAAATTGCCTTTTAGCAAAGAGCCTTTCTGTGTTAAAGAGATAGACAAGAATTAATTTTCACCTTCAAAGCAACCATTGATGACTTTCGACATCTAAGCACTAAACTTACAATTGTCTTTATAAATTTTCATGACGCCTTTGGGAGTTTCAATCACAAATTCATTTTTGAAACCCTGGGAAACTTTAACATCGCTTTGAAAAACTGTTGCCTCATTTAAGATATTTACAGGCATTTATCTTTTCCAGTAATAGGTCGAACACAGCTAAGCAAGTCCTTCAACAGCTGTAAAGGTAACAAAACAAGGGATACGTTATGTGCATTAATTTTTATGATGGTCATAAGCAGAGTATGTAAAGAAATGGTAGCTACTGCTGTACGTAATTTGGCCATTCAAATAGAAAGAATGGTCAATACCATAACATACTTCTTCTTATATTGCATCATTTTAACAATGCAAAGTTTACCAAGGCACAGCTGGAAGAATTGGATAAGGCTCTAACACAAACAGTGAGAAATTTGTGAGGTTAATGGCATTTAACTATGTAGCTCATCATTTATCTACCACGCAAGTACGGAGGAATAGAAATTAAAAGTATGTCTGCTCTATACCGCACGACATGAATTGCTGTTCTTGTAAAAAATGTCAAATTACAAGAAAGATCCATGTATAGATATTGAGAATCAGTCTCTAAATTTTGACATCTTAAGGAGAGGGTGAGCATTGTAGCAGAATCATGTGACGTAAAGAGCCCTCCGGACTACGAAATTGTAGTTAATGAATATTTGAATAGTAAAACGAACTTTGGCTGCAAATTTAACGGGGCCTTATTTGTTGCGCTATGCAGGAAAACCAGATATATCTCCATATTTTTCAAAGATAGTAAGGAAGATGCAATCCTTGATTGAACGTTTTATGATGACACACAGTAAAAGGTAATTTGATTAGCCAAAAAGAATTGTCAATTCATGGCTGTCATTTCCATATGGGTACCATTCATTTGAAATCATCATGTTCCATTTTCTATAGTTGGAAAAGTGCTGATTCGTTGCTGAAATTCAGCATAAAGTCATGACTTAGTCTCCCCCTAACTAATTTCACGTTGCACATGTGGAATCGTGAACTTCATTCTTTATACACCTTTTGCTGAAATGATAGCTAAAGTATGGCGCATTTAATGAATGGTTGCCATGAATCTCGAAATTTTTACAGTCGTCGCCACAATCAAATCGCTGATAAAGTAGAAGAAGTTATTTTACAGAGTAATCGTCGTCTAAATATCTTCTCAAACAAGCTAATGGAGACAGTATTAACCAAATATCTAGAGAAACTGCTGCTGATTCAATATCGCAAACTCGATATTTTTGTAATTAATCATACATCTGTGTGTTATATTTTGTATTTTGATTATCCGTTTCGAGAGAAACTGGATGGAGCATTACAAAAATGTTTTCTGTCTATTACGAAGGCATAAATGGAACGTTGAATTAAAGGTTATATGGCTTTACTAGCTTGGTCAGATGGAGAAAGAAATTTAAAGAGAACTAAGATCTTTGTCATTTGACAAATTAGTTGCAAAACAGATGTTACAGTAGTTTTTTATATTAAATGTTATTATGGCAGATAATATTTGGAGGTACAGGGTGTGAAAATTATTCCCCTAATCTAAACACACATTTAACACAATTGAATTTTGAGGAGCTTAATCCTCCAATTTTCATTGTCTTTTCTAGGTAATGCACTTAAGTGTTGTTTATTCCTATGATACCCAAGCACTCTAAAATCCAGGAATGTGGCACCATGTCGAATACTTTCCTATAGTCAATTCATCCCATTGCCAAGTTCTTTTTCCTTATTCAAACCTCTCTGAGTATCATCATGTCTATATATATCTGTCCCTCAAAGCATGCAATAAAATATTTCTCTAAATATTTATGCATTATTGCAAAGTATTCTACCCAGAAACCTTGTACACCATCTGGTCCAGGTGCCTACCAACGTGGTACGTTTTTAAGTGTCTTCTTTGCTTCTTCTTCCGTGATATTCACTTCTGCTTGTCTTGGTCCAGTATTCATCCTCTTTTTAAAGTCCTCTAACCACTTTGCGTCCTAATTGAGTTTGATCTCTGTGCTCCGCATGTCTGACCAGAACCGCCTTGCTTTATCTCCATGCGGCACCTTATATTCGCCCTGCTCTCCTTCACCGTTCACTTCTTTAAAGAATCCACTTTCGTTGTCCTTCAATCGTCTATTCTGTTGGTATTGCTTGGTTCTTTGTTTAGATTTTGTAATCTTTTCGTTTATAAATTTAATCCTTTGTCTCAGCTTCTTTTTTACAAATTGCAATCCTTTGTGCTTGAACGTGTACTTTCTTTGCAATACATCTGAAACTGTCTTCTTAACTGCTTTCTTGTCAATTAAGCCATTTACTCGACCTAGATTTCTGTTCAAATCTTTAACTTTAAGTCTTCTTGTGGGTTAACAGGTGCTACACCTTGCCCAAGGTGACTTGGAAGTAGTTGTGGCAAAGGGTAACCTTATTCTCCCACGTCAAAACCCAGTTTTTGCAATTTAATGTCAATACACAGGACATAATTACTAATATTATTATCGTGTGGTTACACACCATTTATTGGTGGTTGGGTGAAAAACCCACATTCATTTAATATTATTATTATTATTATTATTATTATTATTATTTTTGACAACGCAACTTCATTTATTTATTTATTTCATTTATATTATTATTTTTGACAACGCAACTTCAAAATATCACAAGTTTTGGTCCGAAGTTCAAAGTAAGCTGCCCAAAAATATCTTCAGCTTTACCATTCGTTATTTGAATAACACCCTTCCAACTCGTAAAAATC
>RDPX01000236.1:1001378-1018021 GCA_003991215.1 Morbakka virulenta | reverse complement strand
ATATATATATATATATACTGATGCACTGAGTCCTTGAATATCAACTGATACTAGTTTTATTGATTTTGAGAGAATGCTGCTGCCAGAGACACTTGATTAAAATTGTTTCAGTTTTGTCGAGAGTAATTTGTGTTCGTATTAGAAATATATGCATTTTATGATGTGTCCAGAACAACATTACTTAGTACTTCCTTAGAGAAATGAAGAAAAAAATATGTTTGAAACAATTAAAACAGCTAGATACAAATTTTCCAAAAAAATAAATTGTTACTTTTGACTTCAATGAAGATCTCATGGAATGTTCAAGCCTATCTTTGAACACATTATAATGAAAATTGTCTGATGCAAAACAGAATGCGTAGGGATTGTAGCTTCATTTATAAAAAGATAAAGTACATTAATATTATCTTTTGTTTATTATTGCATATTAGCTTTTGCAAGAAAATAATCTCTCACGAACTTTTAAAAAAATTGAGTCGGTGCTGGAGTAAATACGTTTGTGCATGTATATATTGATAAATATTGAATTAAGAAAAAAGTAAACTTTTCACTTCTAATCTTAACCTTTTCTTTATTATATTAACCATTCAGAAGTTTACCTTTTTTCTCTATATTTAATTATGTATGATAATATTTTGAACTTTCATCTTATTTTGTTATTTAATATATTAATTTACTTAGACTTTTATTCCTTTTACTCCTCTTTAGATTCTTCAAAGTGTACCACTTGTGAGTTTTATGGCATCTTTTTGAAGTCCAAAAAGAAATCTATAAAATTTTCTTATTCCAGTGCGATTTTACAACTTCAACCAGAGAAAAAAAATATTTTCATTCACTATTTCTATAATGCTAATCAAGGTTCTGTAACCGGGATAGAAAATAAAAAGTGGATTTCCCATCAGCTAAGACTATTAGAATATTCCATCGATCCCGACTTCAAAGCTTTAAAGCGTGTTATTGATGAAAGGTTAAATGGCGATTATAATCTCATACAAACAAGAGGTCATGTTTTAATGAAGGCTCTAAAGGATGTCTTGAAAAACTTTGACAAAAAAAGTTTTAAAGATGTTTACAATGATATCAAGCTGGTAAAAAACTACAAATATCATTTAGAACTTGCCTTTCAATCTTTAAGAGGACGAATTTTATCACAAAAAATGAAAGTTAGAGTAGAAAATGAATTAAAGTTTCCCTCTTTTTATCTGAAAAAAATTGACACTTTAAATGTTACTCCTCAAAGAAAAAAGATAAGAAGTTCCTTTTACGGTGCTCTAGTGCATTATGATGGTTCATTTTGTCTCTATCAGCTTTGCTTTCAGAATATGCGCATATCATTTTATGATCATAGAATAGCTGGTAATACTTCATGTGGCGAATGTACTTATAGCCATTTGTCTGGTGACAATAACTGTACTGTTGTTTCAGCAAAAGTCGAATCAAATATTTCATTAGGGAAACGTATATCACTAAGAAAAGGAAGTTTTGTTATTATCTCATTCTCCCGATTATTTGACAACATTAATGGGAAATTTGCAGCATCTGTTGTTTTATTCAAAAGGACTTTCGATGCAAGCTTTAACATCTCCAAGGGTCATATATTTTGCACAATTCCGAAAGTCAAAATTTGGGGAAATCTTGTGTTTGATATTTCCATAGAAAAGGTTTTGGTCAGTGCTACGTGGTCTAACATATTTGACAGTATTCAAGGTACAGCAGATAAAAAATCACTGTATGCACAGTCTATAATGAAGTCAATGCAGCAATATTTTTTTGATACTGGAAATTACACCAAATCTAGAATTAAGTATGTACAAGAAAGGATCAGGATGTCAAATATAGAAGTAAAGAAACTTGCAAATGAAACTAGTCATCTGCATGGAAAGTGGAAAATTGTGTCAGAAAAATATCGTTTGGCTACTTTAATGTACTATAGACAACAAACACTTTTAAATCGATCACAAACTGAGTTTGAATCCTACAGAAAAGACATTACTTTTCGATTTATTGAAAAGTCACTCGATCTCGTCTGTCAATTTAAATCGTGTAACAAAACATGCATTAAAATGCCTCTTTACCAAATTTGTCAAGTACCAGTTACAACTTCTCTAGAATTACAAGAGTGCCAGAAGATTAGCAGAGAAATTCGCACTCCTTATAGTAAGCCTTATCAATCGACTTGCTTAGTAAAGAGGTACCATTTTCAAACTGTCTACACAGGAAATTGTCGTCAGAGATTCCCTTCGATAGGACTAGAAAAGTTGAAGAAAATTAAAAATTATATAAGCATAGGATCTCAAGTTGGTGGGTTAATTGGAAGCTTTTTCGGTCCAAAAGGCAAGCTTATTGGATCAATAATTGGAGGAGTAGTTGGGTTCATAGCAGGTTTTTTTACAGGATGTGACGATACTTACAAAGTTTATAAAATACCATACACCTTAAAAGAAGAATGTACTCTACTCGAAGAAGGTGTAAGAGTAACTAAACACTATTATTCAAACTGTTTTCCAGTCACCCAATCCGTTTCAGCTGGATACTCAGAACCCCAGAGATGTAATTTTACTACTGATTCTTGTGCTGTAACTGTAAATGACCCTACATGTACAATGTATAATCGGAAATGTCAAGAGCATCGTGAAAGATTTCTCAAGGCCAACGATTCTATCCCAGCTCAGTATACATCTGTGTATATTCGAGTGCAGAAAGCACAAAACGATCTTAAGGCTGCTAAGACAAAAATGCTTAATTTGAAAAGAGAAGAAAACTTTTTACAAAACGAATATAAAGAATCAAGTACTCTTCTCTACCATGCCAAAGAAAATTTAAAGCTTGCTAATGAAAGTAAGTCAAATATAATGTCAAAAATCCCAGTAGACCTTTGTCTACTTAACTTCTATAAACAATCATCAAGTGTCATGCAGCATATAAGTCTGAAAAAACTGAAGATACAAACCTCTCTACCATTGATCCAAGATTTAACAATTTATGCTCTAGTTAACAACATTAAACCGAAATCAGAAATGGCTATAAGCTTTTTACATCATTCTCAGGATGAGGAAAGCTCAGTTACATCAGGAGCTAAGAAAATTGTTCAAGAGACACTTTGCGCAAGACGGAGATCCCGTCGCTCTCTCAGCGATGTAGAAAATCAGGACGTGTTGTCCTTTACATCTTGGTATATTGACGATTCCAAAAACGTCTCTGATGTACAAAAGGCATGTTCCACGTTTCGTTCTTCTATGGGATATTTAGAAAAAATAATTTCAAATCTTGATCAACTTGTTAAAAACCACAGTGCTTTACAGAACAACATTGAGACTGCAAAGCTGTCTGCCAATCTTTATGTTTCAGAATCAAAAAATTCTGATGAAATAGATGTATTGCAATCTGAGGCAGTCTCTTCTATAATTAAACAATTTGAGCTTATTGAAAAGAAAACAACAGCTGAAGAAATAATCAAGGAATGGAAGATGAGTTCTGAAGTTTTCACCGGTCATAGTAATTTTTCAATTTGTTTTAACCTTTACGATTGTATCCATGTTGCATTTGATAGCTTGCAAAATTTACCAACTATGTTAAAAATTAGCCGACAGGAAAATTTACTGTTCCTAACCCATCAAAAAGATATGATAATATCATTACTGGATGAAAAAAACTCTATTGAATTACTCAAGGCTAAAGTGAAAAATATCACCAATGCTTTCCAGAAGATAAGAAACGTTAGCTTATATTGTGCACCAAAACCAGAAGTTTCACTGAACAATAGCGATGAGCATTACATCCAAATAAACCAATCAGTAAACTTTGATTGTTCAGTTGACAGTATCTTACCATTTAGATACAGATGGATAAAAGATGGAAGGATAATTGAAGAAGAAGAAGAGAGGCATTTAACGTTTATTGCAGATCTGAGGTCTAATGGCTTTTATGAATGTATGGCAATTAGCCTCTCAGGAAATAGTACATCAAATGGTACTCGTATTATTGTTAAATACAGCCCAATGTTTGTAGAGGAACCAAAAAGTAGAGTTTATTGGGTACCGAGCTCTAATGCTACTTTACCTTACTTTTTTTGCAACGGAACAGCCTTTCCAAAACCTTCTATACGTTGGTATCATGTAGCATTTAATTCATCCATTCCAAACGAGATTAAAAATGCTTTAAATGCAAGTTTGTTTCTTCCAGACAAATTCAATACCAGTGCATCGGGATACTACTATTGTGAATTGAATAATTCTGTTGGAAAATCAATCAGCAAAACAGTCAGATTAGATATTGTTAAGCATTACCTTGCTGATCAGAAAATGGAATTTAGTTTTAATTTCACTATTAAAATGAGGGATATTAAATCTGTTTCCTTTAATAAAACTGCACAGAAAATGAGTAACAATGAATCCCACTCTGTAAATTATACCGTATTTACAAACGGTACCCAAGGAAAAGTTACTTTTCTGCTTTTCTCACAACCTAAAGGTTGGGAAAATGGTACCAATCCAGAGACTTTCTTTTCTCTGAATACTAAAAGTAGACGGAATTTGGCTAATTCAGTTTCTGAAGTGCTCGATGACATAATACAGAAGAACTTCACAATTAATAGCGACCAGGAAACACCATTGTTGGTAAACAACAATGCTGTTCAAATACATTTTTATGGAAATATTTGCCGACTTGGATATGGTATCAAGGAAAATGGGTTCTTGTGTGGTATGTATATTACGATACATGATATTACATTGCACTATTTTACATTATCTTAAAAATATTGTTTGCTATGCTTGCTACTGAAAAAGCTTGTTAGTGATAAAGATTTGAATATTTGGAATGATTCGTTTGCATGGCTATTACGAGTGCAACTAAATCCTTCGCAAAAATACAGACATTCTCTAAGGAAAAAGTAGTAAATCCGCACCTTTCAAATATATTAATCGCAAAGTAATGCTCACAGGAAACTTTCTGGATTGGACTAGTCTAGATTATGTCGTCTTCACGTCACCGAATCATTTTGCCGAAATCACATTTCTCCGCATCACCAAATCGTCTTCCGAAAATCACATTTCTGGCTACCTCTTGAACTAAATATGATCTTTTTAAACATCAGTATAAAGTTGAACATGTAAAAACAACTTGCTTCAGGCATCCATTATCCCTCCTTTCTTTAAGGAAGAAAATAATTTTACTAGAATTTAAGCTTTAGTTAATATGCAACTAATAATACTAACTCACTAACGATGATAACAAATCAAGGGTTATTTAAGGGATAAAAGATAAAATTAAACAAATGTTTGAAAACCGAAATTAGAGAATTTTAGCATAAAAAGACACAAATCAAGTGGAGAGATAATATCTGCTGGAGGTTGAAAATAGTACTAACTTGTAAGCACGTCATATCGTAGCTACAAAATATTGTGTTTATATATAGATAGATAGATATAAACACAATTTTATTATATATATCATATATTTACATTTACAAAAATATAAACTAAACAATTTAGTGGAACTTCTAATATATATATATATATACATATATATATATATAATAGAGTAATATATTACTTTATGTACATTTGTAATAGCAATTTTTTTCTAAATAAATTATTCATTTTATTCCTTGTAACAATCAGCTAACATTTTGCTATTGAGTTGTGTTTTATCTTTTTATTATTAAATTGTTCAATTTTGGGGGTATAATAATCATTTTTTTTATTTATTTAATAAATCGTGTCATTTCATCTATTGTCAGATTTATTTAACCAGGATATATTGTTTCATTTCTTGTAAAACGCATTTTCAGTGCTGGTCTTAAAAAATAATGACCATAGAAGCTGGTCTATTTAATGTGGCTGCAAGATTTTTGCAGAAATCCTAAAATCTTGGGCTCTTGAATGCAGCTTGCCTTTTTAGATATAAAAGTATACTAGTGGTATCAAAAACAAGATAATGCCTACTACTACAAGAATTAATACATTTTAAGTGTCAATCAAATACATTTTAAAGTATTTTATATAAAATTGCTCACAAAATCATGGTTGTATTTTTCTAAAACCTAAAACAAAATAACATAACTATAATATATTATATGAATATACAGTATTAACGATAACAACTAAAAGGAGGTAATAGAAATAGCAATTGAAAACGTCTATTAATTTTTATATATTGGTAAAAATGATAATAATAATAATAATAATAATAATAATAGCAATATCATACTATATTATCCGTGGTTGTATTAAGCTTGCCCCGAGACGGCACAGTAAATGTTATTTCAAGGCGGCCCTACGGTTACACTGGGAGGTTTGCAAAAAGTATGGGATTGAATGTACCGATAACTACTATGACCATCAGCCACAGGCAGTCGCAGAAAATAGAGATGTTCGGATTACCTGGAACATGGCTTTTTGCACAGTTAAGAAGCTGAATCACAATCGACCGGGTATTACTTTAGTAAGGAAAGATGCACAGGAATGGACACTAATTGACAGGCCAGTATCAGCGGACCAGAACATCATCAATACTGAGGATGACAAAGTGTCTAAATATCAGGACCTAGCATTCGAAATTAAGAAAATTTACAAAGCATCGAAAGTAACAGTGATACCAGTCGTGACTGGTGCACTTTAAAAAACCCCAAAGAACGTAAAGACCTGTCATGGGACGTTATACATACCCGACATGGTTGGGAGTGCACAGTGGTCGGCCATCCTGGGAAGTGGCGAAAATTTCTGTTTCTAAGAATGACATAGATAACAATAACAACAATAGTGCTGTTAATAATTATAATTATAATGAAAATAATAATAATAATAATAATAATAATAATAATAATAATAGTAGTAATATTAATAATAGTAATTTGCATTTTAACGTATTTGTATCTTTAAAATAAGCAACTTTAACATCCAGACAATCAGATAGTTCATAACAACTTCTTCAGTGCTTTGTGTTGAAATTTTACAACAATTTTTTTCCCTGTAGGTCAGTGTATATCTGGATACTATGGTAACGGCAAGAAATGTCAAAAGTGTGGGAAGGGATTTTATCAACCACATCCGGGCACATCGTTTTGTATCAGGTGCGATGACAACAAAACTACAATGCGCAAAGGATCTACTTCACTCTATTCTTGTGTTTATCCAGGTAGAACATATATTAAAACCTTGCAATTATGAATTATATATATATATATTATAATTATGTATATATAACAATAATATATATAAATACATATATATAATGCTGAGTGTTGGGTAACACATGTGGAAAGCAGCCACTGCCGGTCACAAGCCCGGTACCTTAGTTACCAACATGGCTATTCCTCTGTCTGACTCTTCTTTCAAATTTTGAAACACTTCTTCTGTACCTTTATTTATGTATCGTATCCCGAGTGGTGTGAAATTTTTTGTGATATATAGAGTTTGTTGGGTTTTTATTTTGCCAAATTAGCATTATTTAACATCTAGCTGTTTTGAGTTTACTCCTAATACTATATATATATATATATATATATATATATGTATATATGAGGCGGCAGGCACTGCTAATGATGCTGATACATTATTCGCAGATTTTTTCCTAAAGTAATTGTATCAAATAAGTCCCAAAACTAATCTTCAAGAATTGTTTATCTTCCTTAATAAGAGACATTTTCAAATTTTGCTTGCGCTGATATAATTTCTTTTTATGAACTCACACCAACAAAGTATTAGATTCTAAATGCTTTTTCTTTGCCAAAACCAACTGCATTCTTTTCCCATTGAAATTTTAGCCATTCGTATATTTGAGTCTAAGTACGAGAGTGGCCACCAAAACTCATAGCCAACCTTCTTTATTAGTGAATGTAGACACTAAAAGAGGATAATACAGACTGCAAATGAAGCAAAATCGTCTTCTTCTGACTGTTATCTGTGATCAGTTGATCACCATAGCAAATGTTTGATCTCCATAGGGATCGGTCCTGTCTCTCCTTGCTTATGGGATCTGTGAATACGTCCATGACTACTGCAAAAAGAATGGGCTTAATGCCGAGCCCTGGTGTAATTCCACTTCAACCTTGAATGACTCTGTCTTCCCAGCTGCACACTTTACCACAGCCAGCATAAATATCCTGAACACACTTTACATATTTCTCGGTTATACCTCTTTACCTCATACAAAACCATATTTCCTCTCGTGATAGTCGATCGTAAGCCATTTGTAGACCAATAAATACACAATGAAGCTCCTGTTTTTTCCGCTAACATGCACAATGCAAAGATGACATCTCTTCTAATCAAAGATGACATATTTCCCTGTCACTGTGTTGCAGTCTACGACTTCCTTAAAGTATCTACTGTTACATATAACGTAATCGATCTGTGTCTAGGTGTTTCTACTGCAATATGTAATTCTTTCTCCTTAGTTGTTATGAAGTAAGTGTTGATAATAATTATCTCATCTCATCTCAATTATCTTATTGCCGACGTAGCAATTCAGATCTGAACCGATGAACGCCCTGTCTTCCTTTGATACATTTGCCATAGTGGCAATCAGATCTTTTCAGAACTCTTCCTTTTTAGCATTCCCGGAGCTTACTTTTGGTCCATAGGCACTCATAATATCTCTCTGACATTCATTTTTTTTCTAGTCTCATCCCCATGATTCCGCCACAGATTTGACAAACTTCTATTACGTTTTAATCTAGTTTCACTCAAGAATGACACAAACCCCATTTCTTTTGTTACCTGTTCCATAGTTTGTAGCCATTTCCGATTTCTCTGGCCTATGTCTCTTTCCATTTAGTCTCCTGGACCCACAATACGTTTATGTTCTTTATTTGCATGAAACCTACAACTTCTCTTGACCCTTTCGTCATACTTCCAACATAAGGGTACCTACTATCACGTTCACTTTCTTCATCTGTTCTCTCTTCCTAGCTTGCTTCTTCCTTGCTTGAACTCCTTCCCTTGTACTTCGCGTACATCCATTCCTACCCTTAGTATTATTTCCAGTCCCAATCTGGTGACACACACTGCTGGTGGTCGTTGTTGACCTGCGCCTCGACCGATGCGTTGGATTTTGTTTTGATTTTGAATTAACTTTTTGTTTCGGGATGTGTTTCTTCTGCAGGATGCCTTTCCTTACACCAACCGCCAGAACAAGCGATGGACCTAGCCTTTGGTCTGTTGAACCCCTCACAAGGCAGTGAAGGGTATAGTTTAAATTCGTTCCCAATGGCTGTGATACTTAACCCATATCTGGGACCCTGACAGGTACTACCCCTTTGGATCAGGGGGAACATGGGAGTGGTGATAATTAAAAGGTAACTCCACATTCCGAAAAACTCTAGAACTTCCGAGCAGAAGTCCTATCACCGCACAGGCTCCTCCTTACCTTCCAATGTTTCCAGTCGACTTATAACGGTGAGGTTGTGGAAGTAAAATGTTTTTCCCGAAATAACCAGAGTCGTGGAATTTGATTTACTAGCTTTCCTCTAGGCAAGTTCGTGTGATTGTATATGACATGTCGGTAACATCAAATTACCTGAAAAATTATTTGCCTTTTGCTTTGTCTACAGAAACACTACGCGAGTTCTTTTCTTTTTGCAATTCCTTATTCACAAATTGAAAATAATTTTATTTAAGCATTTAGATATTAGTTTCTAAATGCATGTGTGCAATCCTTTTATAATTAATTTCCTCCAGTTGCAGCTTGTTTCAGTTTCAATTTGTTTTTTCTCCATTGCCTCGTTATTTGAGAAAAAAAATATCTCAAGATGCTCATTACCTTTCTACAAGAGATTACCTTTCTTCTGTGATGCAGAAAAATAATTGAAATATTGTCATATTAGTAGTATAGTAACTGAGGGTTCTCATATTTTTACCAAAAAAAATGTTTCAAACATTTTTCAAAATCTATGCTTAAACTCTTCAATTACTATACTACTTATTTAAGTTGATTTATTTCATTTAATTGATTTCATTTATTTTCTTTCATTTCATTAAACAATTAATCTTTTACTTTTATCGGAGTACAAAAGTACCCCAAGGTTAGCACTACCTTTTTACCCCTATAAAAACAAAATTAAGTTGTTTTATATATTAGTTAATTTAAAATTATTTTAATAATTTATTATACAAATGGTTTTAAAGATTGGTTCTTTATAATAGATTCATCTTATGTCACCATTGTGATAATAGGGATTTTGACACGATGAAGTATTTAAACATGTAGTAATAAGTAAATAAGTAACAAAGATAAGCAGATAAATAATAAAACATGAGTAATAAATAAATAATAAAAATAACTAACAAAAAATTGTCATTTATTTTTTAATAATCTTACGTATTTGATTAGAGATCAAATTTAGAATTTTATTCCAATATTTTTCATTTCTAATTATTTTAAAAATAATGGTTTTAAATTTACTTACAGGGAATTTATCATAACATCATTTATGATTACCTTAAAATATATTACAAATTAATTATCGTTTTTCTATTCTCAAAAAAGTCAAGAAATTATTTATTTATTTTATCAAAATCCTTTGGTATTTTATCTCTCTGATTAGAAATAATATCAATTTTTTATTTAATCTTGATCTTAAAAATTTAATTCAAAACATGATATTTTCTTTGATAAACTGATTGCTTAATCTTAAATCTGATTTTATAAAAATGAATATACTTATAAGGATTTTTATAACCGTATACAGATCAACAATCAATACATAAAATGTCACTGTTATCGTTAATATTTTCCTGATTATCACTAGAATTTTATTTTTATATTTTTTTATTTTCACACGTCATGTTTCTTTTATTACTAAAATCCCAAGTTATAAAATCATAACCCATATTTATAAGCTCTTCATAAATATTATCATCACAATAAATAATCTTTCATTTAACATATGATTGAACTAATATGTTTAATATCTTAATACTTATTACTGTTAGCCATACTCCAAATAAAACCAGTAATATGCTCTAAAAGGGGTAATTTTTAAAAACAAATCTTTGTCTTAAATTCTGATGGAAGATAGCAATACTCCCTACCTATACAATACGTGTTGTAAAACCTGATGTATGCAAAATGCATGCAACTGTGTTAAATGACAACATTGTATGTTTCCGAAAAGTTTTTCTAATATAGGTGTACAACAAGTATCAGATGACCAATAAGATCTATTTGACCTTCATAGTCAATCAGAGCATCTTCAATAGTTATTTATCTAACAAATAATATATTAAATATCGCTATATCATTGTTGATGTTAATATTTGATTATTAATATCTGAATGCATGTTAATTGAATAACCAGTATCATTGCTTTCATAGCCTATTCCTTTTCTGTTTTCGTTAAATAAGATGAAGAGTTATTTGATTGACCGTACTTTTGAAAATTAAGTAACCACCAATCTTTCCTCTTTCAAGTATTTTATCCATTGTGAAATTAGAAATGCTTTGAATTGCACTAGCTGCTAATCCTCGAAATAATTAAGTTGCTGCTTTTCTTACTGTTGGCAAAAGTGACATCACACTAGAAAGCAAAGATCCAACTTTTTTAACAACATAACTCGTTTGTGGTTTTGAAATTTTGAGGTCAATACCTTATTTTAATGATATTGCTTTTTTAATTCTATTGATTTGTGTGTTTATTAAGATCTATTCGTCAGAACTAGTTAATTCAATATTTGTTAGTACAATAGATGTCTTATCTATAATTTCTTTTGCAAGTTTTGTTTTTTGAGTATCTGTCAAAGATACCTTGTAACTATTGTATTTTGTTATATATTAATATGTGGGGAAAAATGTATAAGACATATGATTAAAAAATACCATTTTGTCACACTCCTCTACCATTTCTATTATAAACATAGATCTCTTCTTCGTGTAATACAAGCGAATATATTATATAACTGTTATCTGGAACACTTGATAAAGTGTATCCAAGCTCTAGTTTAGTATCACCAGACTTTAGTTGAGATTCTTGTTTTGTTTAATCAAAATAAAATATACCATACATAGTCTTAAACTCTTCAAAACTAATATATAAATTCAACTGATATTGTGATAAACCATGTTGATATTCTAAAAGTGTCCTAAAAGTATTAGTCGTTTTCTTCATCAGGCTCCATTCTTTCAGCAGGATAAAATACATCCCTTTTTATTTAAAGTGTCGCTGATGAAATTTTAACTCCATGAACAGCAATGTTAAAATTATCTTAAACAAACGTAATATGTAATTGTTATTTTGAATGTTCCTTGTCTTGCAGTTGTACTATTAGAAGTAACAACCAACTCTTTCAAATAAGACCAAATATGGTTCTGCAAAAATGTTGATAAATATTTTGCCTTATAATTGGATTGAATTGGATTGTAGGAAAGTATTATAACTTTCTATTGAGAGTACATCTAGCTACCTTAGTTACCGTAGTATTTTGATAAATAGCATTACCGTCTGTTTCTAATTGGATTTCAATAGTTATTTTCGCATTTGGTAGAATTCGTTGTTCTAGCTGACTGAAAAAGCCAAATCTGTTTAATGGTAATATAAGAGTCTGGGTGTTATCAAAAGAAGCTGTTTAGTAATTGTTGTCTTTTACGGTGACCAGCATTATAACTAACACTCCTAGTAATAATATATGGAGCAGTTCTTGTTCCTGTTAATGATGTATATTCTTGTATATTTGCAAAGGAACTTGTGTACTAATATTATTGGTTACACAATAATTACCACTTCCATCATACTTGTTTATGTTAACATTAGATTTAAGAAAAGCATTGTACTAATCCAGAGCTTTCGATTGATTTGTTGAATCTATATAACCTGGTTTATTTTGGTTAATATTTGCTTCAAGTTGCTTAATAAAAGTTTATAATTCGTATCTGATATATTCTTCTCGATTATTTGAAAACCTAAGTGTCATATATTCTTATGTTAGACAAAATTCACATATTTAGAATATTGTTAAATTCAATTAAAAGTAAATAATTTCTTTGGTTACTCGGTGTAGGTGGGGTTTTTTGTTGTTTTCTGAATAGGCTTTACGAAACTCAACTATTTCATCAACCTTATTTTCTTTGGTGGGTTTCCCATCTGGCGTTGCTTTATTAACCTGGATAACATCTCCCATGTTTTTTAAGTTTACTATTCAAAAAAATACACAGTGATTAGATATCTTACCTAATTTGGTAAAAGAGTATAACAATAATAAATGTTCAAGTATTAAATGACACCAACAGAAGCTAGTAAAAAGAAAAATCAAGGAATCGTTTGTTTTAATTGATACGACAATATGAAAATAGTAATACAGAAACCTAAATTCAAAAAAGGTGATAAGGTTAGGATCTCTAAGTTTACCATTACACAACAGAATGATGTATCAGCATGTGAGTTAATAATGAAAAATGTATATTGTTGATTCGAATGAAATCGATAAAAAATGTAATACAATGATTTGTAATGCTTGTTATATATCATTTGCTAATATGAGCTCTTATCAATTAGATGTTATTAGTATTGTTGATCTCATACAATTTGAATGAATTAGAGGATAAATAAAAGTGTCTTACAGAATTTTAATTTATTATAATATTTATAAAATCTGTAATATATAATATATCAAACTAAAATATTATATATTTGTTTTGCTATTTAATAATAACCAAAAAGATTCATTGTTTCTGGCTATTTATTACGCAACTTATTTTGTATAAACATATAATTTTTTTAATAAATATTGGCACATTTTAAACAGATTTATTCCTCGTTTGCCATTTTTAATATGCTTAATTCTGTGTCCATTTCTTTCTTAAGGAGACAATTTATTTTTTCTTTCATAAGTTGATATAATCTATTAAACAGGTATTTCCTCTTTTATAACATACTTAAATTTGAAAAACAACAATCTTTTTTATTCTTTGCTGTTTTATAAACATCGCCATGT
Source organism: Morbakka virulenta (assembly GCA_003991215.1). Taxonomy (NCBI): domain Eukaryota; kingdom Metazoa; phylum Cnidaria; class Cubozoa; order Carybdeida; family Carukiidae; genus Morbakka; species Morbakka virulenta. Next base: position 1,004,093 of record RDPX01000236.1, on the reverse strand, counting down.
CTTTTCCAAAGCATTTTCACAAGATCTGGGTTAATATTACGATGTTGTCATGTGCTATATAAGCTATTGTAACTGGTTACTTTATTATTATAATAATTTAATGGTCTCACAAAATGTTTTCTCTCTTAATTAAATTTAATAAAATTAAAACTTCAGCCCTTAGTAGGTTTAATACAATTTCCTTGAGGTGTTAAAAGTTGTTGATTACACAACTTGTTATTTGTTTTACCATTATCTATATGGTCAATTACTTTATTAGAAGTAATAACTCCATTAAAACACTCATAAACAAATTTGTGTATTAAGTGCGATTTAAAATTTTGACTATATTTTCTAACACATAATTAACCACCATATTAAGTTTTTTAATTGGCCTTTTTTTTAATAATATGTGTAACATCACCTAATTCATCACAACCATAAAGATTAAAAACTGGATGAACATTATTAACCGTATCAACAACATAATTAACAGTATCAACACCTAGAAAAAGCGTTATGCAGATGGTTAGGAATTGTGTAAGAAATATGATTCTTTCACCTCCTGAAATTAAAGGTAAGTTCCACTTCCTGTAACTAAAATTAATGAAACAAATCAAGCTTTAAACATTTGTGTTAAATGTTATGAAATAAACATTAGAAATGATAAATATTCATTGTTCTAATAAACTGAAACTAGATTAGCTCTTAATTATCATATTACTAATTTAACAGAATTAAAGAAAGTTATTCAAGTTAATGAAACTTTTAAAAGTGGCTTTTTGTAAACATTTTATGATAGTCTTATAAAAATTACAATCATATTATAATAATAAAGCATAAACAATAGTAAGCCAAACACAAGTAGAAAATACACTAAAAGTATTACAGCAAGATATTTTAAACAAAATTGTTGTTTGTATTTCTCAAGGTTCATATTGGTCTATTAAAGAGATTAATAGGCATTACCTTAACATAGTCAAATATAAACCTCTGCAAGGAAGATCAAATATTAAACTACCAAAATAACTCAAATAAAAAATGTTTTTGAATAGGGAAAATGATGATAATGAATATTTCAAATCGTTTCATGTCAGACATGTTATTTTAAAAGTAAAAAAACCCTTAAAATATTTAAAAAGTTGATAAACAATTTCGTACAAAAACTTGATTATATTGGAAGTTAATTTCCAGTTGCTACTAAACAGTACAATAAAATTAAACAACAAAATAGTATTAGGATTAGTGTGTTTAGTTATGAAAAACAATTTATCCAACATATGTATCAAAAGAAAAATATGAAGATCAGATGAACTAGACATTAATTACAAAGGGTGAAAAATAACATTATACACTGAAAATAATATGTACAAAATTAGAAGCATTTTTGTATGCACTGGTTCCAATGATGACCATAAAGAATAGGACAAACGATGTGACACAATATTGTTACGATATATATTATCTTCTATAACTATTTTCTATCGATAATTTCCCCAAAATGATTATACTATTGTCTGCTTGTTTAAACTCAACTTAATTCTACAATTTTCTCGGGAACTAAATTTTACTCGTTTTGTACCAATTTTGACAAGATTCAAGAAAATTCTATAAAACAAAAGATTATGAACAATAGGCATAATTGTGCAATGTCATGAAAAGTTCCAGTTCCCTAGAACCAGTCCACCTATTTCGAAACGTCATTCTTAGTCAAGTTTCTCACTGCGTTTAAACGTGTAAAATAGCATGTCTACACAATTTTCAGATTTCCCTTACATGTCCTTCTGCTCATGCACAGTCAACAATGTTTCAGTTCTGAGAAAATTTTAAATGATCACAAAGATAACTGAATTGAGATTAATTGAACACAAGCTTTTAAAATACCTGTTAATGCTTATTTAGAAACATATACTGAGTCATATACTGAAAAGTCAAGGAAACATATAAGTTGTAGATACAGTCATAAATTAGTTTGTTTTTACGATGATAAATAAGCAAAACCTGTACAAATGAATAGAAGTGAAAAAGCTGTTTATGAGTTTATGAAAGCAATGTAAGACAAAGTTAAATATTGTAAAAATATTATTAAGAACAAATTTAATAAACCTTGGAGGTTGACTAAAAAGAATGAAGAAAAATTTCAAAAAGCAGATCAAAGTCATATTTTTGGTACAAAATATAGTGAGAAAAATATTAAGATACAAGATCATTGTGATATCATTGAAAAATCTTCTGTTTTGACTTTCGGCTTTTCCCTTTAGGGGTCGCCACAGCGGATTTGTCTCCTCCATTTCGCTCTGTCTGCTGTCTCATATTGCTGCACTCCTGCAGCTCTCATGTTCTCTTCAATTATATCCATATATCTTATCTTCGGTCTACCTCTTCGTCTTCTCCCAGGTATATCCATTTCCAGCATTCTCCTTCCTATATACTCTTCCTCTCTCCTGAGCACATGGCCAAACCACCTCAGTCTTGACTACCTTTGCTTGTCTCCCAGTCTCCTCACATGCGCAGTGCCTCTTATATACTCGTTTCGTATCCTGTCCAACCGGGTGACTCCCAACGACCATCGGAGCATTCGTAGTTCTGCCACCTCTAGCTGAGCCTCCTGTTTCCTTGATGTTGCCACTGTCTCTAGACCAAACAGAAACGCAGGTCTCACAACTGTCTTATATGCTTGCCCTTTACCTTCGGAGATATCTTCCTATCGCAAATAACACCCGTAACTTTCCTCCA
>RDPX01000236.1:949021-992807 GCA_003991215.1 Morbakka virulenta | reverse complement strand
GATTGATAGATAGACAGATAAATTGATGGATTGATGGATAGATAGACAGATAGAATGATAGTTTGATAGATTGATTGATTGTTAGATTGATAAATTGATAGATAGATAGATAGATAGATAGATAGACCGATAGATTGATAGATAGATTGATTGATTGATTGATTGTTAGATTGATAGATAGATAGACAGATAGACCGATAGATTGATAGATTGATAGATAGATTGATTGATTGATTGTTAGATTGATAGATTGATAGATAGATAGATTCATTGATTGATAGATTGATAGATTGATAGATTGATAAATTGATAGATTGATAGATGGATAGATTGATTGATAGATAGATCGATAGATAGATAGATAGAATGATAGATTGATTGGTAGACAGATGGACGGATAAACAGATAGATAGATAAATATATAGGTAGTTAGATATATAGGTGGATAAATGGATAGATCACGACTTCGTTTCCTATATTGTCTATTTTTTGACCTCTCAATTAGTAGTTTTGCTCTTGCAAACATAGACTTTTGAAATGTTTGCAATGTTGTGAAGGTATATTAGAAAGTCGCAGTTATGTTATTAATTAGATAGGCATCAGTTTTGGGGAATAGGTTTTTGAACCCTTTGTCATGCTAATTTTTTAATACTCTGATCATAAGTAAATGCAACTTCTCTAAAGGGCATTTTTGAGTTTTCAGTTATTTGGTCTACCATATTATATTTCAAGAATATTGTCTAACATTTAACACTTCTGTGGTTTATTTAGATTTCACCGATAAGCGAGAGAAATCCATTAAAGGTTTGTACCTTTCTAACTTAAAAATATATTTTTTTTGTTCTTTTAGAATTTTTATATAAATATATTTCTTTTTAAGTAATCTTGGAAAAAATATCAAATGCCATTAGTTATAGAGCTGCAAAACTACAACTCCCCATTTGTTATGGTTTTAGGAATTTCAAAGAAAGTGTGAAAGTTTGAACATTTTGAAATTTAATAATTAGGAAGCAACTGCATGAATAATAAAAGCATGTTATCTTGTTGTTTTCAAGGTTCTTCGATTTATATTTCTTTTTATAATAAAGTGTAAGATTATAATTTTGAAAATAATTCACAAGGATAACATCAAATTTCTTTTTTTAGCTCATCACCCTTTTAAGTGTTCTTCTCACTTGGATTGGTTTTTATTGCAATTCTACAAGCTTATCCATGTTGCACACTGCCTCGTTAAAGGTTATTAATATTACTCTGATTCTTGATTTTCTGCTTGCTCTAGTTGGTAGTGTTCAAAGAATACTTCAACTGTGAAAAGAGGTTTGATTTATGCGACCTGCATTTTCCAATAATAACGATTCTTCAGTCTTAGGCCACGCAATCCTTTTCCATAAATTAAACTATCTTTTCATTACCACGCCTTTTAAAATGAACGTTTTTTGTAATACCTTTAAATGTGATTATAACATTAGTTTTTAGCTTTTATTTTATAGAAATTGTACTGGACGATGACATGTTGATTTTCTATGAAGGTGATATTTATGATGCTAGAAGGACATTGCAGTGTTAATCACAACACATATAAAGATTAAATCATCAGTTTTAAGTGAAATCAATTCAATTGTTAATGACGAAATAATTGAATGTCAAGGCTTCATTACATGTCACAATAGTATGGTTTTCTTACAATTTAGAAGAATTTTATTAAATTAAGGCTTAATAAAAAATTGCAACATGTCACTTTAGTATGTTTTTTACGTAAAGAATTCTATATCCATTTAAACTTTTGCCAGGTTTCCTCCTCTTTTTATCATCAGATAGATAGATGGATAGATAGATAGATAGATAGATAGATAGATAGATAGATAGATAGATAGATAGATAGATGGATAGATAGGTTAATAGAGAGATGGATTATGGATTATGGTTAAAAAACTGTGTTTGTTAGCCATAAAATATTTTCCATATTCTATGACACTCATGTCGCTTCATCATTGCAAGCGAAATCCTCCAACCTTGTAAGATAAATCATTTCTTTGGAGGAATTTTTTTGTTTGTCACGCTCTTTTCCATACAAAAAGCTTTCTTTAAAACTATTAAATGTTTAATGAAATAAAAATTTAGATCTAATTCCACTTAAAATCACATGTTGGCTATTGGGTATATTTATTTAAAACAATTTCTTTGTCTTACCTTTTGAAGGAAAAATCAAAGAAGAAAATTCCATTATTTTCAGTGTGGGTATTCCAGTTGCAGTTTCTGTTGTTGCATTGATAGTGGTCATTAAAGCTGTCATGTTTTGTAAAAAAAAGAGGTGAGCTTATCTTTTTCTTTGTATGTTAAAATCCAATACACAGCTTTGTATTAACATACCTTCCAAAACATTTAGTCAAATATGACATTTCTTTTTATCCCAGTTTCATGACAAGGGATTTGGAATCATTTACCGTATCGTCAAAAACTAAGGAAGGGTACTTTTTCCACTTCTGGAAATAGCCTAATTGACCACTCACTTTTTTCAGAAGTTAAGGGAGGAAAAAAGAAGAGGATTAAGAAAGGAAACAAAAGAAAATGACAGTTAATAGAGGGTTTAAAAGAAGGATTTTTTTAACGGTAAAAAGATGAATAGGAGTTTACACGTTTCAACGTTTGCAGAAAGAAGCAATTAAAAAACAAGAATGTCAAGTTATTTTTATAAATTTTAATGATTAGGAAACATGCAAAACATAGGATCACTAAGTGTTTAAAACAAAAGGGGAAAATGGTCTAAACGTAATATAAATAGTGGAGTTTACACTTAAAACATTCAAATCTTATGTTCAAGGAAAAGAGCACTTAGTAGTCAAAGAGTCCCACAATCTAGCTGTGGCTCTAGAGAAATCGCAGGTCAGGCAGCCTCATCGATAAACATTCTTTGAGACGGAACAAGCCTCATCAAAACTAATATCAGAATGATCGTCCATGACTAGTGGAGGGAGATAAGAAGCTTTTTATTGAAGGATATCAACAGGAAACTAATTCGGCCGACTGGATTTTAGTCAGGAAACGCCAAAAATCTCCTGCTCAAGATCGATACCATATCCAAGAGTGTAGACTAGAGATGTTGAAGTAATGGATCTACACAGACCAAAAAGAATTGTCTTCTTTTAAAAAATGTGCCATTCTTGCTTACGAGGTTTCCCTTAGCAAAATGGTTAGACTCTTTTGTTATAAATATGAAGTTTATTACAAAGACTCTTCTTTGGCATCGTCAGGCTATATGTTTTGGTCTGGATTTAATACTGGTAGTTGCTCTGAACCAATGTGCTTCTGAGGTGTTTTCTTTGCTATGTAAACGTATTGATCTTTGTTTAGTTGAGCCTTATATTTTAAATCTTGTTCCTTAGTGCCAACTTGAAAACAAGCTTAAATGAAACAATATTTCATTGAAATACTCAAAGTTCTATTCTTATTTCAAATCTTTTTCTTCTTTACGTCAATGATCCTACTGATAACTTGGCTCAGATCATCAACATCTGTGTTGATGACACTATTTTGTACTCTGACATTGGCTACTTGCAAATCAGGAGGAACAGGTCTGATCTTCAGACAGTCAGAAGATGGGAAGGAAGTGGCCGCTTTCTTTTTAACCCAACTGAGGTCAGTCAGTAGAGAGCAAAGTCCTTATCTTCCTTGAACATTTACGAACTATCAAACTGATGTTAATCCTTGCATGTAATGCTCAACAATAAGAATACTTGGTCTGTCACTTTTTCAAGGTTTTTCTCGAGGTTGCAGTATTAAACCAATTTAGTTATTGGTAAATCTACTTCTAAAAAGGTTGCTCCTCTGTATTATGCTGAAGAATGTTTGACTTCGGGAGGATTTATTATATCTCTACAAATCGACCATCCAATCTTATATGGAGTACTGTTGTGACAACTGAACAGTTTCTCTCTCATTTCATCACGACATTCTTACTTAAGTTTTGAGAGTTGTTTGTATACCTTTAATGGCCCAAACCTTGTTGCTGCTCTTTAACGTTTGTCTCATTGGTAAAGTGTGGTAACTCTTAATTTTTTCTATAGGAATTATTGTTGAAAATGTTTTGCTGACCTTTTTTCGCTGGTACTTGCTCAGTTTGTTCCATCTCGTGTGATTTATTTCTCTGTATGTCTTCCTCCTGAAGTTGTTGTTCCTAATTGCGCTAAATCATATTATTAGTCTATTTTCTTTCTTCGAACAACTTTATCCTGAAACTGTCTGGAGTAAACCAGGCTTTTCTTTTCAGTCTATTAGAGTGATTTTGACTTACTCTGTTTACCACCACATTTCCAATTTTATAGATGCAGAGACTAAAGGTAGAGATTTAGGATGTGTCTGGTGGGGCAGTCAAAACTTGTCAGGAATATAAATATTTAAAATTCATAATAACTTTAATTTCTGGAAAACTGTTATCTTTCCATGGTGCAACGATTTCAGTTTTTCATAATACTATCTTACTAAGAATATTCTTAAAGTAAATGTTGAATCAACATTTTCAGCATTTTGGCTGGTCTTCTAAAAGAACCAGACACTTATCCTGAACGCATTGGCAAAAAAGTTTTTTAGTTAAAAAAAGAGTACTGGCGACTGCATTTTAACTCATTGAAAGTAGCTATTTGAAATAGCTTTCTTTGTTTTTTCTTTCAGTAAATATTGCATTCTTTGTGATTTAATATTCGTATATTTGTTTTGAGTGAATTATCTCTGTTTTCATCCATTAGGAGAAAGTGATATTAGGTACATTGTATTTTCCTGTGACAGCTGACTTTTGCATTCCTCTTGCAAACTCTTAAAGGAATTTATAATTTTACTTCACTTCAAGGTCCTTGTTTAACATATACATTTGGTCTGTACCAACAACTTCTTAGCATATGAACACTCAGAAAACATTCTTATTCCTATACAGGAATACATTCATTAGAATACAAAATTTCTCAATGCTGTTATAAACCTTTCCCAAATAACTATTGGTGCTTTCAAAATTTATTTAGTGGTCTCAGAAAAAAGGCCAATTAAAGTGCAACTGGAAAACCGTTAGGAAAGGGAATTAGACCATGTCGGAGTAAAACCTGTAAGCTGAGGGGATAATTTAACAGAGCGACGGCGGTTTTGTTTTCAACTTGAGATCTTTTCTCATTTGTGGTGATAAAGTGATGCAACCGTACTGCGCGTAAATGAGAAATGTTTTCGCTTATTGTATTAGAAAATCGAACGGAACAAATAAATACCAGTACGTTTGACAAAAAATATCAGAACTAATTTAAAGTGAAAGGTTCCCGAAAAAGCTTGGAAGCTGGTCGAGAAAGAAGACCTGAAAAATTAAATGTAACCAGAAAACCCAAAGAATAATCAAGTAGTCTGCGTAGAGATTGATGATGGAACACTTGTCTGAAGCAAAACAGATTTTTCTTAAGAAAACCATTCTTTTCCTTTAAAAGCTGTGGATGTGTGGCTTATGTAAGGCTAAAGTGAACAATAACAAAAGAATTAAGAGTGGAGGCTGTATGAAAATTACGTGCACCAAATTTATTGGACAGGGAAGGTTTAGTAACAGTTATATAGATTTTTTGTAAAGTTTAATCACTTCTGTAGTTGTTTTAGCCAGAATTCACACTTTGCTTCAAACATAATTTTTTTTTTATTTTGTCGTATGTCATATAGTATTAAAGTTATCCGATGTACGTATTTTCACAGAACAAGAAATATAGTTTGGGTTTCGGATATTAGAGGCATCGAAAGTTATTAGGAAACCATTGTGAAGCAAAACCCAAAAAGAACTCAAAAACATTCGAGTAAACACAAACAAGAAGTATTAAGTGTTTAAGTCAGAAGGCGGCCAATGTATCAATATACCTCAACAAATTGAGAAGCCATAGGAATGAAGATTTACCATTTTGTTGCAGTGGATTTAACAAAGCAATCAATAAAACTTTAGGCTAGAAATTAGCCAATAATGGATCATTAAAAGCCAATTTTTTTAGGCAAAGACTTTTAAAAGTGGTAACAATTAAATAGTATATTTGTGACTAATATGATTTTAATTCAAGTAATATTGTTTCTGAAATGGTTGTTTAAAATTTTCTATTCTATATTGTATTGCTTTTAAATGTATTACATTACATTATATTACATTTGTATATATTACATATCTTTAATATATGCATATCCATCCTTATATATATTTAATCATATATTATATGTTTTATTTGATTATTTTTCCTTCATTTCTCACATGTGCTTACAGAATAATTTTTTTAATTGATTTTAAGGAAACTTATCAAGGTGAAACCCTGGGAAAACCCTGGTATGTCACAACATTACATTTTATTACCTATTTTAACATGTCTTTGACACTTAAGAATTGCAGGACTAAAAAAAAATATTAATAATTGAAAAATTGTTCTTTCTTCAAATTCATTTGAGCCAACGTGAAGTAATCCGTTAATTTCAATTACTTTCACCTGTCTGTTATCCCCCTATTCTTCTCTCTTCCCAATGCCTACTGCTTTATGCCTCGTATCGTTCACAACAACTAAAAAGAGTAACTATTAATTTTGCACAACAAAGCTAACTTAATATATAGCTGTCCGTCAGTTTCGATTCCAAACCAATGTACATTGTCATGTAAAAGAAATTTTGTATTAGAATAAGTTTCAGGAATAGTAATGAGGATAATGGAAATGTTAGTTAAACGAAATCTAATTTTACATTTTTCGTTCTTTGTAGTACATAGAATAAACATTTGTATAAGACTATATTAAAAGAATTACAATGTAAATTATGGAAATACTAGTTTCACAAACAATCGGCTTAACTTAATTTTTTTTGGATGAAATATGAAACGAATGCTTGTATTAGAGGATGTTACAAGAATTTCAATGAGAATGATGGTGATGTAAGTTAAGAGAACACTCAGTGTACTTAATATTTTTGTTTCATTGTACAGAGAAGGAAAATTTGNTTTGACACTTAAGAATTGCAGGACTAAAAAAATATTAATAATTGAAAAATTGTTCTTTCTTCAAATTCATTTGAGCCAACGTGAAGTAATCCGTTAATTTCAATTACTTTCACCTGTCTGTTATCCCCCTATTCTTCTCTCTTCCCAATGCCTACTGCTTTTATGCCTCGTATCGTTCACAACAACTAAAAAGAGTAACTATTAATTTTGCACAACAAAGCTAACTTAATATATAGCTGTCCGTCAGTTTCGATTCCAAACCAATGTACATTGTCATGTAAAAGAAATTTTGTATTAGAATAAGTTTCAGGAATAGTAATGAGGATAATGGAAATGTTAGTTAAACGAAATCTAATTTTACATTTTTCGTTCTTTGTAGTACATAGAATAAACATTTGTATAAGACTATATTAAAAGAATTACAATGTAAATTATGGAAATACTAGTTTCACAAACAATCGGCTTAACTTAATTTTTTTTGGATGAAATATGAAACGAATGCTTGTATTAGAGGATGTTACAAGAATTTCAATGAGAATGATGGTGATGTAAGTTAAGAGAACACTCAGTGTACTTAATATTTTTGTTTCATTATACAGAGAAGGAAAATTTGGATTAGGGTATGCTACAAAAATTACTATGTGAATTATGGTAATGTTGGTTACATAAAAAGCAATGTACTTTAATCTTGCTTAATTATTTATTCAAATAATTTTTGTATTAGATAGCGGTCCAAAAATTGTTTTATAATAGATAGGAATGCGACTTACTTGAATAATCAGTGTACCTTAATCTTTGTTTAATTACATATAGAACAAATGTTTGCATTAGACAAAGCTACAAGAATTGTAATGTAAATAACAGGAATAACTATTAAAAGAAAAACCTGTTTACTTTAAACTTTGTTTACTTATATATGGAACGAGTGTTTGTATTAGACCAAGTTGCTAGAATTCCAATTTTATATTTGTTTATTTATATATAGGACGATTGCTTTTATTGGGGCAACTTACTAGAATTGAAATGTGTTACTTGGGAATGCTGGTGGCACAAACAATCAGTGCACCTTTATTTCTTCTTGATTATAGATAAAACGAATATTTGTATTAGATTATGCTAATTAAATAGAAATGGAAACTGTGGGAAAGCTGGTCTACAGATAACCAGTATACCTTGATCAAGCTTTAATTATATATAGAATGAATTTTTGTTTTATACAATGTTACTAGAAATTTAATATGAACGATGGAAATACTAACAACAGGGACTATTCTTGTACCTTTATCTTTGGATAATCACAAAGAGAACGAATGTATTTATTAGATAATATTACGATAACTGAATTGCGAGTGATTGTAATCCTGGTTACCGAAACAATTTGTGTACTATTAATTATCTTTGCTTAATTACATATAGAGAGAGTGTTTGTATTAGACCAGGCCAGTAAAATTGAAATAGTGGGGGTGCCAGTTTAATGAAAAACCAGTGCGACTTAATAATTGTCTTATATAATAAAGGAATTTTTGTATTATACAATGGTATCAAACGTGAAATTTGGAAAGGCTTTTTACAAATAATCAATGCACCTTTACCTTTGGTTAATATGACGAATGTTAATAGAATAAATATTTGGATTAAACTATGTCACTAGGATTGAAATGTAAAAGATGGGAATGCTTGTTAAATGAAAAATCACTGTACCTTAAGCATGGTCTTATTATATGAAGAAAGAATTTTTGTATCATACAATGTTAATGGAAATGAAATGTGAAATGTTGGAACCCTATTGAACAGACAACTGATGTACCTTTATCTTTGGTTAATCATATATAGAACGAATTCTTGAATTAAACTTGGTCAATATAATTGAATGTAAATGGTGGGAATGCTGGTTAAACAAAAACAGTGTACCTTAATCATTGTCTATTTTTTTAAGAACATATTTNTTCTTGATTATAGATAAAACGAATATTTGTATTAGATTATGCTAATTAAATAGAAATGGAAATTGTGGGAAAGCTGGTCTAACAGATAACCAGTATACCTTGATCAAGCTTTAATTATATATAGAATGAATTTTTGTTTTATATAATGTAACTTGAAATTTAATATGAATGATGGAAATACTAACAACAGGGACTATTCTTGTACCTTTATCTTTGGATAATCACAAAGAGAACGAATGTATTTATTAGATAATATTACGATAACTGAATTGCGAGTGATTGTAATCCTGGTTACCGAAACAATTTGTGTACTATTAATTATCTTTGCTTAATTACATATAGAGAGAGTGTTTGTATTAGACCAGGCCAGTAAAATTGAAATAGTGGGGGTGCCAGTTTAATGAAAAACCAGTGCGACTTAATAATTGTCTTATATAATAAAGGAATTTTTGTATTATACAATGGTATCAAACGTGAAATTTGGAAAGGCTTTTTACAAATAATCAATGCACCTTTACCTTTGGTTAATATGACGAATGTTAATAGAATAAATATTTGGATTAAACTATGTCACTAGGATTGAAATGTAAAAGATGGGAATGCTTGTTAAATGAAAAATCACTGTAAGTTAAGCATGGTCTTATTATATGAAGAAAGAATTTTTGTATCATACAATGTTAATGGAAATGAAATGTGAAATGTTGGAACCCTATTGAACAGACAACTGATGTACCTTTATCTTTGGTTAATCATATATAGAACGAATTCTTGAATTAAACTTGGTCAATATAATTGAATGTAAATGGTGGGAATGCTGGTTAAACAAAAACAGTGTACCTTAATCATTGTCTATTTTTTTAAGAACATATTTTTGTATTAGACAATATTATAAAAATTGCAATGTGAACCGTGGGAATGCTAATGAACGCAAATATTTGCATAAATTTATCTTTATTTGATTATATACAGAACAAATTGTTTATTGGATAGTGTTTCTAGAATTGCATTGTGAATTATGGGAATGCTAGTTACACGAATCATCAGTGTATCTTTGTTTAATTATATATAGAACGAACGTTTGTCTTAGACTTGGTATCAAACTAAAACTGGAATTGTTGGTAGTGCTAGTTAAAAAATCTACTAGTGTAGCTCGATCATCTTTACATATACAAAGAAAGAATCCTTGTACAGTGTAACCTGGCTTAGTGGCCACCTCAATAGAAAAGTCACTTGTCTACAACAGTCATCAGTGAACCAGCCGTTACATTTTCAAAACCAACTTACCTTCATGCCAGGCTCCAGGTTTATATTTCCTCCTCTGTGAAAAGGTCGACTGTTAAATTAAATTCACCAGAGACATTTCAAAAAACAAAAGCCAAGTGTCAATTGATTGGATAGGTTTCGCGTTTTGTTTGAAGTTAGTTTTTTATTAACATCCTTCAATTGTTGGTGTTCGTTTCCTGTGACTTCTTGAAATCGAAATCTCGTGTGGAAAAAGGAAAAACGGTAACCTTGCAACAAAAGATCGATGTTATCAGACAATAAAAATCTGGGAAAAGTTGTCGTAAACCTCACTATTATTTTGGTGCCTGTCGCACCCAGATTCAATATATTGTAAAGAACAATGAGAAATTTAAGAGATTTTGCCGAGAATGCGCCTGCTAAGGATAACAATTGTAAGACGGGAAATCTTCTAGGTCAGTTCATTTATTTTTTCATGAAAAAATAGACGAACTGACCTAGGAGTGGTGTAACCATTCCTGGATTTGATCATTGCCTGACAGCGGACCACTGATTCAGAATGTGCCAAATCATTTGGTAAAGACCTTGGAAACCTGATTTAAAGCCTCAAACGACTAATTACAAAACTTCTACAAGCGAAACAACATTTCCGGTGAGACTAGTTGCAGTGAGAGCGCTAACTTTGACAGTAACATTATGCAAGATTGGACAGATAAACTCCATGAATTAATGTCAGGCTATAAAGTTCGAGACATTTATAATCTGGATGAAAGCGGGTTATTCTTCCGCTCTTCAGCTAATAAGACTCTCCTGTGTGAAAGGAGATGAGTGTAAGGGTTGTAAACACTCGAAAGAGAGGTTGACTATTATGCTATTTGCGTACGCCGTATGTGATAGAGGACGACATAACAGTTATAAAGCGTGGATGAATTTTGCATTTATCGAGAACTGTTTGACCAAACTAGATCAAAAATTGAGTGAGCAAAATTGAAAAATTCCCCTTTTCAAAAACATCTAAATTTTTTTCGTGCCTGTCAACGTTATTTCAAAGTCACAACCGATAGATTGAGGTATAATTCAAACCTTGAAGCTGAAATGCAGAAAGAAACTATTGCGGTGCATCATTCAGAAGATGGCTTTGGACAAAACCAAAATAGGTTCCGTCTTTTTGAAGGAAATTTATGTTGGTAACGCAATTTATTGGTGTGCCTAAGCGTGGGATGATGTGTACCCTACGACCATCGTAAAATGTTTTCGGAGATGCAATATAGCCCCAGCTACCGAAATCCCTGCTGAAGAAATGGAAACTGTAGCGGAACACTGATACCCTATGTTTGCAAAATTCCATATATGCTGATGGTAGTGACGAGATAAGAGAGATTGGAGTGGCTTTCTTTGGGTGTGGAATTCAGGAAGTAGTAGACTCGGAGAAAGATATAGCATCTTGTGAGTCTGAGACTTGAGAAATGCCATCTCAGGAATTGCTCGAAATGTTTAGCGGGGAGCATGTTTCGGATGACAGTTGTGATGAAAAGCCAGCCGCTGAAGAAATATCGAACCAATTTGTTACACTGGCAAGGGCGGCATCATACGCAACTCATTTGGCCGCAGTTGCTCTTCAACATGGATTCACTGACATACTTGGGGATGCTTTCAAGGTAGAGGATGCAATATCTAAATTTATTGTTACCAAAAGACATGCTGTGAGACAAAGAAATAACTGACTATTTTCCATCTTTGTAGCTTTAAAAGTTTGTTGACAAAAGAATTGTTATAAAAACACTTTATTACAATTTAGCTCACATTCTCTTAATTATTAGACACAAAAAAGATGTCATCAACAAAAAACTTCTCCTTTTCATATCCGACTTGTATAGAAAGGCCACCTCTCTATAACGGCCAAAATTGTTCAATTCTTTGAATGATCGTTATGAACAGGTTACACTGCATTTGTTAATTTTACTAAAATCCCAGTGTAATGGTGGGAATGCTCTTTAACAAACAATAGGTATTCATTTATCTTTGGTTACTGATATATAACACAAATAATTGTATTGGACTATGTTACTAGAATTGAAAATTAAATGATGGGAGTAATAGTTAAAAGAACAACGTTAAATATTGTTTAGTTATATGTAGAACGAATGCTTTTATCAGAGAAGGTTTCACTTATGGCATTGTTAATGATGGAAATGCTGGTTACACGGACAATTACTGCACCTTTTATATTTGTTTTATTGTATTTAGAACAAACGTTTTCTATTAGGATATGTTCCAAGAATTACGATGTGAATGACTACTATTTTAGATATGTCTATTATGTAGATAAAAGCTGCACTGATATCCCAACTCAGTTTATTTGTATTTTTGAAAAATATTTTTTAGGTTAATTTACATCAACATTTTGCGTTGTTTTTTTAATTATTTTTAAAGTTTTTTGCGATATCCTATTGTGTTTTTTAATTTTTTAAAAAAGAGATATTTCTTAGTGTTACTATTACCATCTTATTATTTTGCCTGTTGGTTTTTTTGGTAAATTGTAACATTGTTTCTTAAGTTTACATTTTTGCCTTTGTTTTAAAAAATCTTTTAAAGTTATTCTGTAATTTTATATCTTTTTTATCTTATTTAAAGGGTTTTTTTGGGATTCCATATTAGTTTAGTTTTTAATTTTTAAAACTTAATTTTGATAAAGTTTACTATTTCAGCTCTACTTTTTTTCTAGTTTTTAAAGTTATTCCTTACTTTTAATAATGAAGGCCGGTTATTTTCAATTTAAAAAATTTCTTTCTCTTTTGAAAAGGATATGATGAAAAGTTTGCTTTTGAGAAAATTTCAATGCCTGATCTTACATTTTCTTGCAAACGAAGAAAGAAGCTGTAATTAAGAGTCGGTAAGGACTATTTAGTAAAGGTTCATCGACTAAAGAATTTGACAATATAATGCAACTTAAGAAATGTGGAAGACTCTCAGACAAAAGGATCTAAACTGCCTTCTAAAAGACAGAAATCAATTTTTCTGGATTTCAGGGTTATTGTTTTATTCATAAGCATACTGATCAAGGAAGAAGGAGTATTTTACCAAGTTTCTTTCAAAAGGATGAAAAAACTTCGTCCTTCAATCTTTTATTATTTTCAAGCCGTTGTGATTTAGCAAATCATTAACTCACCAAGAAGGAGAATACTTCGTATGACCTTTATCCACGTTCCTCGAAATACTGCGTCCGATTTGTTTTTTCCTTATGAGAGTTTACTGCTGCATGCTGAGACCTGTTGATCTACACCATCCATACCTCTGTTGTAATTTACAACAATTACTTTTAAATGTTTTCTTCTGCTGGTTTTGAAACTGCTCCTGGAAGTGCTTTGCTGCAAATGTCTATAACTGTTCCAATCTTGTAACACCGTTCATTGTGACTTGCAGTCTTGTTATTTGCAAAACTCAACTTCTCAAGATTTTTACAAATTGGCAAAAGTAATCACAATTTTTTTTTCTTTATTGCTAAAATAGGAATTACATTCAAAACACACCCCTATTGTTTCTTACTTGATAATACTCATTGCGGAAGCAATTTTTGACAATTTCATTTGTGAATCTTGCTTATCTTAATTTACCTTGGTGCTTAATGCAGAATAGCTAATTTATTCATTGCATTTCCTGAAGAGGACAAAGTCCTCTTGAGGCTCTTTTGCCACTTGTAAAAGAATCTCTAACTCATCTTGGTAAAACTGGGGTATTTTTTTTATCAGGACTATGCTCGGATTTAATTGTTAGGTCTAGATTTAATCATTAGGAATTTTTTTTAATAGGAGTATGTTGTTCAGAGATATTATCTTTATTTCCAATCAAACCTTTTCTATTAATCGTTTACTTCTTTCTCCGTTTTCCTATTCTTTCATAGCTGATTTGTCCCCGTCCCCTCCCACCTATCAAGTATTTTTTTCTTTAACCCTTTTAATTTTACTTGGTTTATGAAATATGTGACCTTTTTCGTGTTGTCTTTCGTGAACCACTGAAACCTTGCCTTACTTTTTGACGTCTTCAGAAATTCTCTCTTTATAGTATGAGTAAGTTATATTACACAGCCCAACAATGATTTTGGTTTTGATAACTAATTCTATATAATACGGTCATGCTGCTTTCCAAAACGCAATCCATTTTTCTCTATCTCGTCACATTTTTTAATAATTGAAGATTCGACTTTGTGCATTTTGGTCAAAAAGTCCCATTTTAGCATAACTTTATCATTTTTTTCAAAATGATAAAGTTGTGCTTAGTAAAAATTATTAAAATGAAACGAAAACCTTGCGATAAGCACAAGGTTATTGATACTTTATCAAGATTACCAGGTTAAAAAAAATTTTAAAAGGTTTAAAATTATGCCACAAAATCAAATCTAGTTGGAAGAATGAAAAATTATTCTGAAATTGAATTTTATTTTTAAGATGGGCTTCGATTAACTCATCGATTAATCTTCAAAATCTATTTTTATTTACAAATATTTTACATTTATCTCCCCCATCCCCATCCCCAAGCTCACGAATTTTCTCTTATAGGATTTCCTAGAACGTTGTTTGGAGGGACAGTCTCTTTTAAATAGCCAGCAGTAATCAGCCATCATGTTGATGTCCCATTTGCCTTCATAGCGCTCTTCCATCACTTTTATATCTTGATGAAAGCGTTCACCTTGTTCTTCGCTTAGGGCACCAAGATTATCAGGAAAGTAATCCACTATGCAAGTAGTGAATTTTAATGCTCATGTTTTATCCTAAAATTTGGAAGCTCTTTAACAATTTGTTAACAATATAGTATTGTAGTTAGTGCTTTCAGTGTTACCTAGAAAGTTTTTAACTGCTTTAATTTTTTCATAACTCAGACCTGGGAAGCTTTTACAATTGTGGTCAAAACAATTACCTTCTCTTTTCAATGCTTTGACAAACTACTTCATAAGCTTAAGTTTGATATGCAATGGGAAAAAAAATTAAATTCCTATTGACCAACGCTTCATTAATGATGTTTTACGATCCCACGGATAAAGTTTCCCTCGATGACCACTCCTTTCTTATCCAATTCTCACACTTAGCTCGACTGTCGCATAAACAAAGAAAACATGGATGCTTTGTGTGGGCGCTCTGTTGACTAAGGAGAAAATTAAGCATTTTAAGGTCAAAAGTTACCCAGTTATGAAGATTGTAGTTGAGCATCTCCATCACCATTTTAATGCTTTTGTATTCTTCCTTCAAATGCACTGAATGGCCGATAGGTAAAGCACCAAATTCGTTTCCATTGTGGAGGCGAACACATTTCAAACTTTGTTTTGAACTGTCAATAAAAAGTCTCCAATCGCCAGGATCATACTGTGAGACACCCATAGCGCACAGAAAGCCTTCTATCAACGTCAACACAGTGAACAAAGTCGTTTGTCGAAGCAAAAAACATTAAAAATTAGGATTCTCCATTGCGATAGTGAGATATTTTGGTTTCTGTGAGTAATAGCTGTTTTTCGTTCAATATTGACGCCAACAATTCGGTTGATTCATCTGAAAGTGCTAAGTCGCGAATTTGATCATTTAACTCGTGTTGAGTAAATCTTGAAAATGATGTTGACGACGATGGCTGTGGTTTAAAATCATGGTCGGTGGAGTCATATTGAGTCTTCTCAGGTAGATTCGAATCCTCATCGTCTGAAAGCTCTGGAAGCTTGGTATAAAGAGGTACGGGAATTTCGATGGTGTGGGGTAAGTGCCTCGTTGCAGAGTCTAAATTTTGGTATTCAAGGTGGTATTTATTCTTTGCATTGAAGTCGGGGACATTAACCAGGTAAAAATAGCAATCATTGGAATGATTCCTCTGTTCTCTCCAAACCATAGGAATTCCAAATGGCAAATTTTTTCGTTTTCCGGCAGTCCATTACCTTAAAGACTAGATGCAAGTTTTGCAAGCAATGTGAGATGCCAATGGTTTATCTTCATCACCAAGCCTTATCTTGAAATTGGCAAGATAAGACCGTTTTACAAACTCTGTAATTTTCACCCTTTGCTTCAGCAAGGTAAAATTACCATATATGCAACAAAATATATCTGGATTATTTAAGCACTTTCTTTCCGTAAAAGACATTATGACAACAACAAATTGACTTTTCTCACCAATAATAGATCTCAGGTTACTAACTGTAAATTCACCTATATTGTACCTGTCCTTGTCCAGTACAAAGAGAAAGTAAGGAAAGCAGTGGATACTGATCAGGATAATTCAATTAAAACTGTTCAAAAGGGAATAAATAGTTTATTATATAATATATATTATTTATTTTATTTCATACTGCATATTACTAGCTTGAACAAATATAATGGAAAATGGTCATTTTTGTCATAATTTTGAGAAACAAAGCATATAAATAACTCAATAACCTGACGTGATAGGTGATTTCTGATTGAATATTTGGAATTAGCACCCCCAACATAGTATAAAATGACCT
This sequence comes from Morbakka virulenta, assembly GCA_003991215.1. Lineage (NCBI taxonomy): Eukaryota > Metazoa > Cnidaria > Cubozoa > Carybdeida > Carukiidae > Morbakka > Morbakka virulenta. The sequence goes on along the minus strand of RDPX01000236.1, from coordinate 976,159 downwards.
GGATTTTTTTAAAACAATGTTTGCCTGTGTTATCTACAGTGGTTAACCAAAACTTCTTAATTCAATAACACCAACTTCCAAACAATCTTTTCCTTTGTTAATCTTTAGTACATATCTTTTTTTCAGCCTCCTCTATCGTCCAATTGATATTCTTTAATAACTCTCAATAATTGTTTCAGCATTTGCTGCGATCAACTATCTGAAAGTGCTTTATAGTTTTCCTCTGTTTTATTACATGTCTTTTAACTTTAATAACTCTTGGCGGCTCGGGACTCATGTATAGAATATCATTTTCTTTGTTTTCTTCTTTACATTATTGTCAAAGTTTTGTAAAGAATCTTTCATTTGCTTTAAAGAGCTTCCTCCAGCAGTTATCTAGAAAGTTCCATCTATTTTAGTTATCAGAAAATCCTTTGTAAAGAAGTAACTGTCAAAAAGAATCAACAGAAAAGGAATTGCCAATGGTTTGAAATATTACAAAAATCATTTCGAAAAGATAAAAGCCCATAAATTAGAAGACTATTTTTAAGTCTTAAAGAACTAGGCTACCAGCGAAAAATCTGATATCACCTCTTTTATTAAGTTTCAAAAAATTGCCTTGAAACTTAAACGATGAAGACTTGGCTCCAACAAGCAATCCAATATTTTCCATAGTAATCCAATCAGCATGTGGTATTCGGATACAGTTTTCTTTATGAGAAAAGGTCCCCTTTTTTTACAATATTAATCTCTGATCTTGCAATATTAACAAAGAGGGTTATGTTGATTTTGACTATGGCAATATCTACAAACAACTGTTTTTACGTATTAACCAAATGGTTGTTTTTTGGATATTTGTATGTTTTCACACGTCTGGATACGTGTAGTTTCTCTTTACTGTACTTTTGAAATTACTTTGATCTGTTCACCATTTTTGAATTATTTTATTTCTCTTCTATGGAAAGACCTTTGAGGGTTGTTATTGGTTGCTACCGAGAATACGGAAAATTTTTAAAAGGCAAACACACACGAACACACACACACACACACACACATATATATATATATATATATATATATATATATACCTTATTACACCAAAATAAGACGCTGAAGTTATAAAGCCGCACAAAATTAAGCCGCAATTAATTAAGCTGCAACGGCGGAAAAATCTCATTTTTGGTGACATAAACTAAGCCGCTGCGAAAATGTGTAAACATTCTGGGAAATTAAAAGGAAATTTAAAAAATCAAAACGTTTCATTGACTCTTTCTTTGAGAAAGTCAACAAGATCGTATATAACACCGAAGCAAAATAATGACCGCACAAGTAATTGTCGAAGTAAAGCCAACTGCCCCCTTGAAGGGAAGTGAAGTGCTTGGAATTTAGTATAATCTATAAATTGAGGTGATAACGGCCTCTGATGTGTTAATTTATTATGGTGCTTCGGAAGCAGAATTCAAGACTCATTATAATAACCACATGAAATCATTTAGATTAAAGAGGAATATTAATGGCACAGAACTATCAAAATGTATCTGGGACTTAAAAGAAAAAAATACAAATATATGTATATATGTATATTCATCTTAATAAGGATCTAACAAAAGTTTTGCCCCCTCCCGTGCTTCTTTTACTGAATTAGTAATCAAGGTAAATCGGAATCCCGATCTGATAATTTCATGTCCTTCTACAGTTTTGAAAAAGTGAGTGACAGACTGTTTTGAGGGATTGATGATGCAATGGCTTTAACGTGGTCAACTTTAAGTCCACTTTGAAGGTTGTAACAACGCGATTTGGATCTTCTAACAATTGCTGCATGATAAAAGACGTCAACTATTTGCTGAATTTGTTACGCACCATTTTTTTAATGTTGCATTCGTGGTCACGTCGAGCGGCTGCAGGAGGTGTGTCAAATTTTTCGGAACCGTGACGGATTCAATCCCCAACTCAGCCAACCTGGCTTCCACTTTTGGTGTATTTTGACCAGTGAAGGCACCCCAGATGAGCAGACATTTCTGATTTTTTTGACTTTCAGATCGGTTTTCACGTGTTCAATGTGAGGCACTAATATACAATCAATACACGAATACATGTTGTTTTTTTATAAGCACAACGTTTATAAGCATATTCAGGTTCAGATATTTTCTTACGCATATGCGAAGCATATTTCCCAGCCTTGGTTTTTACTTTTGAAGTGTCTTTTTTAGTTCCAAGGCTTATAAAACATTACAAAGTGTGATAATTCCTAGGAAAAGATTCTATGAAACGTGTAAACAATGCCTTAGAAGATCGAAGTAAGAATTCAAATCTATTCGCATTCGAAAACTTTTTTTGAAAGTTAAAATTTGAAAACCAAACAAAAGGAACATTATTTCTGACTGTCTGATGCATTTCACGACTATACAATTGTTAGAATAAAATATGTCAAAAGTGAGAGTCGGCAAACTAAAGCAGCCAAAATTAGCTGCTTTTGGATTCAAGAAAAAGTTTGTGCTTCGGGGAATCGAGCAGGAGGTAAAAATGCCTTCAATGTAATTACTGCGCTAATCAGTTCAAGAGCAGCCAAGGGTTGGCATTCCATATTAAAAGCATGCATAATATTATCAGTGAAGCTCCACAGAAAAAAAATAACAAAGCTGATTATGATGAACTTTTATCGTTTCAAGTTAAGGATGTTGTTGATCAAATGGTGAACAGTGTGGCAGAAGCCAAGAGTTTAGGTGCGAGCAAAAACTCAGGGAGAAAAAGAAAGCAGTACACAGCCGTGAACAAGGCAGCTGTAATATGCAACTACGAAAGTGGAGAGCAGCAAGAAAGTGTAGCAGAGAAATATGGCATCACACCATTCAAAATTTCTCGACGGTTGAAGAACAAACGATCTTTTATGAAAAACGCAGCATCAGCACACCGTAAACCTTTTTGCAAAGGTAGAAAAGCGACTTACTGTATCGATTTATATGATAAGCTTTGAGACAAATTTCAGTCAGCAAGGTTGAAAGGTCACCTGGTGAATTTTGCCTAACTTTGGAGTAAGGCACGGAAATTACAGGCCGACATCGATCCAAAAGGTGAAATAAAAGCTCATGTTGTCATGCGGTTCCTACAAAGACAAAATCAGGATGCTATCAAAATAAAGAGACAAGAAAAAACACAAGGAGGAGAAAATTTCAGCATTAATGAAATGGCAGGCAACTTTAAGGGAAAATTGCATCCGAACTGGTACAGAAGATCCAACATATGATACAAAGTGAGGATGATATAAACCACACGAAAGGTTAAACGTAGATCAATCACCTCTTCTGTTCGTCATTCATGGGAAACACATACGGGTATGTAACACCAAAACAAGGATCGACGCACAATACATTGATAGCACAACCTGGTGCAGGATTGGAAAAACGTCAGTGTACACTTCAAGTTACATTCAGACCAGAGGAGAAGCAACCAAAGCTTGCTGTGATTTTCCGTAGTAAAGGTAAAAGAATTTCAGCCGATGAAAAGCTTACCTGGCACCCTGAAGACGATGAATTTTGGCAAGACAATGCCTGGTTAGACCAGTATGTTTGTATAGACTGGTTTACAAGATCACTTTCACCTTTCTTGCAACAGGAAGGCTTATTCAAATTTGTTTTGTTACTCGATAAGTTGACAGGTCAAATGCAAAATGACTTTAAAGTAGCCGTGTCTGGAGCAAATGGGTTACTGTGGTATGTTTTACCCGATGCGACCTATCTTTGGCAGCTGGTAGACGCTGGATATGCTGTTTGCTTAAAGTCCCTGATTGCTATCGAACATAGGAAGTGGTTGGACATCGAAGGTAACGAAAGATGTGTCGTATCTTATGAAGACTCCGTAGAAAATAAACAGTAAAGAAGAAAACTCGAGAGTAGAAAACTTGAAGACTTGTTCTCTTAAATTGCAAAACAAGAAACTCAAAACGTAATTCTCCCACAACAGTACTAAAGAGTCACTTTGTAAATTGTTTACACGAAAGCAAAAACAATGTAAAAACTAATTATACTTAATCCTTTGATCCTTGGCTCAGAGTATCAATAGAGCAAAGAGATGGGTTTGTTTTGTTTATGTAATGGTTCATCGAATGCTTTGTTTTGATTCTGGCCAATATCTCTACATTTCATAACACCTCCCTACCAGCTAAGGGACCGCCCTTAGCGCATAATTGGGCTTTCTGCTTAATCCTCTCAAATCGCCTTGGATTATTTGGTCCGTATTCGGTGGGCAATGAAAGGGGGCAAGTTTTATGTCGTTTGTAATTAATTGGCTGAGAATCACCAGAAAGTTCCGCAGTAGGAGACAAACTTTCTCCCATTGGTGTGTAAGACTCTCCGGGGTCTGCATCATGGACAGCCCCATTTGTAGCTGGGTGGTAGGGTGCACCACTAAGATGTGTGATTCCTCTTTCTCGATACCAAGCTTGGAATTCCTCAGAATGGAATATGGATGCATTATCCGTAACAAGAGTATGCGGATACCCAAAATGAGCAAAATTCTGTTCTAGCAAATCCATGGTGGCCTTTGCAGAAATCCAAACTGTTGGATGAATGCAAGGATATTTCGAATAAGCATCAACGAGAAGTAACTAGTTTGTCCCTAGGAAGTTGATCGCATGATCAATGTGTATGCGACTCCATGGCTTTTTAGGCAACATCCATGGGTGATTTGCTGGCTTTGCTAGCTTGTTCTGCTGTTCTGCACAAGCACTGCATTCTCTGACCAAGTTTTTAATGTCATTATTGAGGTGTGGCCAGTAAACAGCTGAACGTGTTTCATCCTTTGTATACCAAAATGTCTTAAGTGTAGTAAGTCTAGAACTTGTAAACTGGCTGGGATCACAATTCTAGATCCGTAAAATAAATTGCCATTCTCTGTAGTAAGATAATCCTGTAACTTTTCGAAAGGCTGAACGCCCTCTTGAACCTCTTTAGGCCACCCTTCTTTGCAGTAGCGCATGACTTTTGAAATAATGGGGTCTCTGACAGACTCCTTCTGTATGAACTTTGGTTTGGAAGGATCTAACTGTCTGCTTATCTTTTTCACACTGCAAACAGCGGTTACATCTACCTCATCTTCCTCTCCATCAAATTGAGGGTCCATTTTTTATGGTAAGCGGCTCAAAGCATCAGCATTTCCCTCCTCCTTTGTAGGACGAAACACAACAGTGTAGTCATACTCACTAAAGGTAAGGGCCCATCGAGCTAATCGATTAGCTGCCATGGTAGGAATACCATTCTTAGGGCCAAACAAACTAATTAATGGCTTTTGATTCGTTACTAGTATGAAATGGCGTCCATAAAGAAATTGATGAAATTAATGAAATTTCTGTAATCCAAAAATCACTGCTAGTGCCTCCTTTTGAATTTGACTGTAACGTCTTTGGGTGTCACTTAAGGTTTTCGATGCATTGGCAATAGGGGGCTCTGAATTATCAGAGTATAGATTAAACAAAACTACTCCAACACCAACATCTGAAGCGTCACAAGAAATTCCAATCTCCAGGTTAGGGTCAAAATGGGCAAGTACAAGTACGTGCAAAGAATGTCCTTAAGAAATTTGAAAGCATTTTGCTGAGCAGGCCCCCATTGCCAGGGTTGATTTTTCCGAGTAAGAAAAGTTAAAGGCTCCGAAATTGTTGAAAGATTAGGAATAAACTTTCCGTAAAACCGAACAGAGCCTAAGTATGAACGAAGTCTCTGAACATCCTTAGGGGCAGGTATTTTAGGAGGTGTTTTGAGTACTCCATCTACCTTTGGGCCATTTGAAATTCCATTTCGTGATAGAATATGCCCAAGATACACCACTGAAGGCTGAGCAAATGAACACTTCTCCAACTTGCACCTTAATCCCTGATCTTGCAAGCATTGAAATAAGGCATGAAGATTTTGTAAGTGGTCCTCGGCATCAGTGCCACTGACAAGAATATCATCCAGATAGACAGCTACTTCTTTTTGACCCTGGGTAAGCTGCTCCATAATCTCCTGAAAATACCCAGGTGCCGAACAAATCCCAAAAGGTAATCTACATTGGAGCAGAACACCTTTGTGTTTACTAAGAGCCAGGCACTTTTGGCTCTCAGGTTCCAATCGAATTTGGTTGTATGCATCGGCTAAATCGACTTTACTAAAGAAATAAACACCTCCCAATTTTCGCATGAGATCCTCTGGAAGTGGAATTGGGTGTCTATGTGTTTCAAGCTGAGAATTGACTGATACTGAATAGTCTCCACAGAGTCGTAACTTGGCCTTTTCCTGGCCTGGTAAGGGCTGTTTCCGGATTGGCACTACGCGTGTTCCATAATCATTAAATTGAACAGGCTGCCAAATCCCTCTCCTTATCCCAGATTCATAGGCCTGATCTAAATTCTCCTGCATTGTTAATGGTACAGTTCTTGGTTTGCAGAAAACTGGTTTACAGTTTGGCTTAAATTGAACTTCAAGCTCCACGTCTTTGAGACATCCTAATTCTTGCTTGAAGATATCAGGAAATTTTCTGCGAAGCTGCATGCAAGCCACACGTAAAGAAGCACCATCCAGATCAGTGGTAGATATAGTATTAATCTCCTGCAAATTGCAAGAAGGTGACTCCTCCTTTATTCCTTGTAATAGTGTGTTTACGTCTATGTGCAATGTACGTATTGCAGAACGTCCAGGTAAATTTAATGGGTTCTTGGACACCACAAATTCTACTTCCTGTGGCTCACTGTAAAAATCCTTTTTCACAGTGCATGAGAAACGTCCCTTAACAGGAATAGGCTTGCTATTAGCCCCAACATCTTAAAATTGTGGCTCCTGCAGATCAGGCTTTCCTGCATGATTCCAAAATCTCTGTTCACAGAAACTGTCGCTAGTACCTGTGTCTACTTGGAATCTATGCTCCTTGTCATTAACATACAGCGATTGAAACATCGGCTCACGATCTTGATCCTGAACTTTGTTAACTTCGCAAGTAGTCGTTGTAGTAATGAGAGCTACTCCCGCTTGTTGCTGTTTCTCCTTTTGAAGGCAAACCTTTTCAATATGGCCTTTCTTTGAGCAAAACCGGCACTCCGCATTCCTGAACCTGCACTCTTTTGTCTGGTGATTTGTTAATCCACATCGAGGGCATGTTCCCTTAGGAAAAATACCAGAGTTCTTCTTTGGAGTGCTCGTTTCCTTTGGTTTAGTTTTTGCATCCTTGACTTTGAAAACTGCTGCTTCTTTAGAACCAAACACAGCCTCTTTTGCCACCTTGACGGCATTTACCGTTTTCAAAGCAACTTCAACAGCCTTGGAAAATGAAAGCTGGTCGTCTCAAATTTTGAAAAGAGCTTTAAAAACAGCTTCATTTCCGACGGAGCACATAAACTGTGTTCTCATTGCCTCCTCCTGAGGATCTTGTATAGAGGAAAAATCACACTTCGCAGCGTCTTGTCGAATCTGTGCTGCAAGCTCTTGAACTGTCTCACCCGGTTTGCGTCGAATTTCTGACCAAAATGTAAATCTTTCACCAACTATAAACCTCTTTGGATCAAACCGGGCTTCCATAAAAGTAGAAATATCCAGTGAAGTTAATTCATTAACATCTTTTGGGGCCTTTAGTTGCGCTGACAAGGTACTATGAAGCTTGTATGTTGCCGAAGTCTGATTTGTTAAAAAGACCTGCGGTAACCTCTCCTCAGGCACAGAATTGGCCTTTGCAAATGTATGAAATCGAGCCCAGTAATCTTTCCACAGTTCAGACGTTCAATCAAAAGCAGGAAAACTAGGTATCGCAACTGGTAAAGGTGAACTGTTACCGTTAAATGCTCCTCCCGTAGATAAACTAAGCTGCTTGAATAGATCACTCATTTGACGTCTTTGATCCTCCATTTATTGACGTTGTAAGTCCATCTGCATTTGCACAAGTTTGATCAGCTCTTTCGATTTTACTTAATCCTTTGATCCTTGGCTCAGAGTATCAATAGAGCCAAGAGATGTGTTTGTTTTGTTTACGTAATGGTTCATCGAATGTTTTGTTTTGATTCTGGCCAACATCTCTACAATTCATAACAAGATGGTTTGGCAATGAAAAACCCTATAGCGCAAAAGAAACGGGTGTATTGATCACAAATTGGGCTGGTGAAGCGTGGAATGCCTTGAATGGTGAGTGGTACAACAAATTGATAAAAAGGTGCTGGACTGCAACAGGTTGCTTAATTACCGCAGATGGTTCTGATGACAAATTAATTAAGCCTGAAGGTCTCAAAAACTATCACATTCCACCACCATCAGTGATTGAAGCGTCAACCACACCTGCAGTCAATAACGTTGACAATGTCCCTTCAGCTGAATCAGAAGAAGAAGACGAGTCGTTTGTTATTGATGACAACATAGAATTTCTTTGCCCTAAAGACGAAGAGGGAGAGGGAAACCTACTTGACTTCATTGACGGATTTCTTGAAAGGNAATTCATAACAAGATGGTTTGGCAATGAAAAACCCTATAGCGCAAAAGAAACGGGTGTATTGATCACAAATTGGGCTGGTGAAGCGTGGAATGCCTTGAATGGTGAGTGGTACAACAAATTGATAAAAAGGTGCTGGACTGCAACAGGTTGCTTAATTACCGCAGATGGTTCTGATGACAAATTAATTAAGCCTGAAGGTCTCGAAAACTATCACATTCCACCACCATCAGTGATTGAAGCGTCAACCATACCTGCAGTCAATAACGTTGACAATGTCCCTTCAGCTGAATCAGAAGAAGAAGACGAGTCGTTTGTTATTGATGACAACATAGAATTTCTTTGCCCTGAAGACGAAGAGGGAGAGGGAAACCTACTTGACTTCATTGACGGATTTCTTGAAAGGTTATAAGTTATAGTATATATATATATATATATATATATATATATATATATATATATATATACACATGATACTTATATTATGTTTTTTATTTGAATAAGAAGCTGTCACAGCTTTTGTTACATGCAAAAAGTTTCTTTCTATTGAATCAACCTTAATTTTGAGTTTTTCAATTATGTACAATAAAAAATTTGTATCTAATTTTTGGAAAATAAGCATAACTTAAGCATATGTTAAGCCTGTCTGAGTTTTCTCCATAACCATACATCAGCCTATTTTTTAAAATGCGTATGCTTATTAAAAAAAAGGATGTAGTTTCCTTTTCGTTACTCCAATGAGTGTCATGATATGAAAACAAAAATATTCGTCACCTGGGCGAACTTTTAAGAAACACCTTTCCGTTTTTCCTTTGTATACTATTTGCATCGGCAAAAGTTTACCACACAAGGTCTCGATTAATGCCAATGTTATCACACGCTTATCTCTTCCACAAGCAATTGGAATGTGCTTTTCACCCTCAACAGCCATCGTTACCTTACTAGCGGAGAAAAATCTTCATACAATATCCTTATAATACTGAAAATCTTTACAGGAATTGCATTAGATCGAAACATCTTTCACAAAGACTCACGCTGAATGCTGTTGAAGGCTTTCTCAAAGTCCATAACTTTGGTAAATAGAGAGGAATTCCTCTCATTACTTTGTTCAAGGACCTGGCTTAGTGTACAAATGTTGTCTAAACACGATTTTCTAATCTTAACTCCGCTTGTTCTTTCCAAATGTACACATCTTGGATAATCGATTCTGTATAATCTTGCTGAACACTTTTTTTTTAGAGGAAGCAGAGCGATGCACTTATAATTAATTGTTGGAATCCAATAGTTTTCCTTTTTTTTTTGCTTTCGCGATAACCCCCTTCTTCCATGCCAGCGAGATTTCCTTATGCTCCTAAATATGTAAAAAGTGAGCTCTTATGGGGTAACGTGTTCATCTACCTTTAACGTATTGGCTGTGATACCATCATATCTGGTTATCATTCCACTCTTACTCGCTTGGATAATATTTCTCATTTCCTTGACCGATGATGGTTCTGTATTGTTTGTAACATCTTCTTCTCCAGGTTGGATTTTTTCTATTTCATCAGGGCCTGGGTGGTTCAGTACTTTACAAAAATGCTCTTTCCATTTTCTTTGTTTGTCTTTTCTTTCGTCTGGGGGTTTCTCAAAATAAAGCCTTTTGTCAGGGTATGTCATTCCCCTCACTTCTCTGTCAAGTTTCGAGAATGTCGCTTTCAGCATGTTCTTCACTCTTACGATCTAAATACAGTTAATGTTAAATATGATATCTTTCCTCTCGTCAGTCTTGTTTCATATATTCTTTTTAATCTGTTAGTCCTTCTTCTTTCGTCTAAATCCAAGAATCTTTTCTCCTGTTTCCATGTTTGTCCGGTTAAACCCGTCTATGCTCATCTTTTGATTTTACAAAATTATCCTGAAACGGTTGTTTACCTCCAATGTAAATGCTTCTCCAAATCTTTTATCTTTTAATTTGCGGGAGTCCACTTGTCTTCCCCTCTGTAGCCACCTCTAGATTTTTTTAGTTTTAGCTTGATTACTCCTGTTATTAGATTGTAGTCAAGAGCAATGTCAGCCTCTCTGCAAGCCCTGGCATCCTATAAAGTATTTTTCTATTGATTATTTCATGAGCAATTTGGCTCTATGTGTTTTCGTCAGGGAATGTACAAGTTGTCTTCAGGAGGCTCTTGTATTCAAACAATGTTCCACCGATGACAAAAGTATTCTCTTTGCAGATATCACACAGCCGTTCACCATTATTATTTTGTACCCCGACCCCATGCTTACCCATTACTTCTTCTCGGCTTATAATCTTCTTACAAACTCTGGCATTTGTATCTCCAACCATCACCAGTATATCATGAGCTTTCACTGTGTCTGTTGCTACCTGCAATCTCTTGTAAAATGTATCCTTGCATTACTCATTTGCTTTCTCTGTGGACACATACAATACAACTACTGTCAATTTTGCATAACCAGAGTTGAACCTAACGTAAAGAGGCCTTGGATTCGACGGGTTTTACTCCAGCAGTAGCCTGGTCCATCTTATTCCTAGGCATTCGAGCAACATCTTCCATATAATCTCCATCATCTCTCCCTAAATAAATTGTAGTGTGGCCTGAGGCTTGCCTCCTTCTCCCTGTTCACGTCCAACGAACTTCACTGGCACCAGGAATGTCCATTATATACTGTTACAACCCAACTCTTAAAACCCGAGAGGACTTGACATTCTGGAACCCAGATCGAAAATTGGACAATCCTACTCTGGTCATTTGTTTCGGAATGAGGAAATCCATCGTCATGGCTTATCAGCCTAGCTTGTTTTACCCCTGTCACCACGTATGAAGGCTTCTTTTGTATTGGTTTCTGTAACTGTGGTTTTTTTTACAAGATAATGGTGTTAAACCCTTTCATCAACCCTCCTCCTTTTTCTGGTCTTGCGAGCGACAAGAACATCTACATAGCAAACGCCTACGCGCGGTTAACTTCCACTTTTAACTTCCTCTAAAAAGGGTATCGGGCAAAGTTTTAAAATTTTGGAGGATTACAATTGTTCTCATGATTGCAGTGACGTTGATTTGTTTATTAATATTTTTTGAAAATAAAATTATAACTGAATCAACAGAACTTTTGCAAGGAGATGGCGTTTTGGATATTTTTTTTAAATTAGTAATAATTTTCCATATGAAGCACTTCATTGTGTAGTTAAATGCATGGTATCAACTCTTGCCCAAACAAAATACAATTATTCTATATCTGTATAGGTACAGAAAAAAGGTTCACTATTGAGCAAAAAGCTATCCAAAGTGAGTGAATAGCAATAATGAAACAAATTAGTTAAATTACGGATTGAAATGTTGGTTTAATGCTTTTAGTCAAGGATGCTGTCACATTTGCATGGGCAATACCAGAGTAGACTGCCTTAACAACATGTTAGGGTTATTTTACACATATGGCTATCATACTTACATAGCCTCCTTGCAGGAGGGATCTTTTACATGCAATTTTTATCGGTGGTTTGAGAATTTGGAATACCGTATTTGATCTATTTAACGCCCGGGGCGTTAATTTAATATTTTAGTTTTTAGGGTGGGCGTTAATTCAAAAATTCCAAAAAGCAAATTTGTGTAGCTTATCCTCTGAATTTCTTCTAAGAATCTGAGAAAAATTATACAATAGAGAAAATAGAACAACCCCAAAACAAACAAACAACAATTTATCAAACATTTTTATAACAAAACCAATAAATAACAAATAAATCTCACGATAGTAGTACTAATCTATACAAAATTCTTCATCACTTTCACGGTCAGAGTCGATCAAATTTTGTGCATCATTGGCAACTTCCACGTTAGAATCCGTGATGTTCGCAAATGGATTTGTGCTGCCGTTAAATAATGGACCTCTCAGCAAATTCATTTGTTCCCTGAGCATTCTTCTGCCAAATTCACATGGCTGTCCGTTCTTCAAACGATGTATGTAATCGTCTTGGCTGCCATCAGTTGGTAATGTAAGTACACATGATTTGAAAGAATTTGCCATCATTTCTTTCGGCGAAGAATCCCATGACTCGATAACCCTTTCTACAATTTTTCTTCTTGAAACAGGTTTGAGATTCCCAGCTTCTATGTATTCGTGTACTCCTGCAGCCAACTACTCGTCATATTTATTTGCAATAAAGGATTTTAACGGCTTATTCCACACTATATCCGGGGCCTGCACATACTTTGTGCATCCACCTGGTAAAATAACATGTTCTGTGTTTGCAGACTTTAGAGTTGTTCGAACTTCGTGGTCATATGAGCTTCAAAAGAATCCCATGCAAGCAATCGCCGTGAAAAGGAAAAAATACCAACAACCGATTTAAACCACTAGATAGTTAGCTGCTCATTCATCCAACCGTTTGAAGAAGACTGAACTATGCACTTATGTTGAAATTCATCGTTTAACGACTTACATTCTCTTTTAACACCAGAAAATACAATGAAAGGCTTTAATTTGTTTTCGTCTCCTTTAGCTGCTAAGCAAACAGATATACGAAGATTCTCATGGTTGTTTTTAATGGAATTTCTCGCTTTCCTGGCTGACTAATTGTTGTATTGGAGACTCTGTCTGCCCACACCGGGGTTTCATCCATAGCAATAATAAACGCTGGAGCGAATGAAAATTTGTCCCGTAATTTCCGTACGTTTAATACGTACAAAACTATCTTATCAATCATGTAAGCCGGATCCTTTTGAGATGTGGTTGTTGTTCGACGTAGCGACAGTCCATTTCGTGTTAAAAACGTATTGATCCAACTGGTGCTGTCAAGAAAAAAGTCGTCTTCTGCGGGATCACTGTGTTTTTTATCGAAGAGGGATTTTGCTTTCATCATTATCATTTTTCGGGAAACACGCAGTCAGTTACTTCTTCGCTCCAAAACCCATTCTACTAAAAATTGTTCAAGTTGTTCATCCATTAACGGTCGGCCAGCCCCATCACGTCGTTTACGGTTTGCACCAAGCATCTGTGCTTTTTTACTAATAATTTTTTCTTCATTCTGATACCATTCTCTGACCCTTTTCCGATCAACATTGAATTTTTTAGATGCCAAGTGAATCGAGTTTTCCTTTGCGAAAAAATACTCGATTTTAACTCCATTGTGAACGAGCGTCTTTTTTCACCTTTATGAGAAGTCGGTTGCTTGATATCACCACCCATTTTTCTTTTCGTCAAAAGCAGTTCAAACAAAAACCAGTTTGATGTGGCTTGTACGTGTTCTGCAGACTTAGGCTAAAAAATACTTTTAGTTGGGAACTGTATTATGAACGATCGAAGACCAAAACATATTTTACATAGTAATCGAATATAACATTTGATGCTGGTTTTTATCAATCAACACTTATATCAACAAGTACATCAACAGGACATCACATAGCAAACACAAACTGTACAAACACAGTTAGACAACATAGCTACAGGACAGAGAATCAAAGTTACAAATTAAGACACTAAGACATGGCAGCAACCCCAGCTAGGGGTAATATTACACATTGAAATAAACTTAATTTCATTTAGAACTGCGCGATGAAATAAAAAATTCAAACGTTTTCAGACTTTTAATTTTATAACATTCCATCGCAGTGTCAAAACTTTAAAAATAAATGTTGTAGAGATAAAATGGCTCGAGCATTGCCTGCGAAAGAATTTGAATTGTGCTACAAAGTTGAATTTAATACGGTTAAACGTGGCTACCATGTTTATAAAGAGATGTGGAACGGTTATTGCACCGAACAATTGTATTGCAAGCAGAACATGCGAGAAGAGGCTTGAGGAAATGACGAAGATGGGATTGTTGTTTATACACTCAATTATTCTATATTAGTCGGTCATATGCCGACAGAGCTTTCCAGATTAATTCACTTCTTTTTTATGAAAAATGCTGAAAATCGAGTATTGTGTAATGTGACTGGTAAAAGATATCGGGAACTAGGACTTGTGTTGCCAGCGACATTCAAGGCATTAACAAAACACAAAAAAATCGGCTTTAATTCTTGATGCTGACATAGAGAAATGTAAACTGGGTTTTAAATACCTTTATCTGGAACATAATGCGAACAATGAACAAAAAATGTTTCCATTTGAGAAAATGAATACATATTGAAAACTGCACTATGTGCTGTACAGTTTTTATTCCTTGTGTAGAAAAATCTAATTAACGCCCTCTTTGGTGCGTACAGGGGCGTTAAATCTAAAGGGGCGTTAAAGGGAAAGAGGACGTTAAATAGATCAAATACGGTATAGTAGGTTTGTCACCTTTGGTTACCTTTATCCTGGAGTTAACAAACCCGGATATTATTCTTGTTTCAACGTGTATTGAAGAGATGCAACAATTTGTGCTCAGGTATACCGATGATTTGTTTTTTAGATCTTTCCATTTGACGCTCTGGAACCATTTTTTAAAACAATTTTGAAACTTTTGGGGCTACAATGTCACACCTGTTTGTCGGCTGGAAACAGTGAAAGTTGAGTTCTGGATTGTCAGCTTTACTTTTGCTGGTAGTTAACAGCAGCACAAAAAGATTTGGTTTTTTTCGAATTTCCTCTCCTTTTCTTCGTGTTTTCAAATTTAGATTAAACATTTAGTGTATTCCACAATTAAAACGCAAACAAATGAAGGTTGCAAAAAAAACCATAGAGATAAAATTGCTACTGTTTGAGACCATAGTTCTGCCAACAATTCTAAGCAACACAAAAGCTTTTAATAGCTCATCCAATGTAAAGTCATCAGTATTGATTTGGAGATTTTTATCTGCCGAAGGAATTTCCACTGAAGATGTTCCATTGCTTGATATGTTGAGCAGATCTTTGAAATATGACACTCTTTTGGAAAGCAACTCATTTTTCTCCTTTTTGTCACTTGGAGCTTCATCATTCCTTTTGTTAACCAAGTTTCCAAAGTTTGTTTGGGATTTTCTAGGTATTTTCCTAACTATTTATAATACCTCACTTATTTGCTAAGCCTGATTGCTACTTCTACTTGCTCATACATCCGCCAAAGGTACATTTTTGGGTAATTTTGAAAGAAATCATCTGACACTTTTACTGCTTTTCTCCATGCAAGACGGCTCTCTTTATCTCTGTAGTTTCTGTACCTATCACTTAATTTCCTCTTGTTGCATAGAGCTTCACTTCCTTTATTTACCCATATATTTGTGGGGTTCCAACTTCCTGGTTTGCTGGTTTCATCCAAAACTTTAGTACTAGTGTAGTATCTTCCTTGTAATAACTCTTGATTTAAATTATTACCGAGTAGGCTGAAATAACTTTTCGTTTTAACACTATATTGCTCTGAATCTATGGTCTGAATCTATTTTTAATGTGGAAAAGGCTCTACAGTTTTTAAGAGTGTCTCCACTTTTTTCGCATGATGTTTACAATGCAATACTATGAATAGTTTATTCTCTTCACATACGCTAACTAGTTTTTCCCCACTGTTATTTCTGCCAATGTGAAATATGTATCTTCCAAAGGATTGTGAGGAGATTTCATGCAACCCCCTTTGAATGTGTGCATTGAGATATAGAAAGACAAGAAAGTTGTGGTTTTGCGTATTAGACATAGCATAATAAAAATGACTGTAGAACATGCCCTTCACTTCTGTATCTGCACTTTCTGTCGGAGCATAGGTACATATTACTCTTTTTTGTGGATTACAGCGAGTATCATTTTTATGACCCTATCACTAACGTTAGTGACCTCAGAAAAACAATTGATCAGGCTTTTCTTTACAAGTACTCGAACTCTTTCATAGCCCTCGTTGCTTACTGAGATAGTCTGTACCTCTGTATAGCTATGATGTCAATGTCAAATTTTTTACAACCTTCAATCAGTTCATGATATCAGCCTTTTTTTGTTTAAAGTCCTTAAATTACATGTTGATAAGTTGACAGGTTTTTAAACTATTTTTCTTATTTTATCAATCATAGGGGGCCTTTCGGTTTGCCCTTGTAATGTCATATGCCTTTAAATAAGCTGAAGGTGTAGCAATCTACGTTGGAAGATTGATTGTGACCGTGTAGTTGTCGTAATCGTTAATTTCCCACCATGAGTTGATTGGACCTCACCGTTTTTCCAGGTTATACTGCTTCATATTCAGTCCCATCAATAGATGCAGCCTGAAATCGGCCGAGACTCGCTATAGTTACCATCTCCTGTCTTGGCATCCACTAGTGGTGCCACATATCAACAATGCACAGAATTACCAACATACTTCATTACCAAATGCATTGAAGTAAAGGGGCTTAGAGGAAAACTTTACATTTGTAGACTGGGATCTTCTGATGGAAAAAAGATACTGGCTGATAGAACAAAGAATAGATGAAAGAAAGCTCATGTCCTATCACAAACTAGCAACCAGTAAAGAATCCTGACAAGCAAAATTAATAATGGAGGAATATCTTAAACAGTACAGCAACCACCCAATAAAGGAAAAGGTTAAAAGTATAATCGAAAAACATAACATGTGGTTAGCTGAATTAGACTCCAAGACAAAACAACAATGGAAAAAAAGAAACAACATCAAAGATAGAATATTTCGGCAAAGAAAAAGGTAATGGCGAATTCCAACATCATACTAAACTAAGATTCTGCTCACTAGAAGTATGGGAGAAACAAAAATACCTAGAAGAACTACAACTCAAAGAAGCCCAAAACTGGTGGAAATCAAACTCAACATCAGCGATGCGTAAAAGAACTTCAAGAACTTGCACCATCATGACAACCTGCTACGTACGTTCTACGAGCAATGTTCAGAACCTAATGAGCGCTTGCGTCAATGCCAAGCCACCAAGAAGTTCAAAAGATGTGATCATGCTAATTCTCTAATACAGACATTCAAAATGGCACCACGAAAAGCTCAACGACTGGTCAAGTTCTACGAAACGGTTGCCAGCATCAAAGGAAAACAACAAAGTCATTTAAATCTCAGTAGCTTGCCAATTACTAAAAATTGAGTTTAGAGAAATGAAGAAAAATTCCTGTACATAGAGAATAAAAATAGCGCTCACTCCTTCTTCTTCCATTTGCTGTTTTCCCTGTCGTCAGAGGTCAGCAGCACGTAGTTGTTGGTGCCAACGAGCTCTGTCCATTGCTTCTCCTTCCACCAGTCCTCTGCTCTCCATGTCCCGCTTCAGGATGTCCCTCCACCTCAGCCTCTGTGTATCGGCTGCGCCCGCTTGGAAGGTTTACATACGGATTTTTGTTTAGAGGCACAATAGTTATGTGAACTGTTATTCACTTTCCTGTGTACAATCCACTAAACCAGGTTAATAATTCCGTTATCCAATTCTTTATTAATAATCCCTTGATAAATGCTTGATCCATTCTCGATCAATTCTTGATCAATCCTTGAAAACTCTGTCTCCTTATTTAGGGTCCATACAGCCAATAGTAGTATAATAATGATTTTGTTAGTATCACAAATCTTGTGATATATCGATTTAAGTCACTATTTCTCTTTTCGTGACTGAGTGTGCCCAAAGTATTTTAATTGTTTGACAGAGCTGTCCATACTGATAATCTCCTGTCTTATTCAAAAGCTCACTGAAACCACATGGTCAGAGGACATCATTTATACGGCAGCAACAGGAACTAGGCATGTGGTGAATGACCAGAATAACAATAACCAGAACTTCACAAACCCCCAACCAAGCAAAGATCCCACAAGCCAATAAAATACAATAGAATGTTCAGGCGGAACCCAGTAAAACTGGGGACAACCAGCTGCTCCACAGGCAATGGTCCAGCCAACACCGCGACACAGATTCCAATGGCGCTCGATGAAAGCAGCTAAATAAACATCCCAAGACCTACTTACTGATAAAGAATATCGGACAAGTTCCAAACTTTACACTCTGTCTTCCGACCAATCGCCTTTCTCTAACTGGTTCTCGCCGTACCCTCTGGACTGCACAACTTTCATCTCTTCTTGCTACATGCCCAAAGCACCTCAACCTTACTTCCTTCAACTTGTTGCTAATGCATGTTATTCCTGTCACTTTCCTTACTTCCTCGTTTGTGCATCTGTCGCACAACAACACTCCAAGAATCCACCTCAGTATTCTCATTTCCGTCCGCATAAGCATTAGCTCCTCCTTCTTTCTAAGGACCCCAGGTTTCCCCTCCGTACACCAGCACTGGTCTGATCATCGTTCTATATACTTTTACTTTCACCCGCCGGGGGATTCGTTAATCGCAGACTACGCCCTTCAATTCTCTCCACTTATTCCAACCAGCTTTTATTCTTTCCTTTACTTCTCTTTCACAACCCCCAGTCTCTTCCATGGTCGATCCTAAGTATTTGAAACTTTTCACTTGTTTCAGGTGGTTCCCACTGGCATCTCTCATATCCAGTATCCTTCCTCCTTCTTTGCAGCATCCCATCACCTACGTCTTCATTGCATTTACTTTCATTTCTTGCCTCTCCAATGTCCTTGGCCAGATTACCATTCTATTCTGCAGATCTACTTCGGTGTCAGCAGTGACAGCTATATCGTCAGCAAAAAAAAGTTCCCAAGCTTCTTCGTTTGCAGCCCATTTGTCACCACATCCATTACAGTGACAAACAGGAATGGGCTCAGTGCAGAACTTTGATGCAGTTCTACCTTGACCTCAAAAGCCGCTGACTGTCCCTCTTCTGATCTCATCGAGGTTCTTGCTCCTTCGTACATTTCCTGTATCACCTTTACCATCTTCTCTGGTACTCCTTTCTTCCGGAAGGCCCAGAAGACAATCTCTCGTGGCACACAATCGTAGGCTTTCTCCAGTTGTATAAATCCGCAGTAGAGTGTTTGGTTTCCCTCCAGTCTCTTTTTCTGTAGTTTTCTCATTATAAAAATCGCATCGGTCGTGCCTTTTCCTTTTATAAAGCCGCATTGCATTTCATCAATATCTATGATATCTCTAAGTCTCTGTTCAATGATCCTTTCCATAACTTTCATTGCATGCTCCATTAACTTTATCCCTCTGTAGTTCCCACATTCCATGCTGTCTCCCTTCTGTTTGAAGATAGGGACAATATAACTATCTCTCCAATCTTCTGGAATCCTTTCCTCATTCATGATTTTATTGCACAGCTCCGTCATCCATGTCACTCCATCCTCTCCTAGTGCTTTTATCATTTCTACTGTCACTTCTGATGGCCCACTGGCTTTTCCATTTTTCATTCTTTCTAAGGCTCTTCTAACTTCCTCCTCTGTAAGAAATGATACAGAGCCTGCTGTTGGGTTGCAGAGTACAACAGGTTCTCTTGGATTCTCTACATTCATCAGTGTTTCAAAATACTCCTTCCATCTCCTTTGTATTTCCTTCTCTTCATACAGTATTTCCCCATTTCCATCCTTGATTGCACCCACGTTACCAACGTCCTTCTCCATTCTTGCCCTTGTATTCGCTATTCGATAGATGGAACTCTCACCTTCTTTGGTGTCCAGCTTTTCATACCATTCTTGGGAAGCATTCCACTTTGTTTTTGTTACCTCTCTTTTAACTTTTCTTTTTTGCCTCTTTATATGTACTTTTATTTTCTTCTGTAGGGTCATTTTTTCAACTTTTAAACATCTTCTTTTTATTTTCCACAGCTTTTTGCACTTCATCATTCCACCATCATGTATCTCTCTTGACCTTTTCTCCTCCCTTGGTTCTTTCACATACAGTTTCAACTGCTTCCATCATCGTTTCTTTCATTTCACTCCATGTCCAATCAACATCCCGGTGTAAACCTGTCTCTTCTCTACTACCATCTCCTTATACCATGTTTTTTTCTTCTTTAAGGTTCCAAGCTTTAATTTTGGATCGCTTGATGCCCCTAGCTCTTGCACCTCTCCTCCATCCCAAATCCACTACCAGCAAACGGTGCCGGTTTACCATGGCCTCGCCATTTATCACCTAACCGTTTCTTATTTCTCTTTTGTCATCTTGCCTTGTCATAATGTAATCAATCTGTGACCTTCCACTATCATATGTAATGAGGTGTTCATCTCGTTTCTTGAATGTTGTGTTCACGCAGTACAGTTGAAAACTCTGAGCTACTTCCAATAATTGTTCACCTTCCTTGTTTCTTCTTCCATACCCAAATCCCCCATGTACTCCATCATAGTCATCCTTGCCTCTGCCGACATGCCCATTCAATTCATCGCCAACTACGAGCTCTTCTCTTCCCGGTATACCATATATTAGAGCTTCAAAACTTTCTCAGAACTTATCCTTTTCCTCCTCACTACATCCAGCTTGTGGCGCATATGTCGATGAGATGTCGACGACTCTTTTTCCTGTAAGTAATTTGACCTGCATCAGCCTGTCTGATCTTCTTATTACATCTAAGACTTTATTTACGTACCATTTTTATTGGAGCTGGGTATTTTACGGTCGCATGCCCTTGCTGACACCAACCAACCACTTATCAGGGGATGGCCCTTAGCCCTTGGTAGTACCCTACCTACTTACAGGGTAGTGAGGCCATTTGACCCATGGCTTAGGGATTTTGACCCAATACCTGGGTGAGTATTTGGTGAGGGTCAGGGATTTTTCCACAAGCCGGTGGTCCATGCACACTGCACCTTTACCGGGGAGCTCATCCTCCATATGCCAGTATTTCGGGCTGTCACCCCCAAGCCAGAGCCTCGTTAGCTCAGGGATCTCGCGATCCCCTACCCAGAGCGTACTAAGTGAAAGTGAGGTTGGCTTGGGCGCAGAGTGGGCCGTAGACAGGTGACGCAAGGCCACTCTTCGACAAAGTCTAGTCTGCCTTTTTGCAGCACATGACTGCTCCAGGCAACCGCGACCCTTACGCCCCCAAAATAGTGCTTACTGTGAAAACAGTAAAGTGGAAGTAAGCAACAACTACTACAAACTTGTATACCGGTGCAAGAACTGACACTAGACCGCTGTCATTCTCGTCAATTTTGTTTTCGATCGTCATCATCGTTTTCATCCTACTCACAATGACGTGTGCGCTTTAAAGAGTCCTGAAAATTCACTGTGGTCAAAAATAAAATGAATTTTTACTTATTTAGAAAACTACCCACTGACCATACCTTATTATTAGAATTTCCCGGTCAAAACAGCTTCTCCTCCAACAAAAACAAACGCCTGCACAGTTCAATGTGAACTCCAAACCCTGCGGTAAAAAACCTGAGCCACGGCAACGCCAGACACAAACAAAACCTCACTCTCGTGAACTACTGAAAAGAGACTACCCCTGAAACAGCAACAACGATTCACCATTGGCAGGTAATCCACACACCAAACAATACAAATCATGTTTACAAAATGATTATGCATGGTATTCACATTTGCACATATCAAATACCTACTATGTGCTAGCATTTTGCAGCTGCTGGTATTTGCTTTGGTAATCAGGCGTTCCATTTTGTGGCTTTTAATCGGATAACGAGCAAGGGTGCTCATAAACAACCAGTAGGTATTGTTACTCGGACTCCAAAATAACCAGTAATATTATTTTGCACATTCTAATGTTTAATATGTATTTAATATGAATCGCGAGTATGTTGTCTGGCCATTTCTAATATGCTATGACTGATGGAATTTCTTTATATATGTTAAAGATCCATGCCTGCATTGCTCTTTCATAGCACATTGTCAAAGTGCAAAGAAAGGAAGAGATTTTTTAAATATTTTATTTTGTTTTGTTTTGTTTTGTTTTATTGTATTTTTATTTTATTTTAATTTTATTGTTATTTTGTTTTTATCGATATCGATGCATATAAATAATTACATATATAGCCAACTGTAATTGGTAAATTGACCTGGAAATTTTAATTTAAAAATCTAACTAATTAGTAGTATGCTGGATTATTTTGCCTAAAAGTTCCTCTGCTAAGTGGATTTGTTAACTTAGCAATAAAACCATACGAAGACTGAAAAGTAGCTAGTTCTTTAGTAACTTTTTCTCTTAGTAAGGCAAGAGGAAGCTGATATGGCCATTTGCAGAACATTTGTAAAAGAAATAACTGATGACAGTAGAACTTTTCCCTACTAACTGCACACTATAATCTTGATACTGAATGCAAAAGGCTTAAAAATTAGGGAGGATATGATTACTCCATGCAAGGTGTAATCAAACGTTTATTTAGATTTTTAACTACCTACAAAGAAGCATGGCTCATGCATTGGAAAACTGGTCCTTTACTCCTGAAGAAAGACTTGGTCAGATCAGTCAAATATGTGTCATATTTTTGCTTCAAAGTAGAGGAGCTGAGCACCCAGGAGCTTGTGATTTATGACTGCTTCCTTCGTAATTTCAGGTAAAAAGGTATAAAGGCATTTTTTACTCCAGTTCTTGACCAAAGGTCATACACTTCTTAGGGGCTTGGTTGAATGTCGAGGAGTATTTTTCTTTGCCAAATGCCCTTTCTGGCACAGACTCAGTTTTATGTTATACCATTTCATCTGCTCAGGAAAGTGGCTTTTGTGAGGTTAATTACAATACACCTGCATAACAATTGGGTTTATAACTATTTATATCCAAGCATACTAAGAGGGTTATTTAAAGTGTAAGAAGGGCTGCCCAAAGAATTCAGTTGTATATTCCTAACATTAAAGATCATTTAGTCATTTTAGGTCCACCAATTAAAAAGTCATTCTCCTTTGCAAAGAAAAATTTAAATCCTGACAAATATAAGGATACAAAGTAGTGACATCAGGGTAAATAAAAAAAAGCACATGATTCAGAGCCTAAAAGTTCAATGTTAATGTGAAGGAAAATTGTTAGACTTAAAATTGAACCTAATTGCACTTGAAACTTGGATAAATGGAAATCTGAGTTTTTATCAGTCAGGACAATATTTATGCTAAGATTAGTTGAGGAAAATTATACATCAAAGGTACCTACACATTTACCATAATTTTAAAGTTTGTAATGGACACTACCCAATCCCCCAGTTATGATCTCTCTTTAACAACTTATTAAACAAGAATGACCTGCTGTGGTACTGAAAATGACCACAATGGACATGTGTATAGTAGGGTTAATAGATAAATATATTACTAAATATATTAGTTTATTCTAACACTCTCTGGTCTTTGGTCAATCCTGTGATAGCGTGAGTGTATTAGAGACCCATTTAGTTTCATAAACTCACAGACTTAATGAAAACTCTTTAAAATAGTAATTTTAAATATCAAGTGCCGCAATCCTGAATGAACTAGACCTGTAGAGTTCTAAGATACAATAATAAGATTACTTTGGTCAAGACTAAAAATAGAAATCAAATTTTAACTTAAGCCTTGGAAGAACAAAGGGTATATATTTCATTTCCAGTCAATCTGACAGTTGCATCTATTCTACTCAGAAATAATTTTGTATATGATTTATTGTTGTTTCTACATTGGAACAGAAACAAAAAGTCTCAACATATTTACCAAAATTGTCATAAAAAATATTAAACCATTCAACCTGCATGACACATTTTTTCCCCTGAAATTGTTTAAATGCCCTACCTGATTTACAGAGGTTTAACACTTGGGAAACTGTTGTACCTGTTTTTATTTATTCAGGAAACATTCTTCAGACCTGCCAGCCCATGGCTAATAGAAGTCTGGAGATTTTTTTAACATTTTGAAAAATCTGGAGATTGTACTTAATATCTGGAGGTATCAAACAGTGCTTTAATAATGTACTACTGATTTAATTAACAGATTTTCATATTTGAAAAAACATCCATTGCACTTATTTTGTTGCTTGACCCACAAAGATAGTTTACATGTAAACACCACAAACAATTAAATTAAGTAGTAAAAAGGTATTTTTAGTATGTTTGAAGTAGTAATGTCAATTATGGCCCTTTTTATAGTCAGAAAGTAAGTAGTTGCTGTTTTTGCATCCTCCAAAATCTTTTCATGAGGCACTCAAGAATGCCAAGGCACTACTGATCCAGGTTATGCATACTTCATGGACAGAATGCTTGGTAATGTGCTATCTAGTTTCATTGGTGACCAAGATTTGGCTTTTTTCTGCCTAACAATGCTAAATAATAACTCCTCTTTGGTATTACTTTGACTAAGTATAACTACTTTAGTAACATGAATCAGATTCCTAAATTACAGAGTGTTAGTAAGAGGAAGTTTAAGGTTGGCAATGTACCACCACTGAGTATCCACTCCATAAAGAAACACAGTCAAATAATCTCCAAGCTCACATTCACCTAGTTTTGCTTTTTTCCTTGCAGCCTGGCCATTACTATCATCAGTTAAGGTCTGATAATCAGAAAATTCATCAAGTAGTTTATCTTAAGGGATATCAATGGGTGAAAAGCTGAATTAAACCACTGTGAAACATGAGGATTGGTTCCAACATTGGATGATGAAATGCTGTATAAAGTCTATGAAAGCATTCATCAGGAAATTGTTCTGACTCAAAGTATAATTTGAGACCAGGAAGCTTTTTCGATACCTAATTAATACACCTTTTCAGTGATAGCCATTGAGCTACAAGATGTTTGAGAACTTGCCAGTATTCTTGGTGTCAAAACTCATAATATTCAACAAGCTTCCCTTTCCATTTTGAACTCTCATGAAAGCAACAATGTAGATTAATTAAAACATCTTCAATATTCCTTTGCCCAATTGCAGTAAAAAATAATCATTTGCCTCACTTGCAGCCAGGTGAGCATGGTGGCAATGATAGCCAACAGTAAAGATATTTAGGTCCTCTGTGCATCTTGATACAATGGAGTTGTTAGTACTGATAATAGCATTATTATTGTCAACACTTAGTTTAACATCATTTGACCAAGGATTTGAATCAGCACTAACCTTGTCATCTATGACACTGAATATCAAGTAAGCTTTGCCACAATCTTCTCTGGATGTTGTATAGATATATAGAAGTGGCTATAACTTTTCTTGGAACATTTAATGTCAAACAACCTTATGGTGAGTGAGTTCATTTTTAGTAGAACTGTATCATTAGAACCATCAGCACCAAGGACAAACTAATGAGCTTTGTGATGCTCCACAAGAGTTGCATGATAATATGGCCCCATGGCATGATTAAGATTAGCTGAGGTTTTTAATTAAGCAGAAGAATACTGAGAAGCAATTTGGCTATCTGGTAAAATGGCTTCAAATAAAGGTCCTAAGTGATCCACAGTAGGAATGGGAATGTTAATGCTGGACTATAAAATTTGTGACCATAACTTCTGCTTTTGTAGTGTCATTAGCAGTGAATGGCTCTCATGGATTAACTAACAAACTTCTCAGTGATGTTTGATCTTTGGTGCATTTCACATTGTTCTTATAATACTGTCTCTTGCAATGAACTTTTACATTCCTCAAAGCTTGGTGGTTGCATGATATATTTTTATTCCACAGAATGCAGTGAAAAATTTTCTTATCATGAGCAACTCATGAACAAGATAATTCTCTGACCAAGCAAGATTATATGAGCCAGCATACTTTGTTTATCTGTCATATTTTTACATCTGGTCACTTGCCCTCTATTTTGTATTTTGTAATATTGGATTATTCCATTATGTTATCTACCATAGCTCAGGAGATTTGGTTTATATATATGGATAACCGGAGGTGGACTTTGAATTCAAAATGATGACAAGGTTTGACTAAGAAAAGTTTCAACATATACTTTTATATTTAAACCATTATTGATTCCACTGATTTTGTGCAACAAATTCTGTTTATATCAGCTTCCACTGAAGTATAAGAAGATAGAACTGGTTTTCCCTGATATATTAGAGGAGCCCTGGCTTAATGGTTAGTGCAACTGCACCATAACCAAGAGTTCTGGGTTTGATTCCCCGAGCAGGCAGCTTTGTAACTTTACAAAAGAAAAAGCCATTGGTTGGCATCAGGAAGGGCATCTGGCCAAGAAATTCATCAATACCAAATTCAAGTCCTTGTGAAGGGCACCATCTAAGCCCTGGTTACTGTTGTATTATGCAAATTATGATAATGTAAATTTGACGTAAGAGTCACGTGATAGAGAGTAAAAATTACTTGTTGAAACCACATGTTGATGTTGAATGTTATTGGTGAGTTTTAGCTACAAAACTCGTCTATTTCGATAATTTTACATGGTGTCAGAAAGTTAAAACCTTGACAAAAGAGAAAGGATGACTAGAGGAGTTCAGTTAACCGAAACATTGGATTTACTACGTTCAGAAAACAAGGATAATTGCAAGTTTCGTCTTCAGTCAGTCTGTACAAAGCAAGTCAAAATGGCGATGAAGATTACTCCACCAGAAGGGTTTGACTTCAGGAAGCCCGAAGAGTGGGAGAAATGGATTCGAAGATACAATCGATTTCGAATAGCATCCGAACTGCATAAGAAAAGCCAGGAGATCCAGGTAAACTCGTTAATTTATGCGATGGGACCTTCGGCCGATGATGTGTTGACAACCTTCGAGTTTAACGAAGGTGATGAAGTCAAGTTTGACATTGTGAAACAAAAATTTGACAATTATTTCAATGTACGACGTAATGTTATTTACGAACGAGCCAAATTCAACCAAAGGAAACAAGGGTTAGACGAGTCGGCCGAAGAATTCATCACATCATTGTATTGTTTAGCTGAAAACTGCGCGTATGGCATGCTCAAAGATGAGATGATAAGGGATAGGATCGTAGTGGGTGTAAAGGATGCGAAATTGAGTGAAAAGATGCAATTAGAGACAACATTGACTTTAGAAACTGCTGTGAAAATGGTGCGTGAGTGTGAGT
>RDPX01000236.1:903853-945868 GCA_003991215.1 Morbakka virulenta | reverse complement strand
GAGAGAGAGAGAGAGAGAGAGAGAGAGAGAGAGAGAGAGAGAGAGAGAGAGAGAGCACATCATCTACCATCATCAAAAGTTTTGTTATAATGTTTAGGCTATTTTCTAATGTAACAAACTATATTGGTCAAACTTGTTTTAGGAGTATGTAATGTTGAGGATTTTTTTCCTTATTGATCATCCATAGGGAAGGAAGTATGATCCCAACAATGAACCTGCAGCAATTTGAAGATTCAATAGAAGCCCTTAGAAGTATCTACCAGAAAGACACACATGGTGTGCTCATTGTTTTTTAATATTTCTTGGAGATTTTTTGTTTGCTTATTTTGTCAACATAATATTCTCTTCCCCTTGCACTCCACTACATATATGTTTGTATATATATATTATATGTCATTATGGGTAAGGTGTATAATTGGAGATTGTAAACTATTGTTCACTGGTTTACAAGCAGCTGAATTTGTTTGGCTCATATATCATGGTATAATGAGATGGACCTTGAGATTTTATGCCACAACCTGACATTGTGAATAACTGTTTCAATAACTGTGGTAAGAGATAAGATTATTTCCTTTTTTCATCATGCCTAGTGAAAGACTTATTTCCCACATTCTCGGCTTAAGATGTGAAAGGTTAATGAAAGCAAAATTGTATCAGTACTCTTATCCATGCCCCCTAATGGCCATATACACATTACCCATAACATATATAGGTATATATATAGATATATAGATATATATATATATACATATAGATATATATATATATATATACATATTTATATATATAAAATATTGTTTTGCATGTTATAGTTGGGATAAACTTAAGTAACTTTTGCTTGGGTCTGATTTGAAAAAGAAATTAACAGGCCTCTGGAATATTGCTGGCTATAAGTATTAAATGGGTAATGGGGTGAAATAATTTCACCAACAGGAGCAGTAAGGCACCTCCCTCCCTCTGCAAGCCAGTGGGAGACCCTTGGGCAAGGTCAACTACCCACTTAGCCCCCCCCCCCTCCCAATCAGCATATATGAAGTCATGGCAGGCAGGTGATGGAGGATCTGTTGGGCAGCCAAATGTTTTGGAACTGGCCGGTGATTCATTGTGTTTGGCAGAGGGTACTTAAATTGGTACAATGGTGCTAAGACAACCCGTTCAGTATGATCACTGCCCCTATAGAAAGTAATTGCAACCTACTATAGGTATTTTTTGAAAAGAAAATCATGTCAAAAAAATACAAACTGAAGTCAGATAACAGTGTGAAGGGTGTTTCTTGCTCAGCTAGAATCTCCTTACTCAGTAGGGAGGCTCATGTGTGACAGGTGACACCCAATTGTCATCCAGTGACTGTTTGCAACCAGCAACAACTAAAAATGGCAACATGGAATGTACAAACAATGTTTCAAACAAAAAAACTTGGAAAGTGTTAAACAAGAAATGAGAAGGATGAAAACCAACATTCTAGGCCTATCAGAAATTAGGTGGAAAGGAGCAGGATGTCTACCCTCAGACAGCTATATGATACTTTACTCCGGAGAAGACAATCACCACAGAGGAGTAGGCATGATACTTGATTCAAAAACTGCTAAAGCAAATATGATTTCTGGACTATAAATGATAGGGTTATTGTCGTCAAACTTCAAGGGATGCCTTTCAATATTGGAATCCTACAAACCTATGCTCTAACTTCTGATAAAGGTAAAGGAGAACTTGAGAACTTTTATGGAACTATTGAGAAAGAAATGAAAGAACTAAAGTCCCAGGACATTAAGATCATAATGGGAGACTTTAATTCTAAAGTTGGAAGCAAGAAATCAGAATCAATTGTTGGGCCGTTTGGAACAGGTGAAAAAAATGAAAGAGGAGAAAGACATATTGATTGGTGTAGGGAGCACAACTTCACAATAATGAACACCTGCTTCCAAAATCATCCAAGAAGACATTGGAAATGGAAAAGCCCTGGAGACAGAACATGAAACCAAATAGACTTTATCCCAATACTAAATTGATATCATAACTCAATAACATGATGCAATCAATGCCTGGTGCAGATTGTAGCAGTGACCATGTCCCAGTAGTTGGTACCATGTGTCTCAAACTAAAATGTATGAAGAAAGGAACATAAACGAAAGCTTCAAATCAATCTGTTGGAAAATAAGACAATTGCAGAGAAATACAGCATAATTGTCAAAAACAAATTCAGTGCACTAGAGCAACTAAGCCTAGTAGAGGGAAAATGGAAGTTGATGAAAGAAAGCGTTATAGAATCAGCAATGGAACACATCCCTTTAATAAAAAGAAAGGAAGACAAAAAATGGATAACATGAGAAATCCTAGGCTTGATGAATGAGAGAAGAAAATAAAAAAGAGACGACCAGAAATACAAAGAACTAGACAAGCAGATAAAAAAGAGGTACAATGAAGCAAAAGAAAACTGGGTCAATAAACAATGCAAGGAAATAGAGGGCAGCAGCAAGATATACAGTAAAACGATGCATCAAAAAATAAAAGAGGTAACTGGAAAAGAAATGTCAGCAAAAACAGGGTGCCTTTGTTCAAAAAATGGAAGTATTCTGATGGAAAAGAAGGCCATCTTTAACAGGTAGTCTGAATATATCACTGAACTGTATCATGATAATAGAGGACCACCACCCAAAATCATTAATGAGGAAGGTGGTCCTCATATCTTAGAGGACGAGGTTACAGCTGCTCTCAAAAAGATGTATAAGGACAAGGTAGCAGGACTGGATGATATTACATCAGAAATGATAATAGCACTTAAAGAATTTGGAATCAAAGAAGTAACAAGGCTCCTCAACACTATCTATGATACTATAATACTATGATGCTAGTTAGAATCTTGTTTAATCTTGAATAGTATTGACTACAAATACTTTACATGGTGACAGAAGTGAGATTAGTACATTTTTTAGTGATCTTGTTTCTATATTTGTTGAAATGGAGCACAATTTGAAACCTCCAGGAGAGTTGAACTTGGACTGTGCTGGAAACTTAGTTGAGACATGGAAAGTGTGGAAAAGTGACTTTCAAATCTACCTGCAAACTTCTGAATCCTCAGCAAAGCCAGACATTGTGAAATCTTCCATCCTTCTGCACTGCATAGGAAAATCTGCTAAAGAAATTTATCAGACATTCTCTTTCAATAGTGATGAAAAGAAAATGCAGTATAATTTGATTATCAACAAGTTTGATGCATATTTTTAGCCAAGAAAGAACCTTACATACCTTCGCTTCACCTTTCTGACTGCCCATCAAGAGGATGGTGAAAAATTTGATGAATTCTACACCAAGCTTTGTAAGCTTAGTGAGGACTGCGAGTTTGGTGAACTACGAAACTCCCTCATTAAAGGTCTAATAATCATTGGTTTACAAGACAAAAAACTACAAGAAAGACTTTTACGTGAAAGTGACATTGACTTAGATAAAGTTCTTAAGAACTGTCGTGCAAGTGAAGCCTCCAAACTCCACACAAAATCAATCCAGAAACAAGACAAGAATCAAACTCAGCTATACCAGCTTCATAAGTATCACAGCAACCGTCAATCATCCTCCCATGAAATGATCAATCATTGAAAGTTTTGTGCTGGAAAACATCTTCGTGGTGCCTGTCCTGCCTACACACATGCATGCAACAAATGCAATTGTAAAGGCCACTTCTCTACTTGCTGCCCCAAGTCTACTCCAAACACAAAAGCCATCAAGTCCAAGCAGCATAAACATCGACCTTGTCATAAAGTCCACGAGCTTCAAAAATCATCTGACTCCAACTCCTCTGATGAATTTTTCCTTGGTTCAGTTACTCTGCATGATCCTGATTCTCACACTCACCAGGTTAATGCAATTGATAGTGACCTTACTCCAAATAATAGACTAGATTCTCTTGATAAATCCGACTCTGATTCTGACAACTCTGACACTCAACAGGAACCCATTCATGTGAATCCAATTAATGACGACTGGAAAATCTCTCTTCCCTCAAATGGGACTAACATTGAATACAAAATAGACTCTGGTGCTCAAGCCAATGTACTCCCATTAAACTGCTACAAAAGACTTGCTAGAGTGCCAAAACTCCATAAAACGAATGCCAAGTTGACAGCATACAGCGGTACTCCAATCCATGTCATGGGAAAATGCATTGTTTACCTACAACATAAAGGTAAATCATTCTCAGTCTNACTCCTCTGATGAATTTTTCCTTGGTTCAGTTACTCTGCATGATCCTGATTCTCACACTCACCAGGTTAATGCAATTGATAGTGACCTTACTCCAAATAATAGACTAGATTCTCTTGATAAATCCGACTCTGATTCTGACAACTCTGACACTCAACAGGAACCCATTCATGTGAATCCAATTAATGACGACTGGAAAATCTCTCTTCCCTCAAATGGGACTAACATTGAATACAAAATAGACTCTGGTGCTCAAGCCAATGTACTCCGATTAAACTGCTACAAAAGACTTGCTAGAGTGCCAAAACTCCATAAAACGAATGCCAAGTTGACAGCATACAGCGGTACTCCAATCCATGTCATGGGAAAATGCATTGTTTACCTACAACATAAAGGTAAATCATTCTCAGTCTTGTTTATTGTCACTGACACTCAGTCTTCTCCAATCCTTGGTTTGGAAACATGTTCACTCCTAAATCTTATCCAGCGAGTTGACAACATAGACAAACTGCCATCTTATTTGACAAAATTTGAAGACTGTTTTGGTGAACTTGGGACATTAAAAAAAGAATATCATATTGTCACTGACCCTAACATTACTCCTGTCATTGATGCCTGTTGCAAAGTACCAGTCGCATTACGTGATAAGCTTCATGCAGAACTCAAACAAATGGAAAAACTTGGCATCATAATTCCAGTTACAGAACCAACTGATTGGGTTAGTTCCCTTGTAATTGTTGACAAACCAAATGGTACCTTGCGTGTCTGCCTTGACCCAGCAAACTTAAATAAAGGCATCAAACGCCATCACCACAAATTGCCAAGTACTGATGATATTCTCGCTCAGATGGCAGGTGCAAAGTTTTTCTGCAAACTCGATGCCTCCAATGCCTACTGGCAAGTTCTACTCAATGAAGAGAGTTCTCACTTGCTAACATTCAATACTCCATTTGGACGATATAGATTTCTTCGCATGCCCTATGGTATACACTCTGCCAGTGAAATTTGCCAAACCTACATAACAGAAATAATCGAACACATAGATGGGGCCTTAAACTGCCAAGACGATATTGTGATATGGGCCTCCACCAAACCAGAACTCCGCTGATGCATTACTGCCTGCTTAAAAGCAATTCAAAACAGTGGATTGAAACTCTGCCTCAAGAAATGTCAGTTTGAAATGCCTCACCTCCAGTTTCTCAGACACACACTCTCTGCAAATGGTAAAGAACCCGATTTTCAGAAAATCGAAGCAATAGTCGAAATGCCTCACCCTACCAATGTCAAAGAGCTACAAAGATTCTTGGGAATGATAACTTACCTGGGTAAGTTCATCCCCAATCTTTCAACGGAAACTGTGCCTCTGCAAAAGCTACTTGAAAAAGATGTTCAATGGACTTTTGATAAACCTCAGCATGATGCGGTCGAAAAACTAAAATCTCTTGACACAAGCAGCCCTGTTTTTAAATATTTTGACCCCAATAAACCATGCAAAGTGCCGTCAGACTCATCGAAAGTTGGATTAGGTGCTGTCCTAGAACAGCAACACTCAACTGGATGGCACCCAGTAGCATTTGCCTCACGTTCACTCAGC
This sequence comes from Morbakka virulenta, assembly GCA_003991215.1. Taxonomy (NCBI): domain Eukaryota; kingdom Metazoa; phylum Cnidaria; class Cubozoa; order Carybdeida; family Carukiidae; genus Morbakka; species Morbakka virulenta. The sequence continues at coordinate 940,077 of RDPX01000236.1, read as the reverse complement.
ACTTCAGAACAAAATTATTGCCCATTAGAAAGAGAGACATTATCTGTTGTATTTGCCTGTGAAAGATTCAGGGCTACCTTTATGGTCAAAGATTCAACATGTACAATGATCATCAACCATTAAAAGCAATATTCAATAATCCTCTTAACAAAGCCCCAGCATGGATACAACGTTTTGTGCTTCATCTCCAACAATACAACTTTACAATGCATTATGAAAAGGGCAAGAAGATGTATGTCACTGATACTCTCAGCTGAACAGCATTAAAAGACATCACTCCAGAAATCAAAGAAGAAGAACTTAATGCCTACATCAACTCCGTAATTCAATCTATGCCCATGAGTGAGACTTGGCTGTGTGAATTTCAGCAAGAAACTTCCAGGGACCCTAATCTTAGCATTCTTGCAAAGCAACTCAAACACAAATGGCCATCAGAACATAGCCAGGTTGAAGGATGCATTCAACCCTACTACAACTTCCGCCATGAACTGTCTACTAACAGTGGATTAATACTGAAAGGAAAACGAATCATGCCCAACTCAATGAGAAAGGACATGCTGAAAGTTCTGCACACCAGCCATCCAGACATAGCTAAGATGAAAGCCTGAGCTCGTATGTCAATTTACTGGCCTGGTATTGACTCTCAACTAGAAGATCTGGTTGCCTCATGTGGCATCTGCCAAGAGTTTCAAAACTCTCAGCCCAAAGAACCTCTTATGTCACATAACATTCCATCCACTCCTTGGACCAAAGTCGGCACTGATCTGTTCCATCTATTCAACAAACAATATGTCATTGTAGTAGACTATGCCACCAACTTCTTTGACCTCAGTCAACTACCTAATGCTGAAAGCCAAACTGTTGTTCAGCACACTAAAGCTCTGTTTGCAAAGTATGGAATTCTAAAGGAAATAGTTTCAGACAATGGTCCAGAATTTAATAGCAAATTCTATCGAAATTTCTGCACTGCATGGGACATTGTTCACACTACCAGCAGTCCCAGATACCCTCAGAGCAACAGTCTTGTAGAGCGCACTATACAAACATTAAAACGCACAATGAAGAAAGCACAAAGAGCAGACAAAGACATTCATCTGGCTCTTCTCACTCTAAAAACAACACCTCTCAATGGCAAAGATTCTCCAGCATTTATGTTCTTCAATCACTCACCACGCACATTATTGCGTACTATTACAGATAGAGCCATTCCTCATACCACCAAATCACAGCCTTCGTGTCACATCCCAGTGAATGACAAAAAGTGCCTACCAGAACTAAAGCCAGGAGATAAGGTGCGTCTTTGGGAAGGAAACTCATGGTCTCAAAAGGGCTGCATAATGAACCGAAGCAATCAGCCATAATCCTACAACATTGGGACTGAAAGCGGAAATGTTCTATGCAGAAACTGTCACCATCTTCTCCGGACAAATGAGCCCTTTCAAACAGACTCAGATTCAAACAGCAGCCTAATTCCTGAGTATCCCACTCAACAACCTGCAAACTGTGCTCACTCAGAACAGGACAATGAAACCTCAGATGCAGAAGACAGGAACAATCATCCACATACTACTCGATATGGTTGTATAATCAACAAACCAGCTCATCTGAATGACTACATAACATAAAATTATTTCTTGCAGTACTATATAGACTTGGACTTGTCGATTTGATTTTTTTTAATCATGTGTGGGGATGTTATATTTATATATATATATATATACATTTTTAATTCTGTTCCTACCTCATTCAGTCCAGTGTGCTATCATTACTATGTCTACCATCTTGTATCCAGTTCTGTTACATACAAACCACTCTATGTCCTTATGTATCAACCAGTACTTAGAAGTCAAATTAGATTGATAAACATGGCTTAATGTTGTTATATCTTGCTTGTTAGAATCTTGTTTAATCTTGAGTAGTATTGACTACAAATACTTTACAATACTGGTGAAATTCTGGCAGATATGAAAATGTTGATTTACGTAGCACTCCACAAAAATGCAGTCACAGTTGAGTATAAACCACATGATAAGTCTTATGAGCCATCTTACAAAAGTTATGCTTCATGTACTGATGAACAGAATGAAAAATAAAATTCTACCTGAGACATCTGAAACCTAATTTGGTTTTATATGAGATAAAGGTACTAGAAATGCCATCTTCACCCTGACATATTACAAGGACTTCACTGTAATGGAAAAGATCTAAGAGTGCTGAGAAACTTATACTGGAAACAAGAGACTACAATAAGAGAAGGCAATGACCATAGTGAATATAGGCCAATCTGTAGAGGAGTGAGATATTGCTGCATTTTTTCCCCAGACCTCTTTGATATTTATAGTGAAACAATTTTTAAAAGCATAGAAAATGATGGAGTCAAAGTTGGGGGACAAAATCCCAACAACTAAAGATATGCAGATGACACAGTCTTAAGAGCTGACTCTCAACAAAAGCTACAAGAGATTCTTACAACAGTCACAAACAAAAGTGAAAGCTTAACGTAGCCAACTTAATGCGAAGAAGACTGAGTTCATGGTAATATCAAAGTGGCCAATAAGACCAGAATGTAATATTTCATGTAAAGGGCAGAAGATTCATCAAGTCAACACCTTTAAGTACCTGGGCTTCATCATAATATCAAATGGCAGATGCAACAAGGAAATAGAGAAGAGAATAGCCCTTTCTAAGGGCATTTTTGCCAAAATGAAATCCATATTCACCAACAGAAACATGACTCAGCACTAGAATTAACACAATAAAGGCCTATGTATGGTCTATTGTGCTGTATGGATGTCAATGCTGGATGATAACCAAAGACCTGGAAAGAAGACTTGAAGCAGTAGAAATGTGGGAGGAGGAGAATTATGAAGATATCATCTTTGGTCACCTTGTCAGAGTCAACGATCTAGAAAAACAAATACTGTGTGGCAAAATCAGTGGAGTGAAAAGCAGAGGAAGACAAAGGACTAAATATTCCGACAGTATAAACATCTACACTACCAAGAAAGAACTCCCAAACAATGATCTCATCAGGAGAACTGGCAATGGATAGAAATGGAGGGACATGATCACCGATGTCTGTAGCAGACCTGGCAGCTGAAGAAGAAGAAGAAGATAAGTATTAGAGTTACCGGTGGGTCTTTTCTCATTCACACCAATGTAGTCTTTGTTGAAAATGAGATTCAGATTACAGACAAAAATATATTTTTTAATTAAACTTATTGTTAAAGTTATTGAATGTTAAATGTCATTGACCATGAATGACAGTGTTGTACCTGACTACTCATAATTTTATTCTTTTATTTACAAAAGTACAAATTAAGATACATATGGCCAAATAAACCTGGTATAGCAGCTTTTTGGTACATAAACCAAACCTAGGGCTAATAGACCTCAGTCACATGTACTTGTACATAATATATGCTCATTGCTTGGTCAATATTGAGCTGTTTTTCCATAGCACAGTTTTATAGCAGAACCAATCACAAATTACAAACTCTTTAAGAACAGGACAATCTCATTAAATTCAAATGAAAAATCCAGAAATTTCTCAAGATTGTTGCAAGCTGGTTTTAAGCAGCTTACAGCTATCCTGATGTATTTTATTGACCAAATGTCAAGACACTGCAGTTAACTCAACTGCTGCTTAGGCCCAATAAAAAGTGATGCCTAGAAACTATGCTTACAAATGCTATATTTCAAGATTTTCAATCCCTGTAATAAGTTTTTTAAAAGAGAGTCTAATCATTTGCTATTTTTCTGTTATTTTTGTTTTATCAGCTCTTAAGATTGCCTTGCAAGATGTGCTTGATGAAAACAGAAAATTAAAAGTAATGGCTGGTGAAGACATAAAGCTTCATTTAAAGGAAAAGAAAGAGTAAGCTGTATTTTTTCTTGGTTTTTGTGTATTGGTTACAAAATAATCTGGCTTTATAAAGAGTTCAACACAAGTACATTTTGAAAACAAATAAAAACTGCTAGAAAGCAGGCAACAGCTTTAATAGGTAGGTAAGGCTGGCTCTCTCTATATATGTATATATAAATATATATATCCATCTATCTTTCTCTCCATTTCTAGCTGTTATATATGTAAGCTACTCAGAGATACAGATTCATCTTCACACAATTGTTTTACACAGATTACATTTATAATCAACAACTCAAAATCACAGTATAGAATTAGGTACTTAGAATAAAAATCTCTAAACAGTACAACCAAATACACTGAATAACAGAAGTAATTACAAGAATAGAAATGATGTTGTGTTATGAAGGGGTGTTGGAGAAAATGATACCATCTGACCCATGGTGGGGGAAAGAGCAATAAAATAAAAAACAAAAAGACAATTCGAGACAGGCAAATTGAAAAGGATAATTAATGAAAGGTATTTGAAATAGGATGATTGAAATGAAGAATATAGTAAAGATATGTACAGGATTAGTGATAAACCAAAAAGCTTTTTAATAATTAAAAATAGATTGTGGAAGACAAAAACAATATAAACAACTAAAACAGAATAAATTGCCTGTACATGATAATAATAGTGTAATGTGTACATAATATGTATAATATTCATATACATATATTTTACAAAGTGCAAAATATGCTTGGACCAAACTGGATTCAAACCAGACCCTATGGCTCAGGTATGAGAGCATGAGATAATGATATCAGTGTATTGTTTTCACCAGATCATTTTTGTAACCATATCTTTTACTTGTTTTTTTTATTGTATTATTTTCATACACTTATATGTACATATTTAAGTACACAAAAAATAATTACTGGGAATTTTTTTGCTACGTCAGGGGCACACATCTGCTGCTGTCTTTGGCACATATACATAATATTTTCACTATACAGGACAAGTTATTACACAGATTAAGCACTCTAATTGCAGATATGCAACTAACTGGTGTATATGTACACTATAAGGATTGCTAAAGGATCAGGGTGTATGGAGAGCTATTTCTAAATAAACAGAAAGATAGTGTTTGTTGGTTAAATAGGACTTGAATGCACAGTGAAGATAAGGAAACTAACTCTTGAAAAGGAAATAGACTTCCACTAGTATTAAGATACCTCCCAATGTTCAACAGTATGAAGAAAATAGCAAGATATCATCACATCATTGTATTCTAGCTTAAAAACTGTAGAGTGTGTTTTCCCAGACCTTCAGCTACTGCACTTAGCCAATATTAAAGTTTTAAGGACTTGTTACTTAGAGCTAACTTTACTTGAAATGACAATGATATAAAGGGTTGTTTTAATTGTAAAAAGTCCAACTGTGAAATTTGTAAATCTTTCGCCTGTATTGAAAGCTCCCATTCTGAAGTAATTGATAAGAAGTAAAATACTAATTTTTTATTTGTAATTTTTCTGCTGTATATTATTTTACTGTATTTTGTATGGTTTCACTAAGTTGAATTCCAAAATTACTTAAAAGTACAAAATCACTAAAAAGATGACCAAATCATGTAAAATTACAAAATTATTTATAATTAAAAGATCACTCATACAACATTCATGCATACCTGCATCAAATTTTACTACAAATACAAAATACTATACAGGGTGGCCACAAAGTCCCTGGTCACTCCGCCTTTATGCATGCATTTACAGAAACCAATTCATAAATTTACAAAATTGTACATGAGACTTGTAGAAGAAAAGAAGGGTTCATCGCTGATCAATAAATTTTATTGAAACAAACAATTATAATGTCCAATGATCAATCAATAAAGTGACGATGAATCACACTATCATGGACCCAATATGTCTTTTTGTTCACCACCATTCTCAGCACACAAACGAATGCATCTCTGAGTGCATGCTGAAAAAACAAAGATAAAAATACCATACATAATTGCTCTAAATATTATGATAATCATGCAAATATTAAAGAAAAGGGATTCCATAATGTGAACATCAGTTATGAACAACGACCATTGACTTTGTGGCCACCTTGTACAGTGTGCAATGAAAAGAAAACATACTTTTCACTGTAAATTTTTGACTCTTCACTTCATAACTTATTGTTTATTTACCTTATTTTTTATAGTGCCAATTTGCTTGTGCAACTTTCTCCTATCTGTCCTAAACCTAAAATCTAAGTTGACTATAATTCCCATCTGCTCCTGGTGGGCCTTCAATTCCCAAGATGGATCTCTAAAGCCATTTACCTGAGGAAGGACATTATGGGTTTCTTGGTGACATTATTAATAATTGATCGTTTAGCTGGGAGGAATACAATACATGACAGCTTCTGGCATCACAAGCTTAAGACCTTTGTGCCCTGTAAAATTGATGTGTACATATATATATATTTATGTATATATATGTATATGTATACAAAACAAAATAAAATAGAATATATATATATATTCTATTTTTGGTTGTTTGGTTTGCTCTATATAACCTATTTGCCCTTTATTACATTTATCATTATTTTTTTTCCCCATTTACTTTTTTTTTATTATTATTTTTTTATTTGTCATTATTTTGATGCTTATTTTTACTTTAATTCTCATGGCTCATTTCCAACCATCCTACTTTGATTAACGAAGTTCATCAAGAGCATGTTGTATTATTTTTCTTGTTTCCATTGTTTTTTGTGTTATTCTGTTGCTTTCTTTCTGACCCTGCAGGTCAAACAGTATTGTTTCCTCTAACACTTCTTTGTGACACAACATCCTTTATATTTCTGTTCTTGCAATTACTTTTATTATTTAGTGTATTCAAGTGTACAGTTTACAGATTTTCATTGTATTTACCCAACTGTACATTTTGCTTTTTTTGTTGATTTTATTCGCATTCAATGTAACTGTCAATGTCTGATATTGAGAGTTCAGCAAAGTGATTGCCTAAAAGTGGAATTAGGCCATTGGGCTGCCTAATATTAAAAATAGTCTGCCTTATTGTGGTAAAATTCACAATTTTTTTTATAACTTGACAGAAATTTGATGTTCCTATTGAGCCTAATATTAGTAGATCTCTAATAATGGTAAAAATGTTGAATTTAGGCAGCATTTACTGTTTATACCATTGCTTTTTTTTCTTGTACTTATTTAAGTTAAACTTATTTAACCCAAACCCTAACATTAGGGGTTTTTTCCCGATTATGGTATATTAGTGGATTTTACCTTAGTTGGGCTGCCTACTTCCAGTATTAGTCAATCCTGCTGCCTAATGTGACTTTTGGTCAATTGCTTTGCCTAATTCCTACCAGTATGCATTTACCATTATTAGGCCCAACATATATATATATATATATCACAACCGGCAGACATGTGTTTTGTAGCTCATCTGAATGGTTGCACTGCATCCAAATAGCCCCACTAAGTGTCATTACGATGACAATGCAGAACAGTGCTGTGCATCCACACATCCAAAAGTTAAAAATTGTGATAAACTAAAGTATGCAAACTACTGCAAGACCAGTGAGCATAGTTGCAAGGACCTTGTTGCTAATATCAAGAGAACTCAATAACACAAAGTGGAGGACAAAATTCAAACTGAGAAGCAAATTTACATAGTTTTATCATATATTCTCTTGTGTTTTGTTTTATGCTGCTGTTTTTTCCTATCAGTTGGCTAATTTTTTGTGTAATGGTATCTATTTCTCAGTTTTGAGCAATGGTACCACCATCTAATTATTATTTGTGATATTCAAACTGCATGTATCAGAAAATCACGATATTGGTTGCAATCTCACATTATAATTCTGGATCACCTTAAATGTGTACATATAAATATATATATATATAAATATATATATATATATATATATATATATATATATATATCTATATATATATATATCTATATACACACACACACANTAATATCAAGAGAACTCAATAACACAAAGTGGAGGACAAAATTCAAACTGAGAAGCAAATTTACATAGTTTTATCATATATTCTCTTGTGTTTTGTTTTATGCTGCTGTTTTTTCCTATCAGTTGGCTAATTTTTTGTGTAATGGTATCTATTTCTCAGTTTTGAGCAATGGTACCACCATCTAATTATTATTTGTGATATTCAAACTGCATGTATCAGAAAATCACGATATTGGTTGCAACCTCACATTATAATTCTGGATCACCTTAAATGTGTACATATAAATATATATATATATATATATATATACACACACAAAATTCGTACCTGTAAAAGGCAGAAACGTAGTCTTAATTAATTAAGAAGAGGTTGTTTAGTGTAAAGAATAATAAACTTTTAATTAATGCTGTTTTTTAGTATTTCATTTTTATTTAGGTTACAAATTACAAAGTGTTAGAAAGGTTTCACATTACAGTTTCATTAAATATTGGTGTATAGTTTTTTAAAGTTTTTAACTTTTTATGATGAGGATAAGTTTGTTTATTATTATTTTGTGATACCTTCTCAACAACCAATTCAAAATTATTAATCAGATCGGTGATCCAGTAATCGATTCAGATAACTTTGTTTAATTCCAGTCGCTAAATTTTTATTTGATGAAGTTTGTTGTTTATGAACCTCGTGGCCATTGGTTTCCTTTGAATTCATTTTGATACTTTTTTCTTTATGGTCAGGCAAGAGCACATCTCATGGAATGAGATAATATTGTGAGGGTTCCTTTTTACCGTTTTCTTACTTAAGTTGTGATATTTTTTTCTGCAGGCTGAAAGACAAGGTTTCAGCACTCAAGAAAATCGGAAATGAAAAGCTAAAAAGGTATTTTGAAGTACTTACTAAAAAGTTTGCATTGAAATTTTATCTTTAGAATTTGTATTTATGTATTTTTTATATTTGCTGTGGTATAAAAATAAGCAGAAATTGATCTTTTTTTCCATTCTGAACTTTTTTTCCATTTTGATAAAGAGAAGGCGTTTTCCTTAGCAAAGTTTTTTTTTAAAAAACCATAGAAATAGTTTGCTGTGGTGTGGTGTGGTATGGTGTGAGGCTCCCCTATGCTTTTTTATTTATTCTTAACTTGTCAGTTAATAATCCTGCCCTCTGCAGGGCAAAATTATTTACTTCCAATAGATCTTCAATTCCTGTTGATAAAGCGCATTAAAAACTGTTCTTCTAGTTCCTGAGATTTCAGTATACAAACCTGTTTCTATATTTAATTTATTCAATTTTTAATTCACCTAGTGTAGCTACTCTTGGTTAATGTTCATGATCTTGAGTAGGATTATAAATGCTTTCTTACCTTTCTCCGCCGTCTCCTGCTCCGGTAGCAGGTGTCTGCCATTTCTTCACTACAGCGTGCCACTTGCTCCTATCAAGTGCATCTTTCTTCTGTGGGCCACTCACTTGTAGGTCTTTCCTGATTGTGTCATCCCATTTATTCTTCGGTCTCCCTCGCTTTCTCCTTCCCGTCATCTTCATCTTGTAAGATCTTCTCATATCCATAACACAGCACGGGGCGAATGACTTTGGAGCAGATTCGAACTTTCAGCTTCTTCAGGACCTTCTTGTCACACAACACTCCATTTGTCCCTTGCCTTGCTGATAAGCAGTTCCACCTCCATGTGACATCCTCGCTCCTGGTGCAATGTAGTGCCTAGGTACTTGAAAGATATGCACTGGGGTAGGTCAGTAATCTGGTTTGATCTGTATTGTGTCATCCTGATGCAATCCTGCGTCCTAGGCGGGGGTAGGCGTTCAGTCTCTACTTTACTGTCTTTAAGGCCAACATCCACCAGCTTTCCCCTCTATACCTTCAACTTATCTTCCCTTGCGTCAGACCCACTCTATTCTCGCTACTCAACGCTAGATCGTTCGTGAAGAACATTGTCCACGGTGCACTCTTATCGTTGTCTTCTCCCACAACATCCATGACGATGATGAATAAAAGGGGGCTCAAAGCTGATCCTCGATGTAGCCCTTCATCTGACCTGATATCCTGCGTCTCTTCTGCACTTGTGGTAAAAAAGTGGAAAATTTTAATGTTCTTAATAATGATTTTTGTGTTTTTGTAGTACTTAATATGATATTTTTTTATTCATGCTTAATATTTTTATACGTTGCTTTTCATGTTTAATGAATAATATTCTTGCTGACTTGATAATTACAATCGTAATAATGATGATGATGGTCATCATGATTAATCTAATACTGGTAAATTATGAATATATCGTTTGTTTACCCTCAGTATTCTGTTGAATTGCAACTGTTTTTTATATCCCACACTGCTAAAATCCTAAATGCTTTTACCCAATGTATGTCTGTGTTTTGGGGAAAAAAGAGAACGAGCATTTGCAAATTTTGACAAAAATGTCATAATGAAAATCCAGAGGGGCTAAAAACTGAATGTAAAGAAAATTACAATCATGATCAGTGCATTTTTCCCAACAGCATCTTACTTAAAAACCACTTTGAAATCTTCTACTCTGCGGCAATCAAAATCGACCATAATTAGTTATGTTGAAATACCCGTATCGTTCTTCATGTATGTAAGGAAATAGACCAAAATTTTAACCAGTCAAAGTGATCTTATTAATTATTAATAACACCAGGAGCAAAATATGCTTGGGTTAGTCAGTTGTAATCTCGGAAGACTACCCTAATTCACCGTTGTCTAAAATGTTATATTGCATTTTGGATTTTTTATGTAAATGCTGAAAATCTTATTATCAAAGAAACTTTTCTTCCAAAAGGTCAGTTAAATAAAACCATTTCACAAAAATATTTTCTAAATTTGAAATTTGGCCAAAGTTTCTTTGTTTGAGTGCTTAGTTTTGACAATATTTTGTGAAATTATTTTGGTTTTTTCATTCGCCTCATAAAACTTTACGGTAATTTTTGTTCGTAAAATTCAAGAAATGTCATTTTATTGCTTTAGCTTCAAGAAAAAATAAATAGATTAATTTCTTTAAAGATAACACGAAATCATTCACTCTGTTATGCTCTGGATTTCATGGTGAAGTTATCATTCTTGGTGTTTTTGCCTCAGTTATGTGTAATCAATAATGTTTCAGTTGTCTTCCATCAAGATTCTGTACTTAGCTCCATGTTTTTCATTTCTGTTGTTGAAGCCATATCTTATGAGTTCCGATTCGGATGCCCATAGGAACTAATATATGCTGATCATCTAGTTATTTTATCTGAAACGCGAGATTATTTTAAGCGCAACCTGAACAAATGGAAGGACGGACTTGTAGAAAAGGAATTAAAAGTGAATGTTGAAAAGACAAAAGGTATGTGTTCCACTCGTTATGCGGCTAAGAGTCAGACAAAAGTAAAATTAAAATTCCCTTGTGGTGTGTGCCGGACAAGCGCTGCAAGAAATGGGTCCATAAACATTGTTCTGGTATCAAGGGGTAATTGAAGAATACTGAACATTTCATGTGCAAATCTTGCTCGGTTGTGGAAGAGCCTTCAAACAACCCCTCCTTCTGAAGTTATAACCGTTGATGGTGATGATTTTAAAACTGTTTCTGAATTTTGCTATCTTGGAGGTGCCATCGGACAGGCTTGGGTGTGTGCTGAGGCCGTTACAGCCTCCATACTATCTGTTTGAAAAGGGCTCCACAAATTATTGACCAAATTCATTAGTCGATATATCTCACCAGTTATTAAACGATATTTACTCACACTTAAGGCACGGCACTGTTTTAAGGAGACCTGTCAGGAGAAATTATCATTTCATTGTCCGTTGGATATGTAGCTTTAGAATAGATAAACTTTACACTACTGATGATTAAAGACAAAAGCTGGATATACGTCATATTGAATGGATACTTTTATATGATGCATATGCAACTGTAAACAGAAGATCTTCTGTGTAACATTTTTAAAATGTCTATATTGTGTAGCGGATGCATAAAATTAACACAATGAAGATGGTTGAATTCAAAGTAACAGACCTGCGTGATCATTTTTACTTCCCTTTGTCTACTATAACACTTAATCATCACGGTACTCTTAAGGTTGTTGAAGTCAGGACGATAGTTTCAAATCTCCATTGTTTGCTGAATTTGCTGCAGTTGTGTCTTCTGATACTAAGTTAGAGTCGAGGTTTAGCAGGACAGCCGGTGGTTGAGTTGATGTATGAATTGTGTTGGTTTGTTGAAGCAGTTGTGGTTGTTCTACTACTTCAAAGAGATCTTCCGGTTAGACTCGAAGGGGAAGCACCAATGTTTCAAAATTTTTAGGTTGAGCCATTCTCCCTTCCCGTCAACTGATAGGAATACACGCCCCTTTAAATTTCTCGAGCCTCTATCGTGATAAAAGGTAATTGGGTATTGTTTGCATTAGTTATTTTGCAAAACGAAGCAGCGACATGTCTTTTTTTATCACTAAATCAAATTCACTTGCTTCTTTTCGGTATTGATATTGATTTTGACGTATGCAAAAGAGCACTATGAAAATTTTCCATCAAAAAATCAATGCTCAGAGTCATTTAGTACTTAGATCGCTTGACTGCTAGCAAAATAAATTTAAATGCAGTTAGCATTTATGCGTCAAATATAGAATATAATCTCTCCTGATTTATGTTTGTTAATATGTAGTGGCTAAACGGGAAGATGTGGTTAAGCGACTGGGTTTATTGGTTGGTCCTGGTCTTGTCGCTGCAATCTGACTGTTCATTTAAGCATTCCAGTCGGGAAGGAAGGGGGTTAGCTACTGTTGTAGCAGATGTGGTAACTAAAATCCTTTGCCAAAACATTTTGAGGGAGTGCTTCGGTATTCTCAGCGTGATTCCTGGTGGCATTCTTCAGTTTGCGAATTCGACTTTTGTTTGTGACGGAGCCCAAGTATGTTGATTTAGCTCACTGATAATTTGATCAATTGTTTTTACTTTGACTTCAGCTTTGCAGTGCTCCAACCGAGCTCGCATCAAAAATCCTTCTCAAGCTGTTTTTGTGACACATATAAATTCTTTGTGGCTAATCTTTGTCTCTGTTGCTATTGTATAAATTCCATATTTACAGAGATACTGTTCTAATGAGAGAACTGTATCACCCATTTCTTCAGCAACGGCCAACTTGTAAATCGTACCGCGACAAGTCTTCAGCAATGAAGACTTGTCTGTTTGTACTTTTCGAAACACCTTCCTAAAGTTCCTACAGTGAACGACAAAAAAATCAACAAAACTTAGTTTAGAACTGTCAGTTTCATGTTTTCACAATCGTCAGCTAAACAAAATGAACATATTTCTCTACCGTATCTAGTTATAACTAGAACAAATTACAAAAGATATCAAATTACCCTCATGGGATTGACATAATTGGTATAATTGAACATGCAGTAATAAAAAGATTTATTTTCTTTATCACACCTACTCCTTTGATTTATAATTACCTAACAGGAATTTATTTGAATGTCTGCATTTTCCAATAAGTTCACTACGCTTATTCAACAGTTCCGCCTTGTTAGCGTAATTAAGGATCTCAAACTTTTCTCGCAAACAAAGTTTGCACTTTTTTTATTTGTTTGAATAGGGTTGCGCGTGAGTTATTTCCGACCATTTCAGGGTGGGGCTGGTGTTCTTTTCTTTAGGTCCCATGCGTACGATGAAAGGGTTGTGCTGTTTCTGTACTTATTATTTCTTGCGATTGCTTGTGCCACTTTCGTGTTGTTGCGATTATAAAGCTTGTGTAGACGGTTTGATGGTGGAAAATGTTTATCAACTAGATTTAGAAACCTGCGTGCAACGTTGATAAACACACTTTTGCTAAATGGTGGGTTGAACCATATGATGTTTCTTGGCCGATTTCTCCTTCTGGTGGGAACGGGGTCTTTTGTAATTCAGCTTGATATCGTGGTATCCACTTTTTTCAGTGCATCTTCATGGGCAGTTTTTGATTCGTTAAAAACTGCTTCGTTTGATGAGTTTTCTGAAATTCTCTTGGAAATCGATTTCGGTTGTTGATTAAGAATCTGTTTAGGGTGGTTTGAAGATTTATGTACAAAGAGAAGACAGTCATTGGGTTTCTTGTCCCGATGAAATGAGTTCGTAGTTCGTATATGTTCAACAGTCTCCAGAACAGAACTATGTAAGCAATTGCTGTTTATTGTAAAGGATAACAAAGCTGAGATCAATGCAGACTTTGAGTATTTCATTTCACTTTAGGTTACAAATTTATAAATTACAAAACGTAAAAAAAGTTTCACATATAGGCTCATTAAATATCGATATATAGTTTTTGAAATTTTATAACTATATGATGAAAATAAGTGAATTTGATTATTTACTCGTGTCATCTCAACAACCGATTCAGAACTACCAGTCGAAGTAGAAACCCGTCTGATTCTCAAACTAGATCATTTTGTTTGATTTTCGCCACCACTTATAATCGGAACTTTAGATATAATTGATACAAGGTTGTGTCTACAATCCCTTAGTAAATACGGATTGCCAGACCTATTTGAGAGGACTACGTTATTGTTAGTTGGTTACGCTAATCTTTGTCTCAGGTCTTTTTCAATTCCGAGTTTTTAATGTTGAAATCTAAGTATGTTCCTTTATACTTGTTCCCTGTTTACATTATATTTTTCTCATTGACATTAATATTTAAACATATTTTATTTTGTATTTATGACTGCATATATCTTATTTTTACTTCCTTTGCATTTTTGGTCTGTATTTAGCAAGATGTAAATTGATAACAGCATTTATATTTTTTGAGTGGTTATCATGCATCGATATTTGAGATAAAGAAACTAATTAAATAAATAAACACAATATTTCATAGTTATTTTTTCTTGTTTTCCTGCAATTTTACAATTGAAGAATGCATCAAGATTTCGTAACAAAGCAGCAGATTTTGACATCCCGACATGAGAAACTCCATTCAAGATACAAAGAGCTAGTGAAAGTAATTCTCTCCCATAATTTGGAGGTTCCGAATTCTCACCACATTCAAAAACCGAATACTAGTATGGGATCCATGTCAGGAGATAGCCCAAATTTTAAATCACAGCTCTCTTTGCATACTCGGAAAAACTGTCTGTACACAGAGGTCGAAAATGACATTTTCAATGAAAACGAACCGACTATTGATTATACTGGTGCTTTAAATAAACAATACGACAGGGAGTCAGTTAAAAACAATTCAACTCGTTTCAGAACTACCACTTCGAGTAATAAAAAGAATGTTGATATGGATGAGCATAATGTTAATTCTGTGCAAAGTAATCTGGGTTACAGAGAATCTAAAGGTAAAAATGTGTATCAAGAAAATGTTCGTACAACTGGAGATAGTGCTAGTTCAAAGAGACCTAGACCAACAGTTGACCTTGTGGGAGACTCCCCTGAGGTGAAGACCCTTATGATCTTTAAAAAACCAAGGCGGTTGCTAAAAAGGGTTAATAAGTCAGAAGAAATGTTTTCTTCTGGTACTGGCGTTAGAGTCCAAAACTCAGAGGACCCGTCACGAGGTCTTGGGCAAAGCAGTACTATAAAGACGGGTAAAGATAATATGGGAGAAAGTAGGCCTGATTCATTGATTGACCCCTCAGATGAAGAAAAACAAATAGCCAGTAAAGAGGAAATAGGTTTCACTGAAGCATTTCAACAGGAATCCCAATTTCTTACTAGTACCCCTGTTGGCAAGAAGGACAATTTTTTACAGTAAGCAAAGTTTTCTCATTGTTTCGAATACATGTTTATTATATGCTATTTTTTAATTTCTAGTTGATCATATTTAGTTAGCGAATAAATGTTTTATTTAACATGCCCTTTTCTGCAGAAAATGACTAATAATTATTTTTGTTTTTTTGATTTGCAAAAATTATGAATCATTAATTGGAAGGACCTGTTTGTTGGTTTCATTTACCGTTTTTGTAAGAACCCGAAACGTATTTTTAATTGTGTACCTTTGTGGTCATCAATGTAATTAAGAATCAGCAATATGTAACTTATGGTTTAGAATAATGACATTCTAGTCCACGCCATAGTACACAGTAACACAATAGACCTTTTTCTTGGAAGCCGCTACTTGGCAACTTCAGTTTAAAATGTTTGCCAGTAGATGAACTCGATCATAAGAAAACTGTTGTTGTTGTTGTTATGATTCCCAACACTCCGTTATACAAGAAAACTTGGACGAAGAAGGAGGAGAAGAAGAAAAAAAAGAAGGAAAAGAAAACTATAGATAACATTTGATTGAAGGGGTATAATAGCCAAATTAAATAACAAAAACTCCTAGTGCGTCTTTTGTAATTTGTATCATAGTCACGCTATCTACCTTCTGTAATATTCCTACCTTATCTCTTAGCCATTTAGATTGGTGTATGTTTTTTACTTCCTTGTCTTCAGCCCTTTTATCGGGTGGAATTGTAACATCTGTCGTTTTTACTTCCATCTTTCCTTTTCTACAACTTCTTTATCAGTTTCCGTACGTCTGTTATCCAATCGTACTGTATCATAAATTCTACATAGGTCTTTTATCCTTTTTTCTTTACTCATTTTGGCTTATGAATATTTCCAAAGCCACTTTTATGACCTCTTACCTCATACCTAGCGGAGTGTGATTTGTTGTTGACGAACTGTTATCGACCGAGTGTTACAACAGGTTATGCATATTTGAGAGTGTGATATACTGGTTTGAAGTTGGGGTGATAATGGTTTCTACAGAATTTCTGTCCCTTAGCTACGTAGTTAATGCTAATAGTGTATACGATCATTTTAATAACCACCGGAGTTAATAACAAATTATTAGCTTTTCTTTATATCGTTTTACAGTAAATCAGAGCTGGATTTAACGGAGTATTCAGCCCCACTGAGCCCTCCAGTAGCGTCGATAACAACACATACTGAAGTATACTTACGTCCGCTGCCACCAGAAATAGAAAAGGTGATATTTGATGTTTCTGCCTTGTTTTTAATACAAGTAGAATTTGTAAAAGTGCACTGCACTTAAGAAAAATTTGAAATATAACAAGTAGAGCGCTCTGAACATTATATATCGGTGAAAAGATAGATAGAGCCTTGTCATGTGCCACTAATGCCCTAAAGTCATTTTAATAGAATATGCTTGACATTTTTTAGTGTAACTGTTAGCCAGTTACGTAAAATTAAAACGTCGTTGATCAAAAGTGACTTTTCTATTGACCAGAAGTAAAAGGATTTATTCCCATCGAATAATTGGTCTCCCAAAGGACAGCGCTCTTTTCAGACCAATTATATCATTAATTGGCGCTTTCCAACACAAAAAGGGAAAATGTCTTTTACTCTTTCCATTAAGAGATCATTTATGCTTTCTTTCTGTGACAACAATCTTTTTCGCAGAGGTGCGAGGAGACGAAGTTGTTCAGATTTCCACTAAAACACTTTACTATAGTAAAAATAAATCCAGAATATTCTCTTGTAGAATTAAGGAATCCTGGGACTGTAAACCAGTGAGGTTTGAAAATGTTGTGTCAGCAAACCGACGTGATTTTGATGGTCTCGCCACCAGGTCCACCATTGGGTGATATGTATTTTTTTATGGTCTGAATAGAGAATTAAAATTCAGTTTAGAAGAACTGTTTTATAAATGCTCCCCATAAGAAAAACTTCTAGATTCAAATTAAAAAGTCCAAACCAGAACGATACAAGGTATAAAGCAACTAAGTGTATAAAACTCTGAAAAGAAAAGAAAAAAAGATACATAGTAAGGTTGGGCCAAGAGAGAAGACTTGACCATAGGTTTATCACCATGTCATATGATAGAAGAAAGCCTTCGAAAGCCAGAGTTCCTTAACGTACTATTACTACATTTCTATAAAAAGTTCAATGCATGACTCTTTAACGACGAGAACTATTCCAGCTTAAATGTGAAATTTGAATAAATACTGGAGTTTTCATCACCACGTTCTGAGCTTGTTGCTGTAACAGTTTATTCAGTTTTAATTTCACTTCCTCATTTCATAAAAGTACAACCTTTTTTGTGTCATGGGGGTTACGTTTTCAACCTGAAATATGGGCCTACTGTGACCAGTTTTTACATAATGAATTGTTATTTTGGAATATTTATATTTTGCTTATCTTATAGTATATTTACTTTAGCTATTGCTACCTTGCATAATCGTTGGATTTTTGTAAAGAATTCTGGTGTTTTTGCACATCATTATTTTGTAGTATAATTAAAATTGTATTTCTCTATATCCATTTAATCTATTGCTGCATGAAAGGAAAAGACAGATGAAAATAAGTTTAAGAAACCCCAAAGAGTCTTGGACAAGTCAGGAGGAGGAACTCACAAGAATGACCCAGTGTCCGATTCTTTCTGGGATCAAGGCGGTTCACTACAAGGAAACGAATGTACAGATAATGCTCTTTATGTCAGTGAATGTGATATGTTTGATACCAGTCAAAATGGTAAGATTCAGATACAATATTTCCAGTAACTTGGTTCACATCAAGATACAAAGGGCCAGTAGTTGCACTCTAATGGCTTATAATCTCTTTATTCTTAGACATTTTTTAATTTGCTACCAATGTTCTTTGGTTGTGTTGCGTAATTTACGTATTGATTTTGTTTCTATTATTTCTATTTTGTTGCGTTTTACCACTGTAGACTGAATATGTATAAGTGCGACGCAGCTTAGAAACCAAAAAGTCAAAGACCGATGCACCTAAAGCGGTTATGGAATTGGGTGCATTTTTGAGAGGAATAACTATTTACATCTGATGAAAGTATGGACAACAGAATAACCTGGAAATGTCATGAACGAAGATTCTATTTCAATGCCATCATCCTCCATCCTCGCCTATAACCAATATATTTTTACTTTGAAGTAGAACAAAGTATATTTTTTCATCCTTGAAGCAGTAGAGGTCAAAATATAATGTTTTTGCCGTATATTGTTTCTAATTTCGAAAGATGAGTTGGCTCGGTTACTTAGTTTTTGACACATTTTTACTATGACCACCATTTTTACCAACGCTTTTTTGAAAAAAAAAGACAGATAAGAATGTAACAAGATAATTTTATTTCCTTCCTAAGTCGGATATTTTGGTCGTTTGAGTTTATTATTTTACATTACTAATTTTCATGTTACTGAAAAAGTGTTTTTTTCTTTTCCCACTATTTTTTAGTATTTTGATGAAAGAGGAAATTATTGTAGTACAGAAAATAGTGTTTTCAACTATTTTCAGGGTCTTTTTTCTGTCTCCATATGACATTTGTTATTTAATTGTGATATTGGAAAACTTCCTTGGTCAAAAATTATTTTGTTATTGCATGCATCATTTTGTAGCAGGATTTAATTGGTTTAATAGTTTTAAAAACTAAAACTAGTTTACTTTTTGCTTCTCCGAAAATGATCACAAATATTTAATGCCTTTGATATTGAAACATTTACAGTTTTATTTTACTTGAACTTGTAATAAGGAAAAGAAGTTACTTATACTTATGTATGATATGCACCTCGGCAACAATACAAATCCAGTAGAGCTACCAGCTATGTTACGAAAGTTAACAGGCAAAAACTGTTATATTTGTGTCAAACGTATATTCATTTACTGATTCTGTACATATTTATGTGATAGTGAAAGAGGTTTCCCAACATGAAGAAGCTAATATTGATGGTAAAAACGAGGAAGACCGTAACCGTTTAAAGAAGGTAAGAAAAAGGTAGATTTGTAATGTAAGCATACTTGAACTGTGCTTGTTAACAGGACAGGCAATTCGTTTTAGTTCATCCGAATTTGTACAGTTCGTGATTATATATGGCAAGAGTTTTATTCCATCCCAGCCGAAAACTGAAAACGAATCAGGTGATATATTGCTATAACAATTTCTTTGATCTATTCTCACATTAGAAATTCCATTTGAAACAGTTAATTTCTCTCAGCAGCAAGGACTGGAAGCTTAAAAATGATCAACCTCTGCCCCATATTTTCAGGGGTAATACGAAAGCAGTATGGACTACCACGTAGGAAGATGCATTGAGTGATTGGTTTCACTTCCATACAATACGAACTACTTAACTTGAATAGCAAAATTGTCTGTTCAGCAGTGAATGGATTTGAGATTATCCTAATGAGTGTATTTGGTTGAAAATTAGCTGCATACTTTTCCATATAAGACATTTGCAGTAGTCAAAAACATGAAGGCACTGTTTGGTGAACTGCAGCAAAGGAAACGTACTTACACTGCCCAGAAGCATAAATTTAGAGACACTGTAGGCTGCTCCGTAACCCTTCAGCACCACCCACACAAATGGGAGCAGACAGCTTGGGACAGAAATAGGTGGTAGGCTGTTTTCGGTTGAGGTGCAAAATCCTGTGATCTTAGCAGGATTGCATTTAACATTTTAAAAGTAATTTTTGTATTGCCGTATATAGAAATACTTCAGTTAATACGTATAAGAAAACAACACCTCTTATAACCCAGAAAATAGAAATAGTGTAGAAAATAGCTAGCTGTAACATAAGACCAAAATTGTCAAAGACTTTTTTTTAATATGCTTATTTTTTAAGACTGTTACTTAACTAGAGATTGGTACATTTTCAGAAAGAACAAATCAGAATTAATACTTTTAGAATTAGTCTTAAGATGATTAATTTTATACTGATATCGACAGGGCTGTGAAAAATTATACTATTTTTATCAGGCACTTGAGTTTCGTGTCTTAAAAATTAACCTTTATCTCTCAGTGGTAATAGATAACAGTAGCACAACCTTTCTTACTTTTTTATATTTTGTTACCCTAGTTTTTGCGATCTTAATACAAGCTTATTTTCTCACTTTTCATTTTCACGTTTCTCCTCTGTCTTCTGGTCTGGTAAAGGGTCGCCTGGTAATGTCGTTGGCCGTGATCGGATCTTTTGCTAGATTTTCATCAAGACTGGTCTTAGTCAGGTCGCTCTTGATATATCCAAGCTTGAAAAACCTAATTAATTACGTGTATTTTTTGTTATTCGTTTGCCCCAGGAAATTAACAGTGTTTTGCCATACTCAGAAGATGATACGTTTATTCAAAGGTATTAGAGCATTTGAGAAGTTCTATTGACCCATTTTTTCATTTGAGATACCTTGTTAGTCTTGGCTGTAGCAGTTCATCAACAGCTCCATAGCAATGGAGTACTTATTATGGGACGGATTGTATTTTATTTACACTATTCCGAATATGACTTAAATTTATCAAGAAAAGAGACAAAGTCCACTGTGCCTTCCAAGGTTTTCTGTGCTGTAATTGTTCTTTTTTTTATCACAATGTTATTTACTTGTATTGAATGTAGAACAAGGGTAAACACCCGGTGTGTTGGGTTTCGTCTTAAGACAGTTTTGATCCGAAATGCCACATTATCGGAATACTTAAAAGTTAACTTGCTCATACTTTCGTTGATGAAAAATAAATTTTCGTGCGATCTATTGCATATTTTGGCATCTGATTTAGAACAGTTGATGGGAAGAACATTGCTTTGTAGTTGCCACTCCAATAGATTATGTGATTCCTCAATCTATTTATTTCTTGTAGAAATTTTTTTCAATTTGATAGAACCTAATAATTAGTAATGGTGAATGGCATGCCAGTATAGTTTTAAATAGCCATGAAACTTTGTATTCTTTGGGTTTTACCATACCATGGGGATTCCAAAGAAGAAATGTGTATTTTGGTTATTTGGTGGTATGATTATCTTCCTTGTAAGAGTGGGTTTTAAAGCTATACAAAATTACATTTATTTCAGTAAACGTAATTCTTCCCCTCGACACCTTAATCGTAGGGTGGGTGGATGTTTGTAAATGATCAGTGCCGAGCACAATCTGTAACTTTTTGGGGGTTTTATGCCAAGACAAAAACAACTAACAGATTGGTATACAGTGGCAATTTGTATTTCCTATTTGTGCAGACTTGAACAGAGACGGGGAAACATGAGCATACGATTTTTGACTGTCTTAAGCTTTCTGTAGTTTTATGAACTCTCGTACTGATTTTTACCATTGATACCTCAGTATTATGGTTCCTAAAAAGTACATGCTAAGAACATTGTGGACGGTTGTAGCATCCACCGTTTGGTGCGAAATTCAAGCGTACGAATTTCAGGAAAGGAACCAAGTGTTTGTGTCTTCAGAGGACCCTAAAAGTAGAAATGTGATGATACATTCTCACAATGGATCATCTTGAGGCACTGTGTACAATAATACTTTTAAGTAACACATGTTGGAGAAACCAGGTTTTGGAGGCATGGTACTAGCAGATAAACCCGTTTAAGTTGACTTTTTACTGGGAGTATAATAATGCCCGGCAGGTGTTGATAGGTATTCAGGATGTTGAGTAACGGCAGTGCCTTATACCTGTGTTGTCTCGTTACTTTTGCCATTCGTGTATTGTATGTTAGTAAGACACATCAGCTAACATTCTGAGCTACCTGCCCTTGTGCCCAGTGTGAAAAATGCCCTTGGACCATTGTTGGGCACATTGCTAATGTAGGAATGGAAATAACTCTTCTATCTTATATACAGCTTTATAACACAGTTGCCCCGTTTTTCAACAATTTTAGTGTGAGCAACTTGTAGTCAGCAGAATTTTGTAGGCTAATGTAGAGTTAAATTTCAGTTATATCTTTTTTTTTTGAAAGTAACTGAAACACCAACACACGAAAGTGCTTCAGTGGGAAACAATAAGTCTCTTGCTATGTAAATTATTTAATTTTTGTAGATCTCGAAGGATGAGATATAATAACATAATCAGTATATCGAAATTCAAACATGTTTTATGGAAATCTTTCTTCAGCGGAGATTCAGTACCTTTACCAGAATTTAAATAGGCAAAGCAGAGTAAGATAATATGCTCAAGGTTTGTTTATATGTAAGATGACGTGAATATTATCCTAGAGGAGCGGGAAGTGACATCATTTGACATAGACTGGGTTCTTCAATATTTGCTATTGTGAACTCCTGAAGACAAAGGTTTTTTCCATAAAGGGTTAAGTGGAGCCCAAACCCTTTGATATTACAACAAACTTTTGTTGCTTACACATTTTCAGTGAAGATGTAATATACTTTTTGAAAAAGCGTATGGAAATTTTACTCTGTCACAATATATATCACTCATTTAATGTTGATAAATAAAGTGAGATTCTTTGGTAAGGAAAAACACATTTAGAGAAACAGTATCCCATTCTATACTCTTTATCGTAACTACTTTCTTTTTCTAAATAGTATTTGCTGCTATCATAGTGTACTACCTAGTATCTCACTCTCCTTTCCATTGCTTTGAAACAAGGTTTCGACGGCAGAAAAAAGATCAGACAAAATATAAATACGACGAGGTTGTGAGAAATAGAGCGGAAAGGGACAAGCTACATGGTTATGCATGCCGATCATGTGAAGAAGTAAGTTTTCAAAGTTCTCTGAAAGTCATATTTTATATATATATATATATATATATATATATATATATATATATATATATATATATATATATATATATCCTTTTTCCTCCCTTCTGTTATTAATATTTTTGTTATTTAAGTAGTAACTCACACTGTTAATCGTCAAGTGACAATGTTCCAATGTTCGACAAGATCTACTTTGATATATTCTGAAGTGAATACTAATGAACACTTAGGTCGTAGTAGTTTAGTAGTTTCGTATTGCTCTGTTGTTTATATTTCCACTCCAGTTCTTTTGAGCCATTTAAAGTATTCCTGACTGAAGGAATGTATTGTTGTGTATCCGCCAGAGATCTTTGTCATTGGACAGGTTAGTTTATGTGTGGTGTTCTCGATGTGTCTCCTGTAGGTAAGTGTGCGGTCCAGGGTCACACCGAGGTATTTTGGGTGGCTGTCTGGTGGTAGTGTATTGCCTTCTACTCTCACGTCGAGGGTGGTGTCGGCCTGATGGTTATTTAAATGGAAGACTGATGTTACTGTCTTTGTTGTGTTCATCTTCAAGTACCATTTCTTGAAGTAGGTGTGGATGGTATTGATGTCTGCTGTAAGGTTGGTCTCTAGTTCCCTAAAATTTGGGGCCTGGTGTGCGATCGCCCAGTCGTCAGCGTAGCCAAATTGTTGCGATGTTGTTTTGGGCATGTCACTTAGGTAAATATTGAAGAGGGTGGGGGCTAAGACAGATCCTTGCGGTACTCCATTTTTTATCTTTCGTATCTTGCTCTCGTCTCCGCCGAGGCAGACGCTATAGTACCTCGTTCCTGTCATGCGTGATAGGAGGCGGAGCATCTTTCTGCATTTAATCATTTTGGCCAGTTTAAGTAGCAATCCTCCTCTCCATACGGTGTCATATGCTGCTGATAGGTCTATGAAGGCCACACCTGTTTTCCTCCGCTGCTCGTATCCTGCTTCTATATAGGATGTCAGGGCTAGTACTTGCTCTGTTGTGTTTCTTCCCGGTCTGAAACCGGCCTGCTCCAGCGGGATGTGCTTGTCTATTATTGGCAAGAGCCGGGTAAGGAGGATTCGCTCAAGGAGCTTGTACATGCAGCATAAGAGTGAGATCGGTCTGTAACTACAAGGGGAGTTTGCTGGCTTGCCTGGTTTCAGTATTGCTATCACCCTGGCCTGCTTCCACTGTCTTGGGAATTTCCCTTTGTTTATTACGTCTGTATATGCGTCTGCTAGCCATCTGATCCCTTTTTTTCCCAGATGTTTCAGCATCTCAGGGTATATGCCGTCGATGCCTGCTGTTTTGCCTGTTTTCAGACTATCGAGAGCATTCTTTACCTCTGTTGGGGCTACTGTCTTTGTGAGCTCTTCGTTCTCGTCTGGGTGTTCCTTGTAGAGTTTCTGGTAGGCTTTGCGTGTCTTGTTCTCGAAAGTGTGGTCAGGAGTGTGGGTGCTTCTTTGCTTTATTTCTTTAGCCACCTCATCTGCTGTTATTGGAGGCTTTGTCTTTATAGTTTGTGATCTTTCTGGATCTAGTTTTTTCATCAGATTCCAGGCGTGTCTGCTTGAGGTAGTGAAATCCATGCTTTCTACTGTTTCCATCCAACGTGCTCGTCGCCCTTCCTGAAGTGACTCCAGCAATTGATCTGCTGTCTCGGGGTCTTGGGTTCTGCCGAATTCTTCAAACAGCTCCTTGCTTTTAGGTGTCCAGCAAGGAATGTAGCGAGTACGGTAACCTCTTGGAATGAATCTTCTTGCGTTTTTAAGTATGAGGCTGTTGAATCGACTGATGTTCTCCGTGGTAGGTTGGATTCTCTGACAGGTGTCCATTGCCTTTGTGAAACCATTCCAGTCTGCTTTATGGAAGTTCCATCGAGGTTTTGGTAGGGAGTGATTCAGGAATGGTGTATCCAGTGGTGATCAGCACGGGTCGATGTTGGCTCTTTGGAAAGTTTGTCAGGACTTCACGGGTTGTGTTTACTCTTTGGTTTGAGCCCTTTGTTATAAAGGTTAGGTCAACACTTAGGTAATAAGGTGAAAACTACTAAAATTTATAGAGATTTAGAGACAAAATATCTTTCTATGATTACGTCATTCATTGGATTAGTTGCACACTCTTGTGTCCTTAAGTAGCCATAAAAGGAAGAAGGAACTTTTTGCGGACCAATTTGATGCGTTGCCTTATTTTCATGAAGCTCGCTATTTTACTTAAATAGACACGTTTACACTTTTCTTTTTTTTTTCTTCTCAATCACTGTAATTTATTTCTTGTGGCACCCTCCCCAAAACTACAGTATTTTTACAATTTAGTAATAGCATTTATTTATTGTTTACTTGCTGTTCTAGTGTTATCTTTTAATGTAATGTAGCACCTCGTAATATTTTTCTAAAAAGTGGAAATAAACATGCATATTTTATCATCTTTAAAAGATGCTATACCCGTACTTTAAAATAGGTATTTAATCGGATGTAGACGAAAAGACACTGTTTTTGTGACTCACGACTCTTTTACTGTTGTTGTCGTTGTCGTTATTGTTCAGTTACTGCAGCTTGTAATTGCCTTGTTTTGAAAAACACTTTAATTACGCACTAAGAGTGCTCATTTCGTCCCTTTGGATATTCGGCTAACAGCCGTGCACCCATTGCCAGAAGCACACTTTATGTCAGTCCTCGGAGTAATGGTCCAGATTAATGTAATTGTATATGGAACATTTTTTAGACACTTTTAAGATTTTACTACCAGTGTATTTTCCCAAACTGTTGAATGAGTCCGTTCTTAAGTACTGAACTACAAAAAAGGTTTATGCTAGAAATACCTTCTTTCTTTTTCTGTTACTCAAAGCAAGACTGGAACCCATTTCAATACAGAGGGCTACTTTTCTTTCTTTTTTTTCTTCTTTTTTTCCTTGTGTATATGTTTCCTTATATGCATCTCCGAGAACATTTAAACACACGTTGTATGCCACTTATAAAGGAGAAATTAATCGTAACTTAGAACTGACTTTTAACTTTGTGGTTTAATTTTTTCAGAAGCTGCTGAAGTCAAGTTGCTTAATTTTGATTTTCGGAACGATTTTAATATTTTTACTTAGTTCTTCAAGAATGAGGATTTGTCAAAACTAGAAATGCAGGAACGACTTAAAGCTGTGTGTCGTCACAAGGCAAGATTTCCTCCACCACCCTCAACTCCTCCGGAATTTTGGGATATCGATTTTCCTTCGACGTGTGGAGAAAAGAAGTACATATTGGATGAAAATGATTCGCTTCCAGAACATGCAAAGCCTAAGTGGAGGAAAGATCCAAAGTAGTGGCCCAAATACCAATGCATCTAATTAGATTACCACGTGTGTTATCTTTGGAACCCAGGCTCCATCGAAATACAGGAATTATTGTAAAAATAATTTGTATATACATATTTAATATACTTATAACTTCTTAATATAACCATTGTATAAAATTACTTGAAAATTGTTACTCTGTAGATTTGTACATTCACAATTATGTACAGTTTTGGTATGACTATTGTTATTTTGCCAATTGTTTTTACTTATTTTCATTTATACTGTTTCTGCTGGCATGAATTATGAATTACTTTATTTCCACCATACGCTGAGCACCGTGTTTCCCTCAATCCTTCTTGAATTTGACTTCTCTAAATTCCACTTTGCTGAGGTCGGCTACTTGCACAAAGAAAACGTTTACATGGGGCTTGGTAATATTCACACAAAATAGGTAACATTCTGCCCTTTGTTTTGCTCTCGTTACAGATGGCAAGACTCTATGCAGCTTGCCACAGAATCACTTTTGACAAAGAAGTTAATTTAGTACTCAGTGTTCATTCCGACAGATATGTCATTCCAAGCATTTTGGGTTTTTTATGTAGGAATTCTTGTCGAGGCTGAAAGTAAGCGAGAATTTTATGATAAACGCATTTGTGTTAATGGAAGAGGGTAGGGAAGATAAATGGAGTGCTTATCACAGGAAATATTGGTTGAAAGCAAAGGGGAAGTTAGAACGAATGGACAAGTTAATAAAGCATGATTTAATGTAAAGAAGTTATACGTATCAAGTATCCCCAAACCACTGCATATATTTATTTCTATGCCCATACCATTTTCTGTTGCCGTCGAATGTACACTGATTTTTGTTCTTGGTTGATCGGAATTTCCTTGGCGAAGGTCGCTACCGTTGTTATAATCGCTATTATTATTTGTTATCTTTATTGCCTGTTTTTGACGTTGGTCCGTCTTTTTATTTCTTTTGCTTGGATAATCTTGGTTATCATTGCAGCAATTATTTTCTGGGCAAGATTAACTTGTTCCTTATTCTTGTCTTATTGTATATCATCTTTATATAATTCTGCGTCGGTAATTTTGCCGTTGCTTTCCTTTGCCCTTTATATATGACTCCAACATTTTGAATTTTGTTACAATTTTTTAAAATATTTTATCCGGAATATAAATTCTTGCCGCTTCCAGAAAACAAAGGACAGACGCCAAAGTTTATTTCAATTCAGTTTCTTTGTTTAAGCAATGTATCTACTTAGGTTTCACGTAAATACCAACAAGAACTTTTAAAATATCAAGCAAGTTATGCACTGATTATTTTGTGGATTGTTTATGTCTACTGTGAACCACTAGTCTGAATTGACAGTTGAACTGCCAGACGCCAGCATTTCTGTTGCAACACAAAAAAGTTGGGATGATATTCAGTCAATAATTGGATGAAAATAAAACCGGTATTATACCAATATATGATAAAAAAGTAAATATAATTCTGATTAAGTTGATAAAAGATATTATTTAGTTCAAGGGAATGGTCAGTTCAATAGTTTTAATTCATAAAGAAGTAAGCATATCTTCTCCGCTTTAATGGATACCGATATTTGATAAAAGATTGATTTGATATCCGTACGGTACTGTATCAATAAAGTCTTCATTTACTTGTTTAATAACTCTTGTCATACCCTAGTTTGAAAGTTTTTTCGTTATAATTGTTAACTGTACTTTTGTTTTTTCTAGTGATCTTATTTTCATTTATAACTTATTTCTCTTATTTATTTCTTTACGGTTCTACTCAAACTATCAAGCTTCAAAAGATTGTTATTTTCATGATTCAAAGTAAAACCTTTAATAGCTTATTTTGATTATCACCATATTAAAAGCTGTAAGATTTTGGTCACAATACTTATAAAAACAGTTACAAATATCTAAATAACAAGATATGTAATAAATAGCCAGAAACAATCATAATGTTGGCTTCCATATAATAAATAACAGGCATATACTATACCAATTTATCTAACATATGTTAGATAGTATATCTTTAAAACACATTTTTATACCTCGAGTCTTATGTCGGTATCCATGAATTAAATTTATCATCATCATATTCTTTCCAAGGTACATAAGCCTTCTCTTTTATTTTCTTTATGACTTTATCAATTCTAAACACCTGTTTGGCATATACTATACCAATTTATCTAACATATGTTAGATAGTATATCTTTAAAACACATTTTTATACCTCGAGTCTTATGTCGGTATCCATGAATTAAATTTATCATCATCATATTCTTTCCAAGGTACATAAGCCTTCTCTTTTATTTTCTTTATGACTTTATCAATTCTAAACACCTGTTTGGCATATACTATACCAATTTATCTAACATATGTTAGATAGTATATCTTTAAAACACATTTTTATACCTCGAGTCTTATGTCGGTATCCATGAATTAAATTTATCATCATCATATTCTTTCCAAGGTACATAAGCCTTCTCTTTTATTTTCTTTATGACTTTATCAATTCTAAACACCTGTTTGGCATATACTATACCAATTTATAAACATATGTTAGATAGTATATCTTTAAAACACATTTTTATACCTCGAGTCTTATATCGGCATGCATGAATTAAATTTATCATCATCATATTCTTTCCAAGGTACATTAGCCTTCTCTTTTATTTTCTTTAATAACTCCTGCTCATAGAAACTCCCTCTTACCTCCTCATCATGGAGATCCTTTATTTTATAAGTGAAGGGGTAGAATAATTTATTCCAGATACAACAAAAATATCTTCTGACCAGTTTTCTGTGTACGATTTATGAAAGATCTTTTATACTTTGATATCCTAACCTTTCCAGCTATTTTTTATTTTGGTTTTTGTTTTACTGGTTTTAAATCACCGTGTAAATTTAGATATACTTAACCTTCTACAGGTGTCATTTTTATCTGTGTTTAGTGTTGTTTATTCTTCTTTTTTATGTTTCTCTAATAAATCTTCCTAATGTATGTTACAGAACTCTTTACCCTTATCAAACCATAAAAATTGTGGTTTTCTACCTTCTTTAAGATTTGTTTTGAATGCTTCAATTACAGTTTCGCTTTTCTTCACGTTTAATGGGATAATATATCCATATTTACCAAACACATCTATTTCAATGAGAAGATACTATAATCTTTATTCCATTGACTGAAATGTTTATTAGCAAGGTCTGCAGCCCATATTTCGTCTACCTTATTACACAAAAATAAGACACTACATTAATTAAGCCGCATTGAAACTGTTGCGGCTTAATTTGTGTAGTAATTTTTATTTTTACAAAAATTGGAATCGCTTTTTTCAACCAATTAGTAATGATTTAGGTATTTTGATATCATAGCACATGGGGGCAAATGGTAACCGTTGCAAGAAATAAACAAAAACGCTTGTTTTACACTATAGTTTACCTTTTATTTTTACATTACATTATTTTTGCTTCGGTGTTATATACGACTTTGTTGACTTTATCAAAGAAAGAGTCAATGAAACGTTGTGACTTCTTAACTTCCCCTTAATTTCTTTGAATGTTTACATTCGCACAGCGGCTTAATTAATGTCACTAAAAATGCTGCTTTTCCGGCGCTGCGGCCTAATTAATGACGGTTTAATTTTGTGCGGCTTAATAACTTCAGCGTGTTTTTTTTTTGTGTAATAAGGTAGATGACTTACAAAAACATGCTGTCGAGCAAAGCTACTAGTTTCGGGTTTATGTAACTCATCAGCTAGTTTTTCTTGACAATTTTCTTCATTCAAAGACATTGTCCCAATCCAAGCCTTCGTTTGACTTTCATCAATTCCTGTACAGCTATTGTACCCTATGGTCTTCAATTAATTGGAATTTCAGATATGCTTTTTAACATTCTTTCCTCTGCCTTATATTTATCTTGCAAATTCTTTGATAAACTGTAATCGATATGATGACGTTGACAAATCCCATCACGTTTATTAAAAGGATCGCGATAAGGTGCATTTTTGACGGTAACCTTTCTTCAGGCCTAGTTCCGGGTCCGCAGTAGTTGTATCTTTTAAGGCAAGGTGTATCCATGTGTATTTTATCTAATTTTGATAAATGATTTTGAGGATCTATAAATCCATCTTGCCTTTGTAAGACAAATTTACCCTTTTTACTCGTACAAATACCACAATTTGATTTAAGCATTACTCTATTATATTTAGCTCTCTGATACCTATCAATTACTTTTTCTGTTTGTTTCTTACACCTAACACAATAGTCATATATATATATATATATATATATATATATATATAATATCGTATATAATTTGTTAGATTGTTTCCATCATGATATGTTAAAAGAATATATCGAGAACAAACCTAGTTTCTTTTTAACTCTTTTTTCGATTCTTTTTCAATTTTTAATTTTTAAGTATGAAGGTCTTTTATTTTTTGTATTATATAAATTTCTTCCTTTTTGATATATTCTTTTCTCTTCTTATCTTGACAGAATTGTTTCTTTACGTAGTTTCTTAATAGTAGCTTTATGCTAGGTCTTTTCTGAAATTAATTCCTGTCCCTTCGTATCTAAATCTTTTCTAGAGCATGTTTATGCTATGTGGTTATTAGTAATTTAACAAAAGTTGCAAAGAAAGCGCTTTAATTCTAAGCAAAACTGCGAAGAATTAAGCAAATAATGCTCTAACGAAAGCTGTTGAAGAAGCTGGTAATAAACTAGCTACAACTGCTGATATAGTTACAAAAAGTATAGGAAATTTTAAGAGAAGAAAGCAAGAGAAGAAACCAATTATTGAAAAAGGTGGAGATAAATTAATTGAACTTCTTAAAACCTGTTTAGACAACACTAAGACACCTGCATCAAATAACCAAAGAAATGATTCACTATCAATTGAATGTAAGAGAATTTTACATATGTGATTTTTATCTAACGCAATGATATATGGCATTTAGATTTTCAAATAGTCTCGAAATATATGAATACATCAGATATGAACTTGCCACACCCATTCTTAAACTTGGGAAAAGTGTAAACCAAAATAAAGCAGGCTGTCGGATTGATGTGAACTCAACAAGAAGAATTTTTCGATATACAAATATGCTGGCAACTTTCATTTTAATACAACCGATAACATCAGCACAGATCAACTCGTAAAATCTATTCAAATGGAACCTTGGTCGATCTTCTTGCTCTTCCTGCTTTTAAACAGCAAACATTCTTCATGTTGTCGCCGGCTGCAAAACGTATCTTCAGGAAGGTCGTTATACCTGGTGGCACAACTTAGCATTACAGTTTTTAGTAGGAGCTCTCAAATTGCTTGAAGGCTGTGCATTATACGCTGATACCTGTGGATTCGTATCGCTATGTGTTATAACTGGAAATGCCTTGAGACCTGATTTGCTCTTAGTTACTCCACAAAAAAGTTATTCATATATGAATTGACGGTGGAGTACGAAGCAAAACTGGATAAAGATATTTCTCGCAAATATGAAAAATGTCATTCTTTGATTCACAATTCACATTCCAACTTTTCGAAAGTAATCCTCATAAATTTTTCCATTAGCTCTTTTTTAGGTATATTCGATCAATCCTGTATAACTTTCAATGAAATGCTCAATGCTTTAAACATCGAGAACAAACACAGGAGCTTTCCTTCCAGCAAACTTTCCAATATAATCATTCGCACTATATACTAAATCTTCTGGTGCAGAAACCAACCATGGACAAACACTAAACCATTGTCGTTTTAATAATTTTGTTTCCATTGTTATCATTAATGTCGTTATCATCATTATTATCTCTATCATCATTATTATCGTTATCATTATTATCGTTATCATCATTAGTATCGTTATCATCATTATTATCGTTATCATCGTTATTATCGTTATCATCATTATTAACTTTATCATTATTATCGTTATCATCATTATTGTGTCATCATTATTATCGTTATCATTATTATTATCGTTATCATTATTATTATCGTTATCATTATTATTATCGTTATTATCATTATTATCGTTATTATCATTATTATCGTTATTAACATTATTATCATTATCATCATTATTATCGTTATCATCATTATTATCGTTATCATCATTATTAACTTTATCATTATTATCGTTATCATCATTATTGTGTCATCATTATTATCGTTATCATTATTATTATCGTTATCATTATTATTATCGTTATCATTATTATTATCGTTATTATCATTATTATCGTTATTATCATTATTATCGTTATCATCATTATTGTGTCATCATTATTATCGTTATCATTATTATTATCGTTATCATTATTATTATCGTTATCATCATTATTATCGTTATCATTATTATTATCGTTATCATTATTATTATCGTTATCATTATTATCATCGTTATCATTATTATTATCGTTATCATCATTATTATCGTTATTATCATTATTATCATTGTTATCATTATTATCATTTTTATAGCTTTTTGGCATTTTGGGTGTAATTGTCAATTGTGGTTTTGTGAAAACTTGGTAAAGTTAATGTCTCCAAATGTATCTAATACTTGTGAAATTTAGTAAAGTATGAAAATTTTCCTAAAATGAAATTATTATTAAATTAAATTAAGCATTTATTATTTATTATTCATTATTCATTATTATTATTTTATTTTATTTTTTATTTATTATTTATTTTTTACTATTTATTATTTATTATTTATTATTTATATTTATTATTTATTATTTATTATTTATATTTATTATTTATTATTTATTATTTATTATTTATTGATTTATTATTTATTATTTAGCATTTAGCATTAAGTATCAGAGCTGTCATTTTCTTTGACCTCAAGCTTATTTTAAAAAGAATTTTGCTTGTTTTCTTTTAGCAGTGTTAGAGTACGTTAAATCTTGTGTCTTTTTTAGTTTTACCCTGTCCTTTTGTGGTGTGACAATTTCCTACCTCGTTCTCTATTCCCTGTTATGTACTAATGTTAATCGATGCACTTCTGCTTTTTCCCTGTTACAGCTTTTCCTTCTATTTAACACTCCCGCTTACATCCTGCTTTACACTTGTATTCTATAGCTAAAATATGACATTTTTAAAGGGTTAGGAACTATCCAAGACTAAATGTATGGAACTGTTAACAAAGAACA
Source organism: Morbakka virulenta (assembly GCA_003991215.1). NCBI lineage: Eukaryota > Metazoa > Cnidaria > Cubozoa > Carybdeida > Carukiidae > Morbakka > Morbakka virulenta. The sequence goes on along the minus strand of RDPX01000236.1, from coordinate 906,354 downwards.
GATAAACTTGGTAGAGGAAGGGATAAGACTTCTTTAGGCATAAAACATACAAGAGAAATGATTAAGTAGCTCTTGGAAGCCGGAGCTCCACAGCGTAGTGGTCTGAGGTAAAAAACTACATTACAGGAATATTCATTTTGAGAGAAAACAACTTAAGCCCGATGAAGACGTTAAGAGAAACGAATTACAGGAGATGCAACAAATTGTGCTGGTAGCAGGGAGAAAAACTCTTCAGAAACCACAACACACCCCATGATAATACTTAGAGAAAAGAACAAAGCTGGCCACAGGTCGTCGCTAAGACATAGGTTTAAAAGTAGCAACACTGAATTTGATCAAAAACATCAAGATCGTGGAGGAAGCGCTTGTCTGGATATGACAACAGTATTCCATTGCAAGAACGAATGGTAAATTTACAGAGATACAAAATTGCCTCTGGTACAAGGTACTCCTTAATACGATACACGTAACCAACTTTTATGAAAACAAATTAACCAATAGGCCAAGTATAAGAAGTAAAATGTTTTCCTATTTCACTAGTTTGTTATATAGCTACCTTTTTCACCTGTAACAGAAAAAAGTGTTGCCATTTAATTTTTGATTCCCTGGTCCTATTGTCTCACCAAATCAAAAGCACAATGTAATATTAATACTGACATAGAAAACCAATGTAAAGACAATGAACTACCTACTTTTAAAAGTACCAGCAACATGTAACGTTATTTCGTGATCTAATAGTTTTCTGATTGGCATTCGATCGAATGAGGACCAGTTTGTTCTGACCAGACCCAGAAGAACTAGATATTTCAAAAGACCACTTTCAGATTTTTTATATTAATTGCCCCACCTGATTTAAACAAGACTCTTGTCCATCAAATATTGAAAATTTTTCGCTTGAGGCCAGCTTTACATTTCAACTTGCCAAAGTCCCGAATAGTATCCATACAACACACAAGTCAATTGCCACGACGACCAGATTGTTAATAGCGATAATATCACGTGGTCTTACAATTTGACATCATTAATGCTACAACGGCACAAGCATGCTATGGTTTTTCTTGAACACTTTTATTTCAAATAAGAAATTTCACCAAAACAATCCCAAATTTTAGCTGGTAAGTAGGAAAGGAAAATTTAAACATGAAAAAAGCAACTTTGAAATCAAATGACACAACAAAAGCAGCAACTGTTAGAGGGGAAGGTTCTGGTTATGAAAATTCGCAAGATACCGCTCAGCGTCCACAGGTGCGTATAAATCCAAACATCCAAGAAATAGAAAGCAAAACAACAGAAACAGCCGAAGAAGAGTCAAATTCTGCGAAAACACAAGATCCTTTATGGCTTTCTCAAGTACAAAGAGATATAAATAACTCAAAATTTGATATTGAGCTGTTGGAAGACGAGGACGAGCTAAATTATTATGATCTTGATGATGTCTTGCATGCAAGTGACATTGCAATAGGAGTTCTCGTATTATTTGCCTTTTGTCTCTCAATAATTGCATTAGTAATGGTATTATCAGGGTCTCATGAAAAGCTCCAAACCGGAACTGGCAAGCTGAGCTCAAGCCGAAGCTTTAAGTCTGGTTTAGGTAAGTCTTATCTCTTTACAATTGCTGGGATATTTACTTATAAAAATTAATTTGAAGGTACGTTTCATTTAGGCTTTTATTTATTTCTTAGTAAATTCAGTGCTTGTTTATTTATTAATTTACAGACTTTAAGCACATAATGTGAAAGAAATTGTAAAAAATGTAAACTTTCTTAAAATAATGTACAATTAATATGACCACAAATCAAATATGATAATGATTACAAATAAAAACGAGATTAACTGGGTACACAGTTCATGGACTAAAAATAATGACGGTTATTTAAAATTCATACTAAATGTACGCTTACATGAAAATTTGCTATCCTGTTTTCAAACCAAAGGCAAGTCACTCTCATGATATGATAAAATTTCTTTGCAACCTCCAGGCCCAGGTTTGGTAACTGCAACAACATATTAAAAAATACAGGTTCTTCTCATGTTTTTTGAGTTGAAATATTATAAGCGACCGTTGGTCGGTTTAGAAAAGGCTGCAAATAAGAAAACATCTGTTCTGTCGAAAGACTGTTTACAAAAGCGAATTTTTTTCGGAACTTAAAACTTTAAAAGACAGAATCCATGTTGATTACCAATTCTAGATATCTGTTGAAAGTACCATGGGAATTATTAAGTTACTAAAAGAAATTCGACCGTCAAGAGCAACTATGAACCACATTGCCATAAATCCTAGCATGAACGAAAATTTGAATAAAGTGTTGATAAAAGGCTGGATCATCAATTTAACTGTCATCACAAATTAGTCAATAGCAAACCACTGAAGTCAGTTCCTAAGCATTTCAGTGTATGATAAAATAAATTCTTGTCTACTACTGCACGACAAAATTTAGTCAAACTGTAACTGGGGAGCAAATTCTATAGTCCTTCGACAGAAGGCAAATGTTATACTAGCA
>RDPX01000236.1:892649-903262 GCA_003991215.1 Morbakka virulenta | reverse complement strand
CATCTGTTCTGTCGAAAGACTGTTTACAAAAGCGAATTTTTTTCGGAACTTAAAACTTTAAAAGACAGAATCCATGTTGATTACCAATTCTAGATATCTGTTGAAAGTACCATGGGAATTATTAAGTTACTAAAAGAAATTCGACCGTCAAGAGCAACTATGAACCACATTGCCATAAATCCTAGCATGAACGAAAATTTGAATAAAGTGTTGATAAAAGGCTGGATCATCAATTTAACTGTCATCACAAATTAGTCAATAGCAAACCACTGAAGTCAGTTCCTAAGCATTTCAGTGTATGATAAAATAAATTCTTGTCTACTACTGCACGACAAAATTTAGTCAAACTGTAACTGGGGAGCAAATTCTATAGTCCTTCGACAGAAGGCAAATGTTATACTAGCAGGAGTATCTACTCTTGCTAGTATAACATTTGAGTAGCAAGAGTAGATACTCTTGCTAGTATAACATTTGCCTTCTGTCGAAGGACTATAGAATTTGCTCCCCAGTTACAGTTTGACTAAATTTTGTCGTGCAGTAGTAGACAAGAATTTATTTTATCATACACTGAAATGCTTAGGAACTGACTTCAGTGGTTTGCTATTGACTAATTTGTGATGACAGTTAAATTAATGATCCAGCCTTTTATCAACACTTTATTCAAATTTTCGTTCATGCTAGGATTTATGGCAATGTGGTTCATAGTTGCTCTTGACGGTCGAATTTCTTTTAGTAACTTAATAATTCCCATGGTACTTTCAACAGATATCTAGAATTGGTAATCAACATGGATTCTGTCTTTTAAAGTTTTAAGTTCCGAAAAAAATTCGCTTTTGTAAACAGTCTTTCGACAGAACAGATGTTTTCTTATTCACAGCTTTCCATGTATTTTTCAAGTCTTCATTTTCATAACGTTTTACTGTATTGTACCCATACACAACCATATTTGAAGTACTTAATAAATCAAGTAAGTCTTCGAACACTATTCGAACGGAACTCATAAATATTTTGTAAAATCAAAGCAATTGATTCTGTCATAAGCCAGTCCTCACTGACTCAACAGCACCGAAATTCTGTGACTCTCTAAAGATTTATAATCCGGAGATACTGACTGCACACCTCTCTGTAATCTATTAAATCAGGTAGCATTAATATAACGTGGTTGAAAGCACTTAATATTTTACGAACTTCTACAGGTTTTCTGAGCTCATAAAAAGTCAGACTTAGAGACTGATGAAACAGTTGCTCTATTTGGAGTCTGGTTACAAAATACTAATGTTTGAATAATGGAAAAGAACATTAAATTTCGATTGAAATATATTTAAATAGGACAACAAAACACAAATTTTCCAGCTAAAGACTTATATGATATTGAAACAAATCTTGCTTATCCGATTTTTGTTTCCGATTCAACTGAATGTTTAAGGACAAATTGATGGAATACCAATGGGCAGTCTCTGCCGATTTTGAATTCAATCTGCCAACATTCTCTGCCCATTTTGAAGTTTACAATAAGTTTGATGAAATTATAGCATTTGCAAAAGCATCAAATAATTTAAACAGATGTAGGTCTTGAGGATGGTATCCTCTTCATCATCAAGAAACGTCACCTGAATTCTTAGATGAACCTATTAAAAATCCGAATTCGCAAAATTAGTAACCTGGCAGTAAAATAGAAGGGTCTCGCTCTACAGCCATTTCAAATAAAATAAGGCATGAATACAAAAAGCTAAAATTTAAAATTTTTATTAATTTGTTTTAACTTTTATAAGGAAAGGGTATTTTAGTTGTTCTTTTAATGCTTAAGAAACATAGAATAAATGATCCCACTAGATGTATAGAACTGTGAACATATGACATAGCTCTCACATTAATCTTATAAAACCCTCTTGGTAATATGGAACAAAAGATTAAAAATCGTGAAAATTTATATATAGCTACTCATTCTTTTATGAAAAATGAATTTAAAGAAATATTTCTTGTTTCTGCAATTCCATTTTGAACATGTAGCTTGTTTTTAAAGAGCTAAGTAGGTCTATATTCAAGTCTTTGGGAAATGTTTTCATTTTTCATAACATATAGTACACTACAACGATATCATTATGATCTCAAGAAAATCCGGTATTTTGTAGTAACCGATGAAGGCCCAAACAATCAGCGAGCTGCAAAGTGTACTCAAAGTCAAGTGAATGCACTACTAATGTATTCACAAAGTGTGTCATAAGAGAGGAAAATTATTAAGTTTAGGTATATAGGCTTCATTTAATTTTTGCAAAATTCTATTTACTTCAAGTCAATTTTGTAAATATAATAAAAGAAATCCAATGCAAGAATATTACTCACTAAGTCAAGTTCGACTGTTTACAGTGACTTGGAAATGGTGATCTAGCTTATAAATAGACTTTGGTGAATGCATTTCTTTCTGTTGTTAGCATATCTTCAGGAGCTTTCTTTATATTGAAACACAAGTCAAAGTTTAAGAATTCAAACATCTATTTCACAACAATACACATTCATTATATACTCTCTTTTTTTATAACTACACATACCCTATATTCATCATTAGAACTGTAATACTGCCTGCTCTGCTACTGCCATGTGGCTATATCCATCATTATCTTTCAATAAAATCTTACATTGTTCTTTGCTTCCTGCTGCTCTTTTAATAGACTTTTCAAGTTCATCCAGATAGTGAAACATACCCTCTGCAGTCGTCTTTGTCATTACAAATGTCCTTAGCCCCCAAGTATGACTCGTGACTGTGATTGAAATAGAAATAGTATTTGCACATTCACGTGAATCATCCTCTGCATCCTTTTACTCGGACTCCGAAAGTTCCTAGCAATGCAAATCCTTTACCTCAGATGCGATATCCTGAACAGAGAGCATGGAGGATGTGGCAAGTTTTTATCAGCATTAGCAATTTAGTGGCGTAACGTCAGGGTATGCAAGGTATTCAGTGAATACCCTGAGATTTTGGTGAAAATAACATTTTTAATTATTAATTATTGCTTAATCAGGGACTTGAGCATGAAGTAAGGCCATGAGCCTTTCCCGTCATTTTACGACGCTAGATGTTTATTCATGGGGTTTTTCTTTATCACAAACGTGTTTTCCCTGGTGAATATTAATCGACACTGATTGGATTGTAATCAAATGCAAAGCTGTAGTCCTTGAATTGGATTAATATTTTGTTTGAGTCATCCCATGAAACGAAATAAGCAGTGAATCTCTTCCGCCTAGTTTTAACCAGGCAAACTGCTTCATTTTCAAAATAAATTTGTCTTTCATTCGCCGAAACAATGGAAAAATAAGTTGTAAAACGTCAGCTTCCAGCGTTATACTCGATCAAGATTTTGACAGATCTCGTTATGAGAATGTTAGAAGCGACGGAGATGAGAATGGTAAGGTGGCTAGCCGGAATATCCTTGCACGAACACAGGATGAAAGAGGAATGACATAAGAAGATTTTTAAAGATAACGAAAATAACAAAGAAAGCAAGAGAAGCAAGGTTAAGATGGCCTGGACATGTAATGAGGAGAGAAAATGACAATATTCTGAAGGCAGTATGGCAGGCACCAGTGACAGGAAGGAGGAGTAGAGGACGATAAAAGCTTAGACTGAGGGACGTCACAGAACGAGACATGAAAGAAGTTGGAACGAGAGAAGGAGATTGGGAAGACCGAGTCAAGTGGAGAAAAAGGTGTCAAGCGGCCGACCTGACAAACGTTGGATGAAGGCCGAAGAAGAAGAAGTTATGAAATATCTTGTGTCGGATTAAAATGGGAATTGAAATTTGCTTCTCACACTTGGATCAATATGAATGATGTTTTCCTCGTAAAAACTCAGCTTCACAGCAAGTAAGAAACTGAAGAAGAAAGTGACCTGGGCTTTGGCTTAACCTCCTGACAATTCATGGAAAGTTTGACACCTTGTATATGCATATTTCGTGTATTGAATTCTTCTCAGTATTGTAATGGACAATTAAAAAGAAAACATTGCATTGCGAATTTTGGCTGTTTTCAGTAATAATCATTTGTCTCTATTTAACACTTTCCAATTGATTGAATGAAGTTAATTTAAAAGGCTCATTTGTTAAAGTAGTAATACTAAAAATCATTTACTGTTCACATTCCGGCAATAAATTTCTGAACTTTTGAAATTATTTCTCAAACAAGATATTTTTTTACAATCTTGCCCCCTGATTGAAAGTGTGATTGAAAAAGGTGTTGTATGATTATGAAATTGTTTTCCGGAATTTGAAGCATAACGGCAGGAGTTCCGGAAATTAAATAGCTGGTGAATGCACACGTTTACATTCAAAAGAAGTGAGTGAAGAACCAGGCCTCTTCAAACAAAGAGTAACTCTTTGAGTGAATATTATTTAGCCTATTAATTTGTTGATATCTACTTTAAAATATTATGGCCGAATAATGATGTTATTGCACTGTTACTTGGTAAATCATTTTCAAGTTTTTCGTTTGCTGAAAGACAGAGAATAATTGAAGCTGGGAGACCAAAACCGTGCCTTGGCATAGTCCAGTCTTGAAAAAGAAGGTTTGTACGCCATTTTATGACAGAATCGTGTGAAAGAATTGAATGGCTTTGTGGCTTAGACAATGATAAAAGATTGTATTGCTGGACTTGCTTGTTGTTTATCTTGGGGAAAGGAGTATGGAACAAAACTGGCTATAAGTATCTAGACAATTTGAGCAAATCATCGAGAAAACATGGTCTCTCACAGGCGCACATTCATGCAACGATTCAACTCAAAACCTTTGGTACAAATAGAATTGATTTTGTGATGAACAGCCAAAGATAACGCTCTATTAAGATTTTCAATGAGAAAGTGAAGAAAAATAGGGAGACAATGCGAAGATTAATCGACGCTGTTTATTTTCTTGGCAAGCAAGAACTTTCTTTTCGGGGTCACGAAGAGAACGAAGAGTCTAGGAATAGAAATAATTACGCAGAGCTTCTAAAACTGATATGACAATACGATGACATTTCAAGAAGTCATTTTTCTAGAGCTCCTGTGTTTACTGGCATGTCCCCTCAAGTACAAAATGACCTAATATTCTGTACTGGACAATGCATGACGAAGGAGATAATTTCCGAGCTCAATGAAGGGGATTTTGTACCAATTGAGCTTGATGAAAGCCCAGACATATCGAAGAAGGAACTACAAAAAACAAAATTTGCTCATTGAAGCTCGAAGAGAAGTGCAGAGGAAATAGCTCAGCTTGTGTTATCAAAGCTTGAGGAGTATAACTCGGGCAAAACTTGTTGTTCAGACATACGACGGTGCCTCTGTTATGTCTAGTGAAATATCAGGAGTTAGTGCAAGAGTCAGGGAAAAATTCCCCAAAACCTCGTTTGTTCATTGCTATGCTCAAAAGTTTAATCTTGTTCTTTCTCAAAGTGTCCTCAAGATAAACGATTTTTCTCCACTTTAACTTTGATTTCCTCATTCTTTTCTTTAAAATGCTCTTTCAACTTACATCAATTTGTGAAACGTAGGTTTCCAACTGCGTCCGAAACTCGTTGGAACTCGAATGCTCGTTCAGCAAACACAGTGTCATCATCCCATGACTGCGCATTATCGCTAATGTCTTCAAAAAATGCTAGAAGATCACTTAAAATAGAGTAAACCGTCCCGCCCAAGTGGATATGTCTCGAGAGTGCTGAGTTTTTATTTTTGTTTGAAATTTTCCAAAGTATATTTCCTCACAGAAATATTATTTACTATTCTCCAAACAAAGAGGTTTGACATCTCGTACTGTAATGAAAAGGTCAAAGAGGTATAGGGTATTATTGCTAGACTGAGGACTGAAGAGTCGTTTCATCAAATTTGGCAGTAGTCTGTGGTCAATAATGTTGAGTATGAATCGGAGCCTCCTCGAAAGAGAGTAGCATTTGAAGGTTCGTAAAAACAAAGCCTCAGAAGGCTATTCTTTGAAATCATTGATCATATTCATGTCCAAAGAGAGGCCATCTGTGGTTTAAGATTTGTAGTGATAGATGTTGTTCGTTAGTTCTTTCATACAACTCCTTGTTTTTCACAATGTTCGGATACTTAATATGCAGTACATCTCTAAGTTGCCGTCTATGAAAACTATCTAGATTGTTTTCAACCTATTTTGTCAAACCGCAAGTGCCGCAATTATACAGAAGAACACTTTTTCCATAAACATTGTAGAGCTTTAGACGTACTGAAGGAGATAATAGATCGCATAATAGATCGTTTGTTCTTTAACCATCGAGNGATCATATTCATGTCCAAAGAGAGGCCATCTGTGGTTTAAGATTTGTAGTGATAGATGTTGTTCGTTAGTTCTTTCATACAACTCCTTGTTTTTCACAATGTTCGGATACTTAATATGCAGTACATCTCTAAGTTGCCGTCTATGAAAACTATCTAGATTGTTTTCAACCTATTTTGTCAAACCGCAAGTGCCGCAATTATACAGAAGAACACTTTTTCCATAAACATTGTAGAGCTTTAGACGTACTGAAGGAGATAATAGATCGCATAATAGATCGTTTGTTCTTTAACCATCGAGAAATTTGAGATTGAGTGATGCCATATTTCTCTGCTACGCTTTCTTCCAGCTTTCCACTTTCGTAGTCGCATATTGCAGCTGCCTTGTTCACGGCTGTATACTGCTTTCTTTTTTTCCCTGAGTTCTTGCTCGCACCTAAACTTTTGCTTCTGCCGCTACAACACTGTTCACCATTTGATCAACAACCTCCTTAACCTGAAACGATAAAAGTTCATCATAATCAGCTTTGTTCTTTTTTTTATGTGGAGCTTCATTGATAATATTATGCATGCTTTTAATATAGAATGCCAAACCTTGGCTGCTCTTGAACTGAGTAGCGCACGAATTACATTGAAACAAAACTTCCACTGCTTCCAAAGGCAATTTTACCTCCTGCTCGATTCCACGATGCACAATCTTTTTCTTGAATCCAAAAGCAGCTAATGTTGGCTGCTTTCATTTGTTGACTCTCACTTTTGACATATTTTATTCTAACAACTGTATAGGCATGAAATGCATCAGACAGTCAAAACTAACGTTCCTTTTGTTTTGTTTTCAAATTTTAACATTCAAAAAAAGTTTTCGAATGCGAATAGATTGGAATTCTTAATTCGATTTTCTAAGGCATTGTTTACACGTTTCATATAATCTTTTCCTAGGAGTTATCACACTTTGTAATTTTTTGTAAGCAATTGGAACTAAAAAAGACACTTTAAACGTAAAAACCAAGGCTGGGAAATATGCTTAGCATATGCTTAAGAAAATGTCCTATCTGAGCCTGAATATGCTTATAAACGTTATGCTTATAAAAAACACATGTAATGGAAGAAAGTTAAAAGATGTAATACGACGCAGTACATATTTTGAATTTCTTTCAACAGCAATGCAAATTCATCCTGTTTATAAAAAATACCTTGCTAGATCAAAAATTGTCTTTTCGGTTCCTCTTACAAAAGAGGGGAAGCAATATCTGTTACTACTCAGACACTGGCGGTAGGTCAAACCAAAACAGATAGCAGTGTAAACTTTTCATAAGGTAACATCACAAAAACACAAAGGCTCGCATTATGGAGTGAAGCTAGGAACTCTGAGTCTGCAAATTTTCGTGTTTTACTAGTAGAAAAAATTGCACTCATAGCTTTAGCTGTAAAATACTAGCATTTTGTAGATATTTTTCGGGTTTTTTTGTAGCCAATACAAACCAGCTCCACCTAAATCTCAATGGTACTGTGGCAGGACGTCCACTAAAAAATACTCTTTCAAGTTGTCGGTACTTCACAAAGAAACAAAATAATACCTCAAAAAAATTACTTCCGTACACTGACATGAAAGCTATTATTCGCTTGAAGGTGAGTATGGTTTCTCTATTTTTGTTAACAACAATTTTTAGGAAATATAGTAGCATTTGTTGCTTAGTAGGTAAAACTTTAATCTACCTTCTGTCTTTGACAAAAAAAATTGTAGTCTTGAAATTTATTGACTTTATGAGCTCAGTGGAGGCCATAGATATAGGAGCTATATCATGTTACGAGCTGTAAGCTTTATATTAGCTACGTTTTGAGAGGTGCTTCTCCAATTGTTAGGCCTGACGATATATGAGAGATATCTCATAAAACTTGGATCAGGAAAAGTTTACGACTCATGACAAGGCAAAGCTTCTATATCTAAAGCTTTTTAGTCTGTAACTTCCTTATGTAGTAATCACTAAAATACAATCATGGATGGAACAAGATAAAGGTTAATAAAATGTTTTTTTAAGTTATTTTGTGGAAAGTAAAATTTACGAAAAAATAAGATACAATTAATTAATATTGGTTATATATTATATATAGCCAATATATTTTAATAAACTATGCGGTAGTAATTTTAAGCACGTGCTGGAAAAGAACCGTTTGATTTTGGCACTCTTAAACTTGCATAATGGAAGTAGATGGCACCTGGTACAATTATTAACATGTTACTAAAATGTCTTGTTTGATATAGAATTATGCTCAGAATTTGGAAAATATATGATCTGATGATATTTTTATTAAAAGTTAAGAAGGCAGTATCGTTTCTACTTTTGTTGTGTTGTTTTCTTCTCCTCAAACCGACGTTTCCAATGGGTTGCAAAGGCCGGAGACTCTCATTTTCCTCTTATTGTCTGTTGATGCATAGCTACCTATGACTTAGCTTGGCAGGGTAATGACTAATTAATGTCTATTAATCTGGCTCTCGATCTTGTTTTTGGCCCTGGTCTTGGTCTTTTTCATTGTGTGTTAGTGCATAACATTCTCTTCACAAGGTTATCATAGGCAACTCCCCTACTATCTCAATACCATCACAGTCCTCTGGTCTCTTTACAGTGCATATGGCTCAGAGTATCATTATTATAGTCCTATAACTACAGAACAAATTAATACAGTTAACAGTTAACAAATTAATAAAGGTCATAAATCTACTGTGTCACTATGGTGCTTTTGAAAATATATACTGTTCAAGGCACCTTGACGCTTCCGTATGCATGATTCCTTTTTGGGGCCTGAATTTTGTCTTTTATGGTCAGCAAACAAAACACACTGCATTCTTCACTTGTATAAATCACACTTGGCACTTAATACAGCAAAATCAAATAATTCTTTACGTATCTTATAATTATTAGTACTTGGTCCATATATTGTCAAATCGAATTCCAAGCATCTTCCATGATTAATTAAAAGTCATTGTATATATCGTTTGAAGAAATGAAAATATTTAATAGCTTGTTTGTTCATTTTAGAAATCAAAAGTGTTGGGATTTGGCTGTGGAATTGAGGGTGGCCATGTGCTTAGAAATGCCTGGTATAATCACAATGCAAATAAAGTTACACACAAATTGACTTGTGTTGGTTATGGAAACACAGATATCCAATTTAGAAGCAATAAAAAAGGTCGAAATTTGTGCTATGTATCTTCAGCAAGATTTATCCTATGCCCAATGATGGAGAAAAATGGAAAGATAAACAGGCTTCCTCCAGATATAGACTATTAAAATAATTAAATATTATGTGACAATATAGTAGGTGAGATGAATCAAAAATCGTAAGAAAAAGACTTAAAATTACCTTCTTTCTTTCAAGTTGTAATTGTGTCAAAAGACTTAAGCTCTTACAATTGCATGAAATGTTAAGGTAATTTGCTGGTTCAAGAGATGTATTTATTTATATTCGAGAGAAATTAAGCCAAGTTACCCCAAAGTGCATTTATTCCGATATTCTTTTTTTAAATTATCTTTTTTGGTTAGCTTACACCTTGACTTTTAATAAAAGTACACTAATATAAGCTCTGGTAACATTTAAAACTTTTTATGAGTCAGGTAACCAAACAATTCTTTAATATAGAGACCACTCAATCATCAACAATTAAACTATCGTGAAATCCATTTTTCACCACATTGCCAATATTTTGAGGGCAAGTGTAGAAAAGTTATCTTTTCACACCAAAAAGTGTTATATATATATATATATATATATATATATATATCTCTTCAGGTGCCGTGTCCTTCCAGAACGTTGGCGGTCATGTTTCTCCACAGGTTCCTGTCCCTTGTTCTCCTCAACAGCTGTTCCTCGGTAGTGCTGGTCACTGCGGCCAAGGTCTTCAGATACTTGAGTCTTGGTCTTCCTCTTCCTTTCGTCCCTTGTACTTTTCCGGTTATTGCTAGGTTCTCCAAGCCCTCTTTCCTCATTACATGCCCGAAAAACGACAGCTGCCTTTTCCTTATTGTCCTCATGACTTCCTTGGTGTAGTTGGCTCTTCGCAGTACTTCCTCGTTACTTATATGATCTGTCCATGGGATTCGCAAAATCCTTCTCAGCATCCACATCTCGACCGCGTTCAATCTTTTCTCCATTTCTTGTGTGATTGTCCAACTTTCACAGCCGTATGTCAGAACAGGAAGAACATAACACTTCATTATCCTTATCTTGGTTCCTACTTGTATGGACGAGTTCTTCAGCACTTTCGACATGCGCTGGAAAGTCTCCTTCGCCATAGCAATCCTTCGTTTGATCTCGTTTGCGCATCTACCGTCCGATTGGATCATGCTTCCT
>RDPX01000236.1:869933-887522 GCA_003991215.1 Morbakka virulenta | reverse complement strand
TAGTAGTAGTAGTAGTAGTAGTAATAGTAGTAGTAGTAGTAGTAGTAATAGTAGTAATAGTAGTAGTAGTAGTAGTAGTAGTAGTAGTAGTAGTAGTAGTAGTAATAGTAGTAGTAGTAGTAGTAGTAGTAGTAGTAGTAGTAGTAGTAGTAGTAGTAGTAGTAGTAGTATAAATATTATATTACTGTTTGCCTTTTGCTTTTTCTATACAATTCCAAGATTCCCAGGCATTTCAGGTAAAGCTAAGTTTAGTTCAAACTTTTACCCTGGTCTTTAAGATTTGCACAAAACAACAAATCAGTCTATAAATTAATATGACCAAAGGAAAGATAAGAAAGCAAACAAAGAAAAAAAATCAGAATTCTAGATTGAGAGTGCCTTTCTTGAGAGATGCGAGTAGTTCAACTTATGGCAATCTTCTCCATTCCAGACTGGGTAAGATGGCCTGGTATTTCATTTACATCAGAATCAGTGTCTTTTGTCTTTTTTTTTGTCTTTTTATTTACATGGGTATCAGTTTTGTTCGCCTGCAATTCTTGGTCAGTTTGGGTAATAAAACCGCAAAGAATTGTGGTATTCGCATTTTAATTGGTCAGGGGGGTGTCATGATCATACCAATTTTTAGAGAATGGTAAATATTAGAGCTGAGATAATTTCCAAACACGGTCGTGTCAAACCTAATATTCAGTGTTGACCAAGACACAACAGCCCAATACAGTGTGATCAATTGTTTGTGGAAGCTTCCGACATAACCTACAGTTCAGGTCAGTCACAATTTCAAGTTATTTCTAGTCTACAGACTCTGGTCCCGTGAAGCCACAATAACCCTTCAATCTCAGCCTTTAAACTGAAGCTTTTATCCTGTATAAATATTCGTAAATAAATAAATAAATTTTGATTACAGGACAAACATTGACAACAGTATTTATGTAAATATGTAAATAACTGAAGCTTTTATCCTGTATAAATATTCGTAAATAAATAAATAAATAAGCCTGCACATTGTAACCAGAGAGGAGTTTTTGGTTGATCAACATCAGGGTTATGTGTTCTTAAAGGATATTGACCATATTGTTTATTTTCCATGAAATTCTTTACGAACTTCAGACCTTTAGCTTTGGCTTGTTGCTTAACTTTCTTTGCAGATATAGTAGAACTAAGATACCAACCAACTTCAGTTTCAGGGTCAATCTCATCATCATACTTTTAATTATGTTTTACAAAAGAGCGACTCTTTTTTCAGATTCATGTGTCTAACTAACTGAAGCATTCAATCATTTGTTGACACCAGAGAATACTGATTCAAACCAATAGTTGTAGTTTTAGAATTAAGCCCCGATTGCATTATGCCTCTTCCTCCTTTCTTCCTTGGCAGATACAATTTTTCTACATCTGCTTTTGGGTTATGTATACAATTCATTAGAGCAGTTTTAGGAGTTTGCGATCAAGAGTCTGAATATGAGCCTCACATCTTTTTTGTTCGATAGGGAAGTATGGTGTTAGTTTTTAGGCAAGTAATTGACCTGTAGGTTTTTGAGCTCAACATGTCTAAATCTTTTGGTATTTATGTAGTTCCTTCACAAAGCCGACCTGGCATGTCATTTGGCGTCCTAAACATTTCAAACAATAGTTCTGAATATTTAAACTGGGCTCAATTAAGGGTTTAAGCCAAACGTTATTACGTTTATCAATCCCTGGGTATTTCGTTTTTGTGATTTACGAAATGCAAACGTAATTTCTTCGAGAGTAATATTAGTCCATTCTTGAGTGGAAGCTGTCGATGGTTTTCTTTCTGTCTCTTTTATCCATTCTGTCTTACTATTGTAGTTTTTGTCTTCATTTCAGATCTTTGTTAAAAACCTATCAATCTCTTCCATAAATGTGTGTATTTTATCTCAATACTTTCTTTGCCTATTTCTTGGTAAAATTTTTAGCGTCAAAATTAAAGATTGGTAGTGTCTAAAAAATGTTGGTCTCTTTTCGAATCTTTGTTTTCTTTGAGTTTTCATTTGGATCGCCTGCTTAACAGAGGGGAAAATTTAGGCGAGAGTTAATACTTCCTTTTCTTATTTACGGAAGTTACAAATTATTTCAACTGTACCTCTTTCAATTTCAACAAAAACAGAAAATTCAAGTCTAAAGGCTTCTATTTCTTTGTCAAGCTTTTCTTGTCATGCAGAATTTTTGTTTCTGTTAGAGTTCTTTTTCTTAACTATTGTTTTTGTTACCATTAAAGTTAAATTTTTTGCAATAGCATAACTTAGTTCATTCAACAAGCTTCTAGATGTAAGAACTTTATCATGTCATGAGTCGTAAGCTTTTTCTGAGCTACGTTTCGAGAGATACTTCTCCCATCGTCAGCCTGACGATGGGAGAAGTATCTCTCGAAACATAGGTCAGAAAAAGCTTACGACTCATGACATAATAAAGCTTTTACATNCTTGTCATGCAGAATTTTTGTTTCTGTTAGAGTTCTTTTTCTTAACTATTTTTTTTGTTAACATTAAAGTTAAATTTTTTGCAATAGCATAACTTAGTTCATTCAACAAGCTTCTAGATGTAAGAACTTTATCATGTCATGAGTCGTAAGCTTTTTCTGAGCTACGTTTCGAGAGATACTTCTCCCATCGTCAGCCTGACGATGGGAGAAGTATCTCTCGAAACATAGGTCAGAAAAAGCTTACGACTCATGACATAATAAAGCTTTTACATCTATGGCTTCCTCTGAGTCCATAAAGTTCAGAATTTTCAAGATCTTTAAGCTTCTATTCTTTAAATTCCAGTATTTGTCTCACAGCCCCGTGTACATATCTTAAAACATGTTTGGTTTTGTTATTAATCTTAAACTTCGGTAGTTGTTCTACCTCTTTAATTTCAAGATGTTTAAATCTCCCTACTTCATTCAAAATGTCAGTGGCTATCATGGCCCCATGCTCTACTAACTGAGTTATGAGTGCTCATTTCAAAAAGATCATTTGCTTAACTCTATGTTTCACTTGAGTGTGTCATTCTTTATCCAGATTGCTATCCATCAAGATCTCATCGCAACCAAACATATGGGGCTAAGCCTCCTAAAGAATAACAACTTCCTATCAGAGGTCAGATCAACTGACCCCAACATACATGGTAAGAAGTAAGCACAAAGAGCAAAATAATATAGCTGGAGAGGATTTGAAGCTTTTGAAAAGTTAAATGTATGTGTGGACTGAACTAGATTAGAACCAATGTGTATGACTATCATGGGCCCATGTTCTAGTAACTGAGCTATAGGCGCTTCCCTTGGCAATTCAAAATCATCTCCATCTTTATTACATTATTTTTCAATTTCTGAAGAGTTCCAGTTGTTTCAAGTAACTAGAAGCACTCACTTTACGTGTAAATCAAACATCACAGTACTAATCTTACTGACAATTTTGTCTTGGTTGCGATCGTTATTAATCAGGTATGTAGTTACGGTTTTGGTAGCCATTGTGTAATTTCAAGAATGCAAAGTAAATCAAAGTATAGGAATGCATACTGACACCAGGGAGAAGTTGTCTGCTTTTCTAATTTCCTTTGACATAAAAAAAACAACATCTGAAAAAGGTAGTAGAACACAGAGCCAAAACTCTCAGTCTCAGTTTTTCCTAGTCGCAAATGAGTTAGCACGCTCTCGGCTTGAGCTACATGACCTCCAACGCAAGTATTGGAAGAAAGAACACAAAAATTAATAACGACGGGTCGTTCGCAATATTTTAAGCAGCGGGTGATTGAAGTCTTACTCTTTTGAATATCTACCAAAGCGCCTTTAAGGTAGAAAAGCATAGTTAATGATGCCCTGCAATGATATTTAATAAATTTTAAGAAGCCCAGTTACTAACCAGTTTGTCTCGGTGAAAAAGGATATTCTTTTACCATAATGTAAAATTAAGGAAAAATGCTAAACATTCACTGTTAACTAGATTTCGCATCCCAAATACAAAAACATTCTCCAAGTGTTACCACTTAAAGCAACGTTCAGTTCACGTCATAATGAGAAATACAGCAGGCTAATGGTTTGTGAAGTGTATGGTTTCCAAATAAAAAATTTTGAACTGGAAACTAAATATTATCTTAATTCTTGTACTACCTAATCATTCTAGGTTTCCTTTGCACAATCTTTTTAGCTTTATGGAGACCTTTTGAGGGGTCAAACGCCTTCGCAAGCTCATCTTCGTCATGTCCGTCTTCCTCCTTGAGTCTCTTAGTTACTGCTTCTTCACTTGGAGATGCAACAACTATGGGTCTATTTCCCATTTCGGGGCGAAACTCAACTACATATTTACCCGTTCGTTCTGTAAGCTCAGCGTGCGTTTCCTAAAATTGAATTGAATTCTTTGTTAGTGATCAAATTTTTAACAGTAAGAATATTTCAGACTGTATCAGCTTCAATGGCTGCAAATGTAGCTACTATTGCTGTTGCTAATAATGATAATGAAGACGAAAAGGAGAAGAAAAGGAACCTGGATAAAAAAGGTACATGAATATGCAAATGTTCAAGTCCAGCATTGACTTGAAACAAAGTCACCTAAAAAAGCTTATGCTATGGGGTAAATTCTCAACACTTGTATCCAGCGCCAAAAAAACCCAAATGCTTAAAAAGAGAGACGTTAAAAATTTGTTAAATACGCCATGCATCAAGATCTTGTTTAATTCCAGTATGAGTGAAATCAGAGTACGAATGTCATGAACACTCGGGTATACTTGTGTGAAGTTATAACAACCCAGAGAGTTAATATTTCGCTTCTTCCGCGGCACAGTGCCCGTTGCCCCACGATTCCTAAATCTAGTGGGGTGTGAGTGTGAAAGTAAACAGGCCTTAAACTTTGTCACAAATTCAACTACATTTTTGCCACAACTCAGCCCATAAAAAATTACGCTCCCTGTTTTGAACCATTAAAAACTCAGTTAAGATTTTAAAGGTTAGGAATTAATAAAAATGTCATAGATAAGTACCGATTACACAATTTCACTACGTTCTCAGAGCTGGAATTTGTTTTTTTAAATTTGGAAAGGGTGGTATACCAGTGAAAGTGTACAAACAATTACACCTGGGATGTGACGACAGTAAGTGGATATATACTATGCGTTCCTAACGTCAAATACTTCACACAGTTAGACGTTTTCATGGGCAAAGGACTGGCGAGCTTTCTTGACCCTCTTTGCCTTCTGTATTGATAAAAACTCACTTGATTTGTGCTTTCTGGCCTCTTGGTCAAGTCAAGTTCTAGCGAAAAAGCTTTCGACTGAAATGAACATGGTTTTAATTGCAATATTCCAGCTTTATACCACAAATTGTTTATTAGAAATTTCTAAGTAATATTAACTGTGCTGCATTATGAAAAAAGTACTGTTTCTACCTGTGAAAGAAGGCACAGAAAGGTTGCGCGTACTACAGACAATGGTGTAGTGCATCGTGTGGTTATTTTGCTATAAAGATCTTTAAAACCAGCAAGTTCAGCAATTGCCTTGATTATTCTCTGACATCTTACCCCATGACCTATAAAGAATTCAACAAAATCAATGCTAAAAACCCAATAAAAACATTTAAAATAAGAGAAAAAACAGAAACGACGTTTTATAATATCTTGTTATATATCGAAAAGAGAACTGTACGGGGCAGTTATGCAATGATCACTTAAATACCAAAAAACCCTCACTCTGATTTCCGTTTTCGGTACCACAAGGCGACCAAACGAGAACAATTATCAGTGGGTCTCTCTCCTTTACATTGCTCTAATTTTCTGTACAAATTTATTTGAAGGAATACAACGAATAAAACGTCTTGGCTGCGCCATGTCAAAAATGATGAAGCAAGTGATGCCCCAATCTACGTATAACCAATGGTTCTGAACAGGAAAATAAGCTTACAAAAATAAGCAAGTACGTACAAAACTTCCATACATAATTCCCTAGCAACAAAATTTGTCCAGCAACAGACACAAACTCAACACCGGTTCCATTGATTTAATAAGATGTACAAATTGCTTTAGGAAAGTCTGAACTAAACAAGGAATAATGTCGACTCCGAATAATCATACTGGGTAGCCAGTTAGCTATTAGCTCCTGGAAACTTCCATGTTTGACTTGTTGCTAGAATGTCTATATTTCTTTGAACATCATTTTTGTTCGAGACACCAAAAATCAAAATATCAAAAATCAAACAGTAACCTATTGATTTTAAGTATTATATTTTGTGCATTGCGGGAAATTTTTTTACTTAACAGCGATAACGGGCTGAAATGACAATAATATGAAAACGATTATTAATGGCAAATAAACATTTTCTTCTTCACTTATGATTTTACCGTTCAAAATAGCAGTGATCATTTTACCCATCTCCTAATTCAAATTCAAAAAAATTGTTAACTCTAAAATTTCAAATTGCAGGTCTTGGTATATGATTGTATGGCATCTTAGTTAAATGAAAAAAATAAAGGGAAATTGACATGAGAAAACGTACGACTAATGTCATCATTGATATCAAATGAAAATTTCATACAACTAAGTCGAGTTAAAATTCATTTTATTAAATGTACAATACACATTAAAACGAGCAACTCTATCCTTATCCTCTTCATACAGGATTCTTCCAATCACATTTTTTTACTCAAAACTTCCAACAAAAAATTTAACATCAAAAGTCTCATTACGAGAGTAACTAACTTTTCACTGTCTAATGCCCAGTTATGTAAAGGCCAGATAGCATTTTAATCCCTCTTTCCCACTACACGCTCTCCATGCTACTTCTCTTTTCATAATTCTTCTTGTTTTGGCATTTTATAGCACCTGATTTGACACATTTCCCCTCTTTTTACCGTCTCTCCACCACCACCTCTGACTTCTGTTTCCCCTGTTAACTATTCATCTGCAACACAATCTTTCGATTCCATCCTGACATGCACTTACCATCCCCATTTACATTCTTTACCTTTTTTCAAAATAGATTCATTTTTACATTTCTCTTTATATCGTTGTTCATACTATATTCAAATAATACTAAGATTCTCCAGTTTCAATCCTTCTTTACTAATAATTTGTTATTTCTTGTTCTCACACTGTGTAGTGTATCCCTATAACAGAACATAAGTTGTTTTGAAATTCTGACTTTATATGTTATATTATATTACACTGCAGTAATAAAAAGTGCTTTTTGTCATATCCAACCTTGCGGTCTCCTTTCCATTCTTATTTCCGTCTTATGAAACTTCCCCTTCAAATCGTGATAAACTGAGAAAAAGCGAAATAAATGAAAAGGAATAATACAATGCTTCAAAAACTGGTGAAATATTACAAAAAGAAATGTACAGAAACCAGTATTACACAAAAATTAATAGTTTATACTCCTGCATTGTGGCTCAAATGTGTCAACAAAAAAGAGGGGGCTAAAATATGGCAAGTAGCCTAGACGTAGCACGTGTATTAGTCTACAGAAACCAAAAACACCTTCTAGAAACTATAAAACTTCTATTATGGGAAAAGAAGTTCCTGCTATTGTTATCTGGATAAAAGACTGGGATCTACTAACATTACAGAAATAAGTTTCGACAAAAGTAACAAGGTAGTTTAACTGCAATAAACTACAGGATTCTAAGGAAAAGCCCGCAGTGTCAACTTACTTGTATGGTTGTCGCATATGTCGACGCTATATAAGTAATTTCCTGCTTTGTTCCTTGCCTAAACACGAAAAAAGAGGTCGAAGGATAAACAAAAGTTTCATTTTACCTGTCTCATTTAATATGCGAACGGCTTTCTATTTCTGTCATTAGCGAACGACCTGATGATGGCAGACTTAGTAGTTCTGGTATAGTGATCAGAATACTAACTTTAATTGTCCTGTCGCTACATGTCTGTCTGTCTGTTCCTGTCTGTCTGTTTCTCTCTCTTTCTTACACACACAGACACACGCACACGCACACACAAGCACGCGTACAAATATACAGCAATGAATGGCTGCTACTTGCTGGCAAATAAAAAAACTATCCTAAATCTTTTAAATGTAAAATGTACCCTATGTCTCTCTTAAACTCGACTTTTTATTCTTAACTTAAATATTAAATAAGCTTTGATAGGTGTTCCCAAAACATACTTCCATCATTAACATATGTTCCAAAGAGAGATCTCGTTTATAGTCGCATCGTTTACAGTTGCAACTTACAGCCTGTTTTCCATGCAAGCTCGTGTTCCGTGTACGTATACAAAAGAACGTTGTTTTCAACATAAATTACAATACTGTATCCCTGACCATTACTTAAAAAAAGAGGCCTAATCGTTCTTTAGGCCTTTTTCGTCATCTCAAATTTTCTGTTTACTAACTTTCTAAGAGTTATAACCTTTAGTTTCCTACACATTGTAAGTGGTTACTTTTAAACCCTTCAACAAACATACTTCATTTTTAGTGCCGCGGTATTTTTACACTTTTCAAGAAAATTAGCAAACTAAAGTTTACTGCAGCCTTCTACAATAACTGTAAGGAAACAACTGTAACACACAATGCCAAAGCCATATCCAAATCTCCACACAACGCTATCAGTTAGCTCCTTTTAAAGTTATGGTTGAAGTAACCACATGCACGCTCCAGTAAAAAAAAGTCCAGTGCCTCTGCATGTCTTAGTAATTGATTTAGGCTGTCTTGCTAAATCTTTTGACATCAAAGTTTTGTACTAATTTTTTATATTTCAAATATGAAATTTTAAATCGAGAGTAATCCACTTTTAATAGAATGGGTAAGCAATTGGGTTGGGATTTTCTGTATTAAGTTTCCACCGGAAATAATACGGTTAAAAAACAGGCAAAGCTAAGTGTTACCATTAGAAATTGTTAATGCCTTAGTTCGCAAATGGGTATCATTGAAAATTCTTCCCTTTGTGAACTCAGTGGAAGCCATACAGAAGGGAGCTTTATTATGTCACAAATCGTAAGCTCTTTATTGAGTTCAGTAAAAAGGTTACGACTCATGACATGATAAAACTCCTATATCTAGGTAGTATTACTGATTGAATATAATGTAGTGATAACTTTTTAAACAAAGAAAGAACAATCTATGGTTAAAAAATCATTCAAAAGCATATTTTACCTTCCATATTGCCGCTCTTGGTTTCAAAGCATGGCCAATGCCCCATCCTGAAATAACGTCAGAGTTTAGACTAAACGTTGGCTAAGAACATATGTATATATCAAAAAAGTCATTTTTACTTGACTAAATGCATTTTAAAGGGACGCTCATCATCGGTACATGTTATACCATATCAAATAAACAGTTCAAAAAAGTTTTCGCTATAGTTCTTACCTGGCATTTAATGCTAAAATAGTACGGCTTGTTTATGGGCAGATGTGGCTAACGAAAAACAACCCCTAGTTAATACAACTAAATGTCGAGGTGGGCTAATGCAAGACTAATGTATCTCTAAACCAGTACAATTGTTGCTGACCAAAGGTAAAGAAAGTAATTAGAAGGTCCAAGTGAGCATGTTAAAGCTGACTGATGTGACCAACGAACCAAATGTTCAACTAACACCAATATTGAAACTGGAAGATCATAAGGGTTTGTTACAAAAATTGATTAAATGAGTCTGCAGATACGTCTTCCTGAAGGTGGTTACTTCGGTGGTTGTAAAAAGCTTGGAAGAATGAGTACAACAATACAAATAAATTTGAGTAACAGAAATGTCAAAGGAATAGCTTTCACAAAAAATTTGGTAACAGGGGAGGGGGGCACTAAAATGGCTGATAAATTTATCTTTATTGACGTAACAGGTAATTTTCTTTACCGGTAACAACTGAAGATCTTTGAGAAGGCGTGAAAGCTGATCGAGTCGGTTTTCTCAGGAGTAAGACACAAGATAAACCAGAGAATTTCATACTTCTGCAAGCAATTTCTCGCAGCAGTAAAGTTGCGAGTGATCGGCCTTTATCTCATTAAGTTGGTAATTGAAAAGAAATATTATGACAAATTGTGGTTACGACTAGTTGTTGGTCCACAAAGAATCACTGCTATAAGAAAACCAATCCTCTTTTTTCAAATTTTAAGGATTTGCCTGACGACTGTTTTTTGTCCCTCTCTTTCCCACAAATCTTTATTCCTGATTTTATCCGTCCAGCGTATTTTGAATATTCTTTTCAGACATGTGTTGAGAAATGTCTGTATCTTCTGCAGAATTGCCTTTGTTGTGCACCATGTCTGGTAGCCATATAGCAGAACAGACTTCACGTTTGAATTGAAGATTGGGCTCTTGGTTTTCATGCTAATTTCTTTTGAAGACCATATGTTTTTTAGCATGATGAAGGCTCTCCTTGCCTTGCCGATTCTGGCAGTGGCATCCTTGTCCTTGCCTCATCGTTGGTCCACTATGCTTCCTAAGTATACAAAGGACTCCACCTCCCTTAAAGGCTCTCCTGCTACTGTGACTGGGATGTTGTGCCCTATCTTTGCTGATGTGGTCTTAAGACAGGTGGTCTTGTCCTGCATTTGGTTTCGGTGTGACAGGACCGCCAGATCGTCAGCAAAGTCAAGTTATTCTGATTGGGTCCAGAGTGTCCACTGTATTCCGTTTTTCTTTCCTGTTGTTATGGTCTTCATTATCCAGTCGATGACTAGCAAGAAGAGGAATGGGGACAGTAGGCAACACCTGATTCCGGTCTTCACCTTGAAGTTGTCTGACATCTGTCCGGCATGTACGATCCCGCAACTCATGTCTTCGTAGCTGCATCGGATCAATGAGATGATTTTCTCAGAAACTATGTAGTGTCAACTTCCAGAGTGTCTCTTTGTCCACACTGTCGAACGCCTTCTCGTAGTCTATGAAGTTTATGTACGGAGGTGAGTTCCATTCTAGTGACTGTTCTACTATGATACGTAGACTAGCGATCTGGTCCACACAAGATCTATTCTCACAAAAGCCTACCTGTTGGTCTCGGAGCTTAGCATCTAGCGCCTTTTTCATTCTCACTAATAAAATTCTGTTGAGGACCTTCCGTGGCACTGAGAGAAGCATGATACCCCGATAGTTGTTACAGTCCCTGAGGTCACCCTTCTTTGCCAGCTTGATGACATTTCCTTCCTTCCACTCTGCTGGTACCTCCTCCTTATCCCAGATCTTACTGAAGAGGCTGTGTAATTTTTGCAGAGCAGTCTCAATGTCAGCTCTGATTGCCTCTGCTTGGATTGCGTCTGCCCCCCACCCCTGCTCTTCCACTCCTCAATTTATTGATGGCCTGTCTGATCTCCCATTTGGAGGGCTTTTCACAGTTGATGGAAAGTTCTTTCTCTGCTGATGGAATGTCTGGTGATTCCTCTGCAGCAGGGCGGTTATGAAGCTCCCTGAAGTGCTCGGCCCATCGTTGCGGTTGTTCCTTTGTGGTTGTCAATGGGTTTCCGATTTTATCCTTAACAGGCATGTCTGTCTGTTGATGCTTGCCAGCTAGCCTCTTAGTGACTAAGTACAATTGTTCAATATTTCCCTGTCCTACCGCTTCTTCTGCTTGTCTAGCCAGATCCTCAACATAGTCTCGCTTATCCTTCTTTAAGCTTCTCTTCACCTCCTTGTTTGTCTCAGTGTATTCCTCCTGCGTTTTTGCCTTTGTTGCTCTCGTTCGACTCATATTCACTAGTCTTTTTTTCTATCCTCACTTACATTTTTCGAATTGGTTCTGCAGAGATCCACTCTTTGTGCTGTGTTTTCTTCTTTCCGAGGACCTCCATAGTTTCTTACTGTACTCCCATTGTGTCTCTAAATGATCGTATCTTTGTCCTCTATCAGATCTTGTAATGCCTGAAACCTGTTGGTTCAGCAAATCTCTCCATTTTCATTCATCTGTCCTAATCCCTGTATTCCCATGGTATTCTTATTTCCCGTGTTGTCCGATCCTATCTTGGCATTGAGAACCTTTATCAGGACTGCTTTGTCCTTGCGTCTTTTCTTGTCTATCACTGCCTCTAACTGATGATAAAACTTAAACTTATTTTTCTTCTCCTCTACCGCATCATTTGTTGGAGTATAACATTGTATTATGTTTAGTCTGATTATTTTTGTCCTGGTGGTGAACTGGGCTGTAATGGTGAACTGGGCTGTAATGATACGGGAGTTTACAGGTTCCCATACGATGAGAGTACGCTGTGCCTCCTGTGCCAGCATCAGGGCCACACCTTCAATATGAGGGACTCCTTCCTCTGTGTTCCCTGAGTACAGTATCTGCTCTCCAGATGTAAGTCTCAGCTATCCTGTCTGTAGCCACTTTGTTTCACTCAGACCGAACACTCCGATGTTACACCTTTTCATTTCCCTTGCTACTTGAAAAGATCTTCCTGTTTCGTACATAGTCTTGATGTTCAAAGTGGCTATTTTAGTTTTTGCCTTTGGTGTTAGACGGGGAATCGTTCTCGCAGCTTCCACTTGGCTTTCACTGCAATACGCCATGTGTCTCTGAGATTGAGCCCCTTCTTCCCTTTGGCGAATATGTTGGTTTGTTTTCGTCGACGCTTCTGTAGCTTTGGTGTTTTTACATGGTGGGGGTGCTGACCCCACGCTCAACCCTCCTCCTTTATCCGGGCTTAGGACCAGCTGTGTCATCCGAAAATATCACAGGCGGAGTTATACGCACATATTGATTATCAATTATTACGGTTAACTCAGAGAAATAATTTCTTAGCTTTAAACTTTTAAAGACTGTCAGGATCATTGGTTTTGAGCAATACATTCAGGACTTTAAACTGTCTTAATCGTGTTTATATTACCACATGCCTATTTGATATCGGTGAATAAATATGATAATACTAAACGTAAATTAAAGCAAGGGTGGAAACATAAAACTTTGACTTGAAATTTGCTTGTGGGTATTGTCTCTTCCTTTGTGCAAATAGTGGGCTTAAAAGTACATTTCTCGTATCAAAATTGACAGGAGTAGAAGTTCCATTAAATTTCCTTATGACAGATATCGGGTAATTCTACAAGAAGCGGTAAATTATTTTTGGCTTTACCTTCTGAATGAATAGAAAGTACTGTTAAATTTCGGGGTTTTACTTTTTCTCGCCATTACGAAAAAAGTAGTCAAATATGGAGTCACCGGGTATTTAGTTTAATGCAACACAACTTCTATAAGGTTTGTTAATAAGGGAAACAAGCTGCCCAAAAATAAATATAAGCATTTGATAATTCCATACAAAATTCCGATAAGGGTAAACTTATAAATATAAATCGTGACTATTTGAAGAACAACAAATAGAATACACTAGGTCTTAATGAAGGTGGAAATTCCTCAAAGCAGAACTTAAATACTACTCTTCATATAAAGCGCGCATCAGATATTTAATTCATATTACGAAAATACACAATATTATTCAATAAGCCAATAAAAAAAGTAGCCATACCAACAGCACCCTGTCCATTTCCACACACGACCAAAGCTCTTATTGATCTTCTTTTGCCACGAGATGTTTGCGCTGCAACACGTCGAACCTGAAACCCAGGGTAATTTTGTAAATAAAAAAGGGAATTTTCCAATGAAGAACTGACACTGGACTTCTAACAAATAATGGGTAATAAGAAAAACAACTTGCAGCTTACCTGAAAAAATTAATAATTTCAGGTGACTACTTTCTTTTCAGACCCTAACTTCTGTTAACACGATGGACCGTAGTAAGACTAATAAATTTAACATTTGAAAACGACGCATAATTTGTGCAGCATTGATACAAAACAAGATGTTGCACCAGTAAAACATATTAGTCAGGTATGTATATTATAGCATAGTTACGCATATGATGTGATAAAGCAATATTTCATATGATATGATATGATACGATATGATATGAAATGATTTTTCATTGTAATATATTATTGCAAAGACTAGGGAACAAAAAAATTATCAATTTCAATCCAAGAATACTGAAATATAAAAATTCCAATTGATTCCACTGTGTTTAACGTGTTAATTAGAAATCACAGAACAAAACAAACATATTAAAGGAAAGATAAATCTGGACAGACGTAGACATAACAACTGGTGTCTCAGGGCATTATGTTCATAATTATGTAGTAGAACGGTCCAATGCTAACTGAACTTTGACTTTGATACACTATAAAGATGTCTTTGGCTTGGGAAATACCACCAATATAATGTTCAATACAATGTTTGAACAACAATGGCATTTAACTGACAATGCTCTTATGATTGTCATTGGCTCAGTACCACTGATGCAAAAAAGGGAAGAGGCCAAAGAAAGAAGCAATTCTTGGCAAAATAACATCAATAATCATCAATAATAAATAATAATCAATAATAAATAATAAATAATCATCAAGAATAAATGACAACGATGTTCAGTACCTCTTAAAACATTTTGAAGCATTTAAAGGATTGACAAACAATAGAATAAGGAAGCAAAGTTGATTGAAGAATTACAAGCAAATCAAAAACTAAACAGCAACAAATCTAATCAATTAATTCATAATATGTTTTAAAACTACATCGAAGCCAAAACAAAACAAAACAAAACAAACCATAACTCAGCTTAATGCATTGAAAGAGTTCGAGTAATTTAAACTTAAATCTGACAGAGCCACTGCCGACAAAACAGGTACCATTATATTTGGGGTGGGCTATTTCTGCTCCATGAAAGCATTCGAAAAAAACGTTTCTGAGGACAAAATCTCTGTAACTTGCTTTCGTCGAAGCTACCTTGAACTGAAACTTGCTTCCTTTGTGTCACAGAAAATTAGTTTTCTGTACAAATGAATGTCCAGTTCTCTTATATGCAAAAGTTTTCTCTGTGCAACAAATTGACCATTTAAAGACACGAAATCGTAAATTTCCAAAAAGTGCAAAATCGAAAAAGAATATAGTGGATTCAATGAAGACTGCAGTCGAATACTTCATAATTTTTAGAGAATCTAATAAGGAAGAATGTTTACTGAGCCACAAAACCACTGCTGTATTCAAGGAATACAGTTTGAAAAAAATATTAACAAACAAAACATGGCGCGTTTGGTAAAATACCAGAAAAAGACCGCAGCAAAATTTCTGCAGAATTATTTACGAAACTGAATAAAAGCAATATTCATTATTATACTTCAGGATTGTGCTGCGGGGGCAAGATTCGTGGCAATAACACAAAGCCTCGCAAAGGAAAACAAGCCATTTTGTAGTGGCTATGTTTGTGTGAAGCAGTGCCAGGTAGATTGTACAATCGTTCTGTGTTCTGACGCAAGAAGTAAATTTGAAGTTATTTCATTATCAAGAAGGGCAATAGCGAGGTACATAGACCTAATCGATAAAGAATTAACAGAACAGTTTAATACTATGAGTAAGCAGTTTGTTTGGTATTCGGTTACACTAAGTGAGAGCACTGATAACCCAAATACTGCACCCTTGAAAAGTGAAGTCAATTTTTATCATCATAAAAGAAACACTTGGAAAAATGCAACAATTCCTCGGGACATATTTGAATATGTTGTACATTGTGTCGAGAAAAGCGTCTTGTCATGGAACAGAAGTATTACAGCAGCTGGGGCCAAAGCATTACCTGGTAAAAATTTGGTACGATAAAACTCTATAGCAGAGTGTTCTAAATGAATTCAAAGCTCGTACAAATTTTGCATATATGCTAAACAATAATAAAATTTTTATAGAATATGGGTTTATTAGAGACATGTTCCCCTTTTAAAGTCAACATGCTCCATAAACATTAGGCCAAACCAGATTATCATTTTTCAATTTAATACTGACGGTTTGGGGTTTGATATGTCTTTGCAAAGATTTTCCATGTAAACGCCTCTTTTTTCTTCAAAAATGACATACTCTGCAATGGCGAAACCAATCTTCAAAAGGAAGATCAAAGTTGGAAACAAGATTTTAGTTGCCGTTAAAGACAATCCATGTTTTCAGAATAATTGAGCTGTGGTCAGCGCCTTAGTTAAAGAAGCAAACAATTTAGATCGTGCTCCTTTTCTTCGCACCGCAAGAAGTTGCGTACCAGAAGAGCAATTCATAAAATATACCCTATTAAACTCAGCAGTATTAACTGATTTATGAAAATAGCAAAAAATACTTGAATTTAATCGTGAAAGAAACACAGAAGGGTGTAATACCAAAGGGCTGAATCTAAATCTGATCCATATTCACCTCCACTAATGAGAACTATTTAAAGATGAAAATTTATGAAACTGTTACCTCGATAATTATAGAATCAAATCCCTCCAATATTTCTGAGAAAAAAGGATGGCAACATAAAAAATCATAAACACAGTTTGAACCATTACGAAATCATAATTTTAAACATTAATACAAAAACAATAAAATTATAAATATACATTTATATTCAATTGAAACAAAATACGAATTTCAAACAAAAATTCAACTATTTCAAGGTTCAGAACTTGAAATATGACTTCCATTACATTGGTGTGAGTTGAAAACTTTTCCTTTATTTACTTTACGCAGTGTGCACAGCCACAGCAATATTTAAGACTCACCTATACATTTGTTGAAATATTATATAGCTTACAAAACAACAACAACTAACTAACTAACAAGTATACATAAATCTACAATAATGACAAATTCAAACTAATTATTACACAATTGATACTTTATGAGAAAAAGAGTTCTGTGGATATTTGTTGTACATGTTGTCTTGTTAGGGCGCATTCAAATATTAAGTAGTCACATTTTCTACAATTTTAACCTTCAAGTGTCCTTGTAATCAAGTGTAATCACTGGAGAGGTTCTTTCCTCATTGACGTTTGATTGGTCTAACCAATAAATCAACTCTGACTACATGATAAGCGCATGCAACCCTTACGTATTTTCTCTACCAACAATCCTTCCGTAAGTATAGCCTATCTACTATAGGATGAACAAAATGCAAATTAGAATTTGGGAAGAGATCATTTTATTACCAGGGAGCGAGATATTTTATTGAAACTTTTTAACTTGTATATATGTAGAAATAAATATATTTTTAATAGCTTTTTTCTTTTCATTTTCATTTTATTTTCAGTCAACTAATTTTCATCCTAGTTCCCAGGGCCTCCTCTCTGCTTTCCTGGCATTTTCGAATGTCAGGAAGTGAGAGAGAGGCCCTGGCGACGAGGTTTTTAAGTTATTTGAGTTTTAGCTTTTAATTTTATATACTTTTTCTCTCTCATAAGAGGACACATGTTGACAGCAGTGTTTATTATATTTTTATTGTAAACGACTGAATTGTATCATCCTCTATAAAAATAGAAATAATAATAATAATAATAATAATAATAATAATTGTTCTGAAGGGCTGAGTACCGAGTTCTTACTTTGTTACTTAGTCCTAAGGTCTTGGGTGAAGCCTCGCTACGGAGACTGTTTTAAGCAGAATGGGTCACCTAAACTGGGAAACCTAAACAGGCCCCAACTGCAAGGTCATGTGCTGTTGGGGTTTTTTTTATGTACATCAATATCGCACACACTTGGGTGTGATGCATGCACCCAGTTTACTCTTATCGGGCTGGTAGTCGGATGGGTTTGCTGGGGTTTCTACCCCTGAGTCCCCCATGGGCTCGTATTGCTCCACCACTCAATAATAATAATAATAATAAT